>JAJEJO010004508.1:0-163192 GCA_020662805.1 Glaucomys volans | reverse complement strand
TCTTTTGTTAGATTGATTCCCAAGTATTTTTTTTTTTTTGAGGTTATTGTGAATGGTATAGTTTTCCTAACTTCTCTCTCAGAGGATGCATCACTTACGAAGAAAAACACATTAGATTTATGAGCATTAATTTTATATCCTGCTACTCTACTGAATTTGTTTATGAGTTCCAGAAGTTTTCTGGTGGAATTTTTAGGGTCTTCTAAATAGAGAATCATGTCTTCAGCAAATAGGTATAGTTTGAGTTCTTCTTTTCCTATTCGTACTCCTCTAATTTCTTTGGTCTGTCCAATTACTCCGGCTAGAGTTTCAAGGAAAATGTTGAACAGAAGTGGAGAAAGAGGGCATCCCTGCCTTGTTCCAGTTCTCAGGGGGAATGCTTTCAATTTTTCTCTATTTAGAATGATGTTAGCTCTGGGCTTAGCATAGATGGCCTTTCCAATGTTAAGGAACGTTCCTACTATCCCTATTTTTTCTAGTGTTTTGAGCATGAAGGGGTGCTGTATTTTATCAAATGCTTTCTCTGCATCTATTGAAATAATCATGTGGTTCTTGACTTTAAGTCTGTTGATGTGGCGAATTACATTTATTGATTTCCGATGTTGAATCAACCTTGCAACCCCAGGATGAAACCCACTTGATCATGGTGCACTATCTTTTTAATATGCTTTTGTATGCAATTTGCTAAAATTTTGTTAAGAATTTTTGCATCTATGTTCATTAGGGATCTTGGTCTGAAATTTTCTTTCTTTGATGTGTCCTTCTCTGGTTTTGGTATCAGGGTGATATTAGCTTCATAGAATGAGTTTGGAAGGGTTCCTTCTCCTCTATTTCATGAAATACTTTGAGGAGTATTGGAATGAGCTCTTCTTTGAAGGTCTTGTAGAACTCGTCTGTGAATCCATCTGGTCCTGGACTTTTCTTTGTTGGTAGGCTTTTGATAATTTCTTCTATTTCATTGCTTGAAATTGATCTATTTAAGTTGTGTATGTCCTCCAGATTCAGTTTGGGTGGCTCATATGCCTCTAAGAACCTGTTGATGTCTTCCAGGTTTTCTATTTTGTTGGAGTATAGATTTTCAAAATAGCTTCTAATTATGTTTTGCATTTCCATTGTGTCTGTTGTAGTATTTTCATTTCCATCATGAATTTTAGTAATTTGGAGTTTCTCTCTCCTTCTCTTTGTTAGTGTGGATAAGGGTTTATCAGTTTTGTTTATTTTTTTAAAGAACCAACTTTTTGTTTTGTCAATTTTTTGAATTGTTTCTTTAATTTCAATGTCATTGATTTCAGCTCTGATTTTAATTATTTCCTGTCTTCTACTGCTTTTGGTGGGTCTGTTCCTCTTTTTCTAGGGCTTTGAGCTGTAATGTGAGGTCATTGATTTGTTGACTTTTCATTCTTTTATTGAATGCACTCCATGCAATGAATTTTCCTCTTAGCACTGCTTTCATAGTATCCCAGAGATTCTGATATGTGTATCTTTGTTCTCATTGACCTCTAAGATTTTTTGATTCCCCCCCTAATGTCTTCTGTTATCCATGCATCATTCAATAGCATATTATTTAATCTCCAGGTGTTTGAGTAGCTTCTCTTTTTAATTTTATCGTTGATTTCTAATTTCATTCCATTATGATCTGGTAGAATACAAGGTAGTATCTCTATGTTTTTGTATTTGCTAAGAGTAGCTTTGTGGCATAACATATGGTCTATTTTAGAAAAGGATCCATGAGCTGCTGAGAAGAAAGTATATTCACTTTTTGATGGATGGAATATTCTATATATGTCTGTTAACTCTAAATTAGCGATTGTGTCATTGAGTTCTATGGTTTCTTTTTCAATTTTTGCTTGGAAGATCTGTCCAATGGTGAGAGAGGAGTGTTAAAGTCCCCCAGTATTACTGTGTTTTTGTCTATTTGGTTCCTGTAATTGAGAAGGATCTGATTGACATACATGGATGCGGCATTGTTTGGTGCATAAATATTTATGATTGCTGTGTCTTGGTGACTTATGTTTCCCTTAAGTAGTATGAAATGTCCTTCTTTATCCCTTCTGACTAACTTTGGCTTGAAGTCTGCTTTATCTGAAATGAGGATGGAAACTCCTGCTTTTTTTGTAAGTCCATGTGCCTGGTATGTTTTTTCTCAACCTTTCACCTTGAGTCTGTGTGCATGTTTTTCTATGAGATGTGTCTCTTGAAGGCAGCATATTATTGGGCCTTTCTTTTTAATCCAATCTGCCAGTCTATGTCTTTTGATTGATGAGTTTAGGCCATTTACATTTAGGGTTATTATTGAGATATGACTTGCATTCCCAGTCATTTTGACTTATTTTTGAATTTTAATCTTACTTGGTTTTTCCTTTTATTGGCTGTTCCTCTAGGGAAGTTCCTCCCTTTGCTGACTTACATTGTTGTTTCTCAAATCTTCCTCTTGGAATATTTTGCTGAGGATTTTCTGTAGGGCAGGCTTTCTATTTGTGAATTCTTTTAGCTTGTGTTTATCATGGAAGAATTTTATTTCATCTTCAAATCTGAAGGTAAGTTTTGCTGGGTATAAGATTCTTGGTTGGCATCCATTTTCTTTCAATGCTTGGAATATGTTGTTCCAGCCCCTTCTTGCTTTTAGGGTCTGGGCTGAGAAATCTGCTGATATTCATATTGGTTTCCCCCTATATGTAATCTGATGTTTCTCTCTTGCAGCCTTTAAAATTTTATTTTTGCTTTGTATGTTAGGCATTTTCATTATAATGTGACTGGGTGTGGATCTGTTGTGATTTTGTGCATTTGGTGTCCTATAAGCCTCTTGAATTTGATTTTCCATTTCATTCATTATATTTGGGAAATTTTCTGATATTATTTCATTGAACAGATTATTCATTCCTTTGGTTTGTGTCTCTGTACCTTTCTCAATCCCAATAACTCTTAAATTTGGTCTTTTCATGATGTCCCATAACTCTTGGAGGTTCTGTTCATGATTTCTTACCATTCTCTCTGTCTGGTTGAGTTTGTTTTCAAGATTGGATATTTTGTCTTCATTGTCTGAGGTTCTGTCTCCCAAGTGATTTAGTCTGTTGGTTAAGCTTTCTATTGAGTTTTTAATTTGGTTCATTGTAACCTTCATTTCAAGAATTTCTGGGTTTTTTTTTTTTCAGAATCTCTATCTCTTTCTTGAAATGATCTTTTACTTCCTGTAGTTGCTCTTTTAGCATTGCCTGCATTTGCTCACTTGACTCCTCATTCGCTTCTCGGATCATTTTAATTATGTACAATTGTCTTTCTGACAATGCTTCTGCCATGTTGTCACTGGGTACTTTTGGTATAGTATCTGGGTTTGTTTGGGATGTTTTCTTCCTGTGTTTTCTCATGTTGCTAGTGTATCTTCCCCTCTAGTAGTGCAAATCTTATGTATTGCAGTTTCCCCTTAAAGACTGATAGGGGTCCTACCTATTTTCAATACCTCCCCTTGAATTGAGAGATCAATATTGGCAGCACACCATATAAACAATATGTGTCCTTAATCTAAATAGTCCCTATTAAGATATTAGCAGTGTTGTCATAATAAATAGAGATGAGTTCAAATTATTATCTACAGCATAACCAGTAAGTTTGAAATAAGGACTGCAAATCCTAATGTTGGACAGGGAGAATGAGGAGGGGTATTGGACAAAACACTAATGAGATAAGAAGTGAGTCTATAGATACACTATGTCTTATGAATAGTGGAAGGGGAATTAAAAGAAATAGGTTGTTAGTGTGAGGAGAAAGAGATTCTCCAAGGGAACAGATATGTAAGAGGGAGATAGATTGATAAGCATAATAATAAAAGAAGAAGGTAGGAATATAATGGATATATTAGGAATAATCATAGTATTATAATTAATTTAGAAAACATTCTGCAATAAAAATAAACTGTACAGTTCAAACCTCTTATTTTTCAATGACCTGATGTTTGAGAGGTGCTTGATCAAGCAGTGACCCAAGAAGGGTGCCTCTGAATCCAGGTTGGGAATGATCAATGCCTCTGGGCAGAGGCAGCCTGGTGTTGATAGACGATCAGATGAAGCACAGGTGCTAGACACCGGGCCAGGTGTGGGCCTGGGCACTAGACCTAACTGGGGTGGGGGCACAGAACTGTGTTCCATGATGGAGACACTGGGCTTGATAGTCCAGGCAGGCCTGAACTCCGTGCTGCCGGCTCAGGCAGCTGCAGAAGGTCACTCTCTGCCGGGGAAGCTGTAGGATGGCACTGACCTGCCTAAGATCCCCGCTGGAGCTGGGGATTCCAGCCACCCCAGGCCGGAGTTCTCCAGGAGCTGCAGCAAAATGGTGCCGGAAGGCCAGAGCTCCGCTCTGAGGGTTCTTCATTCTCCTTTTAAAAATATTATTATTATTATTATTATTATTATTATTATTATTATTAGCAGAATCAGCTCTTCTTTCCCTTTTATTGTTTCCAGTTCTAGGGATTGAGTCTAGGGCCTTGAACAGGGCAGATGCACAGTCTCTGGTTTAGACCCTCAGCTCAGCTGAGAGGGATTAAGCCCAACTCTGACCACAATCCAGTCCCATTAAAATTCTTGTGGACACCTCTACTTAAAGTGGGTGGCTTAAGCTACCAGGCGTCAACCTATCCTCAGGCAGGCATAGTTATGGGGACAGTTCCTAGGCAGACATCCCTACAGTCACTGTGGAGAAATGGTTGCTATCAGCTCATCTATGTGATCTTCTACTTCAGTTTTAGCTACACTTGGTTTGATCAAATAGAATTGATAAGACCGATTACAAGTTCCACAAAAGGGGATCTGTGACTCTAGTTCCTACCTCTCTACATGAAACATATAGACCTGTACTTATCTCCAGTCAGAGGATAAGAGCTTAAGGCCATTCAATACAACTAGCAGCAGAATTGCTTTCAAGTAACTTTTCAAGGCTACTATCAACAACCTATGTAAACACCCAGTTCCTAATATGCACTACCTCTCCCACATCAGAACTAAACACAGGGCACATCACACATACCCCAATGCCTACACCACAGCTGACCGAAGTACCAGAGTATCCCCACTTTTATAAGATTTGTAGAGACAATAGATCTGACTCTGATATGGTATACTATGTGCCCAAATTGATTTGATCACAATCAAAGAAGCTACTGTGAAATTATCCTATGGAATCAATTGGAAATGTACTCAACATTACTTGAAAAACTGATATACCAATTCACATTGGCAGAAGAAATTCACATAATGAGACAGACACCATTTGAAAGTGGAAAAGACATTCCTCCAAACAGATGCACAAGTCTTAACACAGAAACAGAAGAAATATGTAAAAATAGGGTAATATGTCACTCCTAAAGTTCATAACTCCTTAGTATAAGATTCCAAACATATTGAAGTGGATGAAATACTGGAGAAAGAAATTAAAAGAATGATTTTTTTAAAGTTTAATGAAATCCAATTGAATACAAATAAACAATTGAGTGAATTAAAGAAGACAATGCAGGATATGCATGAACATTTCAATAAACAGATCTTGAAAAAGAAACAAACAGATATCTTGGTAATGAGAAGTTTAATAAGTCAGATAAAAAATTAAGTACAACTCAGTTAAAAGTTTCAGCAACCGACTAAGTTGAGCAGAAGAAAGATCATTGGAACTTGAAGACAACTCTTTTATAACATTACATTCAGACACCAGAAAGGAAAAAAGTAAGAAAGAACAAAGAGAATAGAAAAATCACTAAGACACCATTAAAAGATCACACTTCTGCATGTAGCTCTCTAGAGCTACATGCTGAGAGCATAGAAAAAGTTTTCAGTGAAATAATAGCCAAAAATTTCTTAAATCTTGGGAAAGACATACATATCCAGGTACAGGAAGCATTTAGGACTTCAAATAGGCATGGCCAGAAAAGAATCTATCCATGACATTTTATAGCACAGTATATAAAAAAAGAAAGAATATTAGAAGCTGCAAGAGAGAATTGCACATTTAAAGCAAACCAATTAGACCAATTGGAGTTTTCTTAGAAGAAACTCTAAGGACCAGGAAGATACTGAATAATGCATTTCAAATCTTACAAGAAAATACTTGTCAATAAAAATTGCTATATCCAGCAAGGTTATCCTTCAGAATTTAAGAAGCAGTGAAGAACTTCCAAGATAAGTATAAACTAAGGGAACTCATGAACACTAGAACAGCATTACAGAAGATGCTTATAGGAATCCTATACCTAAGTCGGAAGAAAGATAAAGGTGCAATCATAAGAGCACATGGAAGAATAAATCCTACTAGAAGAGTAGACCTGCAAATAAGAATAGGAAAGAATAAAGCATTATCAATACAGTAATCATCAAACTTCAAAGATGAGTATGAGAGGAAGAAATGTACATATAATATTCAAAACAATCAGAAAAAAATAACATGACAGGAAAAAGCACAAATATTTCAATAATAACCAACTATAAATTGCATTAATTATTCAATTAAAAAATACAGATTGTCTTAAAGGATTAAAAAACAAGACTCAACAATATGCTGCCTGTAAGAAACCTCACCTCACCTGCAAAGATAGACACAGACTAAAAGTAAAAGGATGGAAAAATAAATTTCACACAAGTTGAATCCAAAAGTAAGCAAGAGTAGCTATATTTATATTCAGCAAAACAGACTTTAAGATAAAATCAGCTGACAAGATAAAAGTCACTACATATTAATCAAGGGAATAATACATCAAGAAAATATGTTGCTTGCATGGTCTTTAGCCTGCTGGTGGGACATGTATAGGTAAGGATTGCTGGAGTGACTCTTTAGACCTGCATCTCCATCAGAGAACAGAGCTCTATCTGATCCTAGCTTAATCTTCGGAATCTGTGTTTGTAAATCTTTGTTTTCCAGTCCTCGTTCACCCCTCACTGGACCTAAAAGTTTGGTCACACTGGTCATAGTAAAAGAGGCAAAGATCAACTTCAGAACTAAAACACTTTACCTAAGATTTGTAAAGAGCCCAACTCACCTAAGATAAGGCTCTGCCTCCCACCTGACTACATGTCAGAATGGTTCCAAAATAAGCCAGACTTCAGCTTATTGGGAGTTATGTTCAAAGGTTGTTTCTTTGTTGTTGTAACATTACTGTGATCTCAAACATGAAATACAATGTAGAGCTCAGCCAACATTCAAGATAGCTATTACACAAACTAAATGTTTTTAATTCCTAATGTTGTTAATTCCATTTTGTATTTTCCTTGTAAACTCTGTTGCCTGATTAATGTTTTGCAGAAGTACTGCTTCAAGAACAACCTAAATATGGAATTCTAAACCATCACCTATAGAACAGACAAGATAAATAAAAGGCTAAATAAGTGTAAAGTCACACACATTAAAAAAAAAAGAAAAAAGAAAATATGATTATAAATATATATACACCAAACACCAGAGCACCCAGTTTTATAAAATAATCACCACTAGACATAAAGGGAGATATAGGACCCAATACAATTATAGTGGGTGACTTTAATGCCTCATTCACTAAGAGATAGACAAGCTCATCAAAATATAAACAAAGAAACAGTTAAATTATATTATGATCAAAAGGACTTAATGAACATCTTCAGAATTTTCCATTCAAGAGCTGTAGAATATACTTTCTTTTCACCAGCATATGGAACTGGCCCCAAAATAAACCATGTAGGCCACAAAGTAAGTCTTAAGGAATTAAAAAAAATGAATTAAAAAAGATTTTTCTTCCTGTTTTTGGGTCACAATGGAGTGAAACAAAATCAACAGCAAAAGAAACTGCAGAAATTATACAAGCATACGGGGATAGAACAACACACTACTGAACGAACAGTAGGTCATAGAGGAAGTCAGAAGGAAAATTTAAAAATTTCTTGAATCAAATGAAAATGGAAACACATCATACCAAAATCTGTGGGATATAGTAAAAGCAATATTAAGAGGAAAGTGTATGTATGTAACAATGAGTGCCTACATTTAAAAATACAGAAATCTCAAATAAGTAACTCAATGATGCATCTCAAGTTCTTGGAAAAACAAGAACAAACCAAACCCCAAAACAACAGAAGGAAAGAAATAGAATAAAGACCAGAGCAGAAATAAATAACATGGAGATTAAAAGAATAATATGAAGGATCAATGAAACTAAGAGTTGGTTTTTGAAAAGATAAACAAAACTGATAAATCTTTAGCTAAACTATCCAAAAGAAAGAGAGAGAAATTGAGTACAGTGCCCCACTCTTGTGACTCAGGAGGCTGAGGCAGGAGGATCACAAGTTCAAGGCCAACCTGGGACATTTAGCAAGATTTTGTCTCAAAATTAAAAAAAAAAAAAAAAACTTTAGAAAAGGACTGGAGATGTAGTGCAGTGACAAAGCACCCCTAGTTTTAGTTCCTAGTACCCCCACCACACATGTAAAATAACAAAGAAAAAATGAGAGAGTCCAAATAAATGAGAGGTGAAAAAAGAAATATTGTCTTTGAAATTCAAAGGCTCATCAAGGAATATTTTGAGAGTTTATAGGTCAACAATTGGAAAATGCAGAAGAAATGAAGAAATTTCTGAATGCATATGACCTATCAAAGTGCAACCAAGATGATATAAAAATAAACTAAATAGATCATAGTAAGTAATGAAATTGAAGCAGTAGTAAAAAGTATCCCAACAAAGAATAGCATAGGACTGAATGAATTCACTACTGAATTTTACAGAATACTAAACTATTCCATAAAATAGAAAGGGAAGGAACCTTTTCAAAGTCATTCTTTGAAGTCAGTATTGCCCTCCTACCAAAACCTGACAAGGACACATACCCCCCACACACACAAATAGACCAAAATTCCTGATGAACATAGATGCAAAAAAACCTGAAGAAACTTTTCAAATAGAATTCAACAGCATATTAACAAGATCATACACCATGATCAAATTGGTTTTATTTCAGGGATGTAAAATGGTTTAATATATGCAAATAAGTAAATGTATATATCACATACAGAGAGTAAAGGATAAAAATTACATGATCATCTCAAGAGATGCATGAAAAACCTCTGGTAAAATTCAACATCCCCTTCATGATAAAAGTCTTGACTAACTTAGATATATGGAATATCTTCCATGTTTATGGATTGACAGAAAATTTGACAGTTATTCATCTAACAGAGGATAATATACAGAATATATAAATAACTTTAAAATTTTAGCAACAAAACCCCTTAACTAATCCAATTAATAAATGAGCAAATTATCTTCACAAAAGTAGTATGAATGGCCAAAAAATGTATGAAAAATGTTCAATATCTTTAGTCATCAGAGAAATGTAAATCAAAACTACATGAGATTCCATTTCACCCCATTTAGAATGACCATTATCTAATAAAATAAAGATATAAATAAATAACACATGCTGATGAGGTTGTAGTGAAGAAAGATCCTTTATACACTACAGGTGGGATGTAAATTAGTACAGCCACTGTGGAAAACAGTATGGAGTTTCCTCAAGAAACTAAAAATGGTGCTACCATATAATCCAGCTATACCCCTCCTGGGTATATATCCAAAGGAAATGAAGTCATCATGTCCATATTTATTTTGGCACTATTTACACACAGTAACCAAGATATGGAATCAGCCTTGGTACCTGTCAACAGATAACTGGATAAAGAAAATATCCAATAGAGTATTGCCATAAAAAAGAATGAAATTCTGTCATTTTTAGGAAAATGGATGAAGGTGGGAGATATCATATTAAGCAAAATAATCTGGACACATGTAAGTATTGCACATTTTCCCTAATATGTGACAAAGAAAGAAAGATGACAAAAGTAGAAGGAGGACAATTAGTGATTTGGAGGGTGTTGGGAGAAGTGGAAATGAAGCAGGTAGGAGAAGGGAGGATGCACATAATCAAAGGTCAATATATGCATGTATGGAAATGACACATGAAACATTAATTTGTACAATCAATGTGATGATGGTGATGATGATGATGATAATATGCTTAAAATTGGATTGAGCTATATATTATCTACAAAAGACATACTCATGGAAAAAAGAATTAGAAAGGATACCTAAAAGATAAACCAGTGACACGGAAGGAAAACCAAGAGAGTGTTATGTTCTGAAAGCCAAGCTAATAAAATATTCAGGGAGGAGAGAGTGATTATATTAGCAGAGAATGTTAATACTCACCAACTATTCATGTTCATTTCAAGCCTCCCAGTGTGGGAATGGGGCTGTGTGACTAAATTCTGGCTAGTGGACTGGATATATGGTTGTTCATATCCTGAATTCATTAGGAGGGACAAATGACCAAGTCACTGACAGAAGATTCCCTCAGGCAAGCAACGGCCTATAAGATTCCAATAAATACCAGTTGAGCATTGATGGTGTCCTGGGCATAGCGCTGCATACAAGGAATTAAATAGTGAAAAAACTAGGCATCTTAATGAGTTCTTGAGATTATACTCTTATTTCAAGTGTGTTCAAGCCACAAGACCTGTTCCATAAACAGTTACTTTCACAATATGGTAGCATATTCCCCAAGGAGCATTCCTGGTGGTCACTAAACTATAGCTCCTTCCCCTCCTCCTTCTGTGCATCAAACAGTTCAAGGTGTCCAAGATACTCCTCTGGAAATGGAAATCCCTAATGTTGAAGCCTATTGGTTGTATTGCTTTGCTTTACTTAGCTTATTCTGACTAGAAATGGTGTCCGTATATTTAATCTAACTCCAGATGACTAAAGTTAGGGAATACTTAAGACATCATTTAACCCAGAGATTACCACACTTATGTTTTTAAATTGAAAAAACAGGATTATATTTCACAGCATGCACTTGTACATCTATAGAAATGCACATAAAACCAAATTACCAAAACAAGTCTTATGAGTAACTTCTAATGTTCTATAGCAGAGTAGGGAAACTATGGTTGACCCTATTCAATGGTATATTTAAAAATAATTATGAAGAAGATTTGAATGTTCCCAACACAAAGAAATGATAAATATTTGAGGTAATGGATATGCCAATTACTCTGATAATTGTACATTATAGTATATAATGTCATACATAGTGTATAATGTACTACATGTTGTATATTACATGTATTGAAATATATCCCATATATATGTACCATTATTATGTGTCAGTTAAAAATAAAGATTGTAGGGCTAGGGATATAGCTCAGTTGGTAGAGTGCTTGCCTTGCAAGCACAGGTCCTGGGTTCAATCCCCAGCACCATGGAAGGAAGGAAGAAAGAAAGGAAGAAAGAAAGATTGTTTCTACATTTTTTATTGGTGCATTATAGTTGCATATAATGATGGGATTTGCTCTTAAATATTTGTACATGCACACATTGTAACAATTTTATTAGACCAATATCCCACCCTAGCACTTCCCCCTCCTTCCTCTATTCCCACCCCCTGGGCCTCGTCCTCTATCCTGATTGCCTTTTGCTTTTCATGTGATCACCCCCTTTTCCTTTTTTCTCTGTAGCTTCCACATATAAGAGAAAACATATGACTCTTGACTTTCTGAGTTGGGTTTATTTTGCTTAACATAATGATCTCAAGTTCCATCCGTTTTTTGCAAATGACACAATTTCATTTTTAAGAAAAATGTAAATGTTTTTTAAAATTTCATGAAACAATATATGATTCAGTATGATATTTTCTACTTTGTCCTCCCATGCCCTGTCTTTCTAAAAATTGCTTATGGTCACCCATTAAATGGACTTTATTTTTTACTAATGGATACAGCTCATAATTTGAAAAATACTGTTTTAAACCATCTCCCTTATTTACTTAAAGTGAAACCTGAAGATCAGTGGCACAAAATGAGTTGGCCAAAGTCACAGTTACTGCAGAGCTGGGACTAGGACTCAGGTCTCCTGATCCAGAGGGTTTTGTTCTTCTCTTAGGGTGATTTACACCTGTTTGAATCTCTTGGAATGGGAATCAGGGGAAGGACACATGGACTGTAATAAGGCTCTGCCCTGCCTTCTCCCTCTTGCCTACCCCTGACCAAAGTTGCCAAAGAATGAGGTCCTTCAGAGTCTGTTGAGATCTCCTTCCAGGAATGCAGGGACTTGAAGACAGACTGCATTTTTCCTAAGCTAGGCAATTTAATCTCAAGGCAAACCAAACTGTAGCACAGAATGTGAGGTGAGTTTGCCCTTGCCCTTTCATTCATCTTCCTTTAATCAAACAGACTAAACGTTTTCATTGGAAAGAGAAGGTTGTTATCCTTGGCTTTCTTGTGTCTCCAGCAGTATTTTTCTTAGGAATGTGTTAATAGCTACAAAAATCTTAACACGTCTTCAAGTGCCTCTCATTTTAGGAGATTCTTCTCAGTTGTGGGAAAAGTGGTTGTCAGTTATCCTGGTATTTAAGCAAAATCAAAATGTTTCTGACAGGTCGATTACGCTTTTACTTCAAACGTCCTGTCTTTACTGAACATACAGTGGGAAACTTCAGAGGAGAGACATTTTTCTTGCCAACACTGATTTTTTCAGTCCTTATTCACTGCCCAGGCAGTTGGGCCCAAATAATGGTTAACTTCAGGCCCAGGGTGGACTAAGATATGGGAGTTTCCAATGTCAAGATCCTGGGTTGTTTGGCCCTTTTGATGGAGTTCCTTTGCTCTGCTAATCAAGTTGTTTTTTTTTTTTTCTGTTTTGTTAGAAGAAATATTAAGTAATGAGTAGAAAGCATAATATGAAGAAGGTAGTTCCAGAGGAAGTTGAGAGCCAAATGTTGAAATGAAGCAAGGGAATTCCTAAAAATATTTATTAAAGTTTTTGTTACCTCTCCTAAATGTATTTAGTGAAATTAAAAGGTAGGGCAAAGGAGTTAACAAATTCCTGAGTGTTGTGCTGAAAGAAAGATTTGTCTAAAAGTGGAATCACTGTGCCTTAGGAGAACAAGTAAGGCAAGCTGCTCTCTACACCTCGATGAGAGTTTTCCCTCTGTCATCTCCCATTTAGGTGTCAACAGGCTTCCTTCCTTACACCTCCTCTCTCTTTCTTGTTCTAGAGAGGAAGGCAGAAATAGGATGGGATGAATGAAATCTTTCTCCAGAGCAAGTTTATTCCATTGTTGAAAGGCTTTATTGTTATGTATCCTTTGGAAGCTAAGAAAATTATCACTTAGAAGATGTGATTCACAGAGCAGATCCGGAAGGATCTGAAGACAGTGTTTTTCAACTCAGCAAGAGTAAATGGTTTAAAAAAAAAAAAAAGAAGAAATAGTAAACTGTAGGTTACTAAACTGGAAGCTGTTTGAATGCAATTTTTAACTTCATCGAATCCCAAGAACTGATCAAAGGACCTGGTACCTGGTGTATGCTCAATAGTGTTTGAATAAAAATAAAATATCCTGAATGGATTGATATAGATTTAAATTTTATTGTTATCTTGAGCTGCTTTGAATGGGTGAGTTTGCTGGAGGGTGTTCAAATTGCCAACCTGGAAAGTAGATTTCTGGTGCAGGCATAGTATTTCCTAAGCCAGGAGGTAAGTTACACAGGATGAACATCAGTGACTTCTATTTCAAGACCAGAGTTTCGTCCAAAGAGAGAAAAGCACTGCTGAACAAAGAGTTTGTATTTTCATTAAGAGACAAAATACTTACTATGCATGGGCTCTTGGCTCATTCAGTCTCCATGAGTGATATGGATGCAAACAAAAGACAATGAGTATTTTAAAAGACTTTCATGCAACCACTAGTTCCCTTGCAACCTGGCTCCAGAGCCTATTACAGCAACTTCTGTGGCCTTGGGCAGGCCAGGAAATAGTTTTAATTTGCTCAGGCCCTAAATTATAGACTATGCATTTGCAACTGTTTTGAAGTAGTCAGCAAAGGCATAGTTTTCAACAGGTTTTAAGGGAGGCATTTCAGTTCACAGGTTAGAGTGTTTTAGATTATGCTGTTGCAAAATAAAATGAAATTCAGTTTTTCCTCCCCCGAGGAGTGGTGAAGTTGAGCAGTATCCAAGAAAAATGAATAATGTTCATCCTGTATTAAATTGCTCATCAGAACATGTATTTTTCTTCCTTTACTTTTTTTTTTTTTTTTTTTTTTTTTGTTTTGGGGCACTATCTTTAGCAATAGATATTCAAACTGGCCCAACAAATTGTCAGCACTTTAACACAATCAGACAAGTGATCTTTGTGAGATATATGTTAGGCTAAATTCTTCTCTCAGGAATTGGAATCTTGTTGCAATACATATGGATTTAATTAAGGTGCTGATAAATGTGCACACAGAGCAAACATTAATTATATTGTAACATTTCAAATTCAATAACAATGTTATATGCTAGGTGTTTCACAGTTTAACTTGAATCCTTTGTCACACCAGTCTATAATATATTCCTTAATTTTTTAAAACTTTGTTACCACTGAAATTTATCTTTAAGTTCTGGCACCTTGTGTTTTTTAGTGTCTTATAAGTATTTGTTGAATGCAGGAATTAAGATCTGGGTTTACCTGTGTCCTGAAGGAGTTTGCTCCTCCAAAAACTATTCCTGCAATTCCAGGCATTTCCACCAGGTGGGCTGAGGAGCCTCTGTAGCTTTTATTCTGTACTCTGTACTTTTATTCTGATTTGCTTCTTTTCTTCTCTTGATACTTTACACAACAAGTCCTAGCTTCAGTTTATCTACAAACAAGTTATTCTTAGATTATTCATAAGCTGATTTTAGCTTTAAAATTCAAACTCCTTCAGTAATTTTCCCCTGTTGTGAGAACTGTTCCTTCCCGATGACTTAAGAACATTCCCAGGGATGCCACTTTCCCCACTCTGCCCCTGCTTTCAGATTTTGCTATGTTATCTCTGTACATTCTCTCCTAATGGAAACACCAGAATTTTTGTTTTCAATAATACTCTTTCAAAACACTATTAAAGTAAGAGTCTTTGTTTATTAAGCCTGGGAACTATGTCTTCTAAATATATTTTAAAGGGAAAAATCTCTGAATAAACATTATTTTTTTTTCAATGTATAATTCTCAAAGCAATTTCATGAAAGAGCATGAATAGATCCTCCAGCATTATCCACTTGCTCATTGATTGTAGATTTTCCAAATCAGTTTTGGACTGAATAAACAAGATGATTTTATTCTATGGTTCCTTATATCAGGCATTAGTCATAATATCATTCTGTAATGTAATATGCAAAGTAAAAAAGCTCTTTCCTTGGGTGCCTATTTGAACAAGTCACTATTTCTATTACACTTAATTTTAAAATTTTTGTTTGTGTCCACAGTATGTCAGATAGTACATTAAAATCTGGGAATGTGCCCATGAAACTTGCAATATAGTGAAAAATAAGTAATAGAAAAGTAGGAATAATAACGTCAACCTCAAAACAAAGTTTTAAGGACTAAAATGAAATAATTTATATGAAGCTGCCTTGTAAATTCCATAACATTAATTAACTAAGCTATCATATTAAGTTGCATAATGTTTTTAAGAATTTAATGGGGAGAAGGAATGTGATTGTATGTGTCATATGCTTATTTTTTATAATTGTTAAAATTTTATTTGTTCTTATTGGTTGTACATTACAGTAGAATGCACTTACACATTTTTTTTTTTTTTGCGGTGCTGAGGATTTGAACCCAGGGTCTTGTGCTTGCAAAGCAGGCACTCCACCAACTGAGCTATATCCCCAGCCCACACTTACACATTTTGATAGATCATACATAAATGGAGTGTAATCTCTCATTTTTCTGATTATACAAATTGCAGGATCACATCAGTCATGCAGTCATACATGTACATGAGGTAATAATGTCTGTTTCACTTTATTATCATTCCTTCCCCTTATCCCTTCCCCTCCCTTCACACCCCTCTATCTAATATAAAGTAACTCTATTCTTCCCTATCCCGCCCTACCCTTATTGTGAATTAGCATATCAGAGAAAACATTTGGCCTTTGATTTTTTGGGTTTGGCTTATTTCACTTAGCATGATATTCTCATATGTGTATTTTAAAGATGAAACCAAGAGAGAAATGATATGATCTGCCCAAGGCCACACTACTTGAAGTAGTGCCACTGAGTTTGAACCTGTCTTGCAACTTCTAGGTTTGTGCTTTCTCATTTCCTATAAACACGTAGACTCTTTAGCCCCTTCCATTATTCTTTGCTGGTTTCTCTGACACATGCATTATAGTCTTATGTATCCTTATATATATGTGCCACGCAGACTTTGTTGCATTGACAAAGTGGCCCCTTCTAAAGGCTGGTCTTCTTGATGCAGGCTGGGAACTACTCACACTCATGGTCTTCAGTTTGCAGTCTCTCCAGTAATTATGATAGTTTTATAGTCCAAACCATGTTCATGTAGCAAAAGTCAGTTGTTTTTCATGTTTCAAAATGTTCAGAGCATTTCTGGAGTGCCTACTATGTGCAGAACTCTAGAGAATTCTAGTTTACTATGTTAAGTGGTTTTTATTTTGTTTTGTTTTGTTTTTCAGGGGGGAGAAGATACAAAAGAAATGATATTTATTTTTCTTACTTTTTGTATTTATTATTTGCTTTATTTTCTTTTGTTTCTATGTTTTATGGCAAATGACAGAGGTCGTTATCTTGTTCTTGACTTTAGTGAAAATATTTCTAGAACATTCCTATATCTCATGTTGCTTGATGCAGTGGTTTGGGTAGACCGTCCTTGTCATGTTAATAACATTCCCTTCTCTTCCTATTTTTTGAAAGTTTTCCAAAAAACTATAAACATGTGCTGAATTCTATTTAATATTTTTCTGTCCATTAAAATAATTAATTTCTTTTTATTCCTCTAATGAACAAAATATATTGATAGATTTTCTCATGTTAAACTTTGAGTTCTTAGAATTTTTTTTAATATTCTGGTAGACTTAGTTACTTATTATTTTATTAAGAATTCTTACACTTAAGTTCAATGGAACTGTATTTTTCTCCTGATTTGCCCTTATATTGGAATATTAATTTAATCCTGGAGTAAATTTCATACTAGTTTCATAAGATTGATCAAACAAATTTTCTTTTATTCCATATTTTCACAATTATTTGTATAGAATAAAGATTTTCTGTTTCTTAAAAGTTTGACAGAACTCATGTTTTGAACTAATAAGAACTGGGGTCCTATTAGAGGTGGGGAGAGAATACTTCTTTATCATCTTGATTTAATTACTTCTTAGGCCAATTATGGCACTCTATATATTTTTCAGAAATGTAGCCTTTTTTCTGAGCTTTTATATTTATTCCCACTTATTTGTTCATAGCATTCTTTTATGATTTAAAAATCTCTGTAGTTTACTTTCCATTGTTATTATACATTTGTTTATATGCTTTTTTCTATTGAGATACTGATTATTCTTATCAGAAGCTTATTATATTAATCTTTATAAAGATCAGTTTTAGTTTTTTTACCTTTTGTTGTTGGTCCCTATTGCATTTATTATTTTCTTTCCCTTTTATGCTCTTTTTTTTGTTTGGTGGGGGTGGCTTTGAGGTGTTGGTCTACTCTGTTGCTCACTTTTTAAAAATATTTTTTAGCCTTCGATGGACCTTTATTTTATTTATTTATATGTGCTGCAGAAAATTGAACCCAGTGCCTTACACATGCTAGGCAAGCACTCTGTCACTGAGCTACAACCCCAGCTCTCTATTGCGCTCTTTTTTAACTTCTATATTGAAGGGCTTATGATTGTCAGTCTTTCTCATTATGATAACAATATTGTAATGTTTAAATTTTCTTCTATTTCTCACAAGTTTTGGTAGGTAGTCTTATCTTTTGGTTCTTCATATTTTGTATTTTCCTTGATATATGTTTTTTAACCTAAGATTTGTGTTGTAGTATTTGTTTTCTGTTTCTGGACATATGGGACTATTTTAGTAAACTTCAGTTCTTTTTCTTTTCTTTTCTTTTTTTTTTTTTTTGCGGTGCTGGGTATTGAACCCAAGGCCTTGTGTTTGCGAGGCAGGCACTCTACCAACTGAGCTATATCCCCAGCCCTTCAATTCTTGATTTCTAACTTTGTTGCAGTATTGTCAACAAATGTAGTGTATATGAACTCAATTCTGTACAATTCATTCAGGCGTACTATGTGTCCTCACATAATTTTGTGAATGTTTTGTTCTTAAAAAGACTATGTTTCTCTGCTTATTAGCTGCTTAACTTAATACTACTAATGAGATCCTTTATTTTCTTTATTGGCTTGATTTGTCACTGAGAGTGGTTTGTTAAACTTCTAGATCTCTCCCTATCTCTACATATATTTTTTTGGTACTGGGGGTTGAACCCAGAGGCACTTTACCATTGAGTTAGGTCCAAGCCCTCTTTATTTTTTGTTTTGAGACAGGGTCTCACTAAGTTACTTATGCCCTCACTAAGCTGCTGAGTCTGGCCTCAAACTTGCAGATCCTCTTGCTTCAGCCCCTGCAAG
Organism: Glaucomys volans; assembly: GCA_020662805.1. NCBI lineage: Eukaryota > Metazoa > Chordata > Mammalia > Rodentia > Sciuridae > Glaucomys > Glaucomys volans. Next base: position 144,742 of record JAJEJO010004508.1, on the reverse strand, counting down.
TCCCTGGGATTACAGGCATGTGCTACCAGACCTGGCTATATCTCTATATTTTCAATTATTTAATTTCCATAGTTCTATCTCTGAAATACACCCAAATATGTATATTTGCTATTGTTTATATCTTTTGTTTTCTGTTATTGATTTTCTTTCATTAATACATAATATCTCTTGTTATACCTTATGATGATGTTTATTGTTTTGAACTCTACTTTTTTGATATTAAAATAACTAAGCCAGTTTTTTTTGGAGGTCAATATTAACCTTATATACTTATTATATTGCTGTTTGTTATGGTTTGGATGTGAAGTGTCCCCTAAAAGATCATGTGTAAGACAATGCAAGAAGGAGAAATGGAGAAATGATTGGGTTGTAACAGAGGAGAAATGATTGGGTTGTTATAGTCTTAACCCAATTGGTATTTAGTTCCCTAATAGGGATTAACTGAGTGGTAACTGAAGTGGTAGGGTATGGCTGGAAGAGATTGGAATTGGGGCATGGCTATAGGGTATATATTTTGTATCTGGAGAGTGGAGATTCTCTCTCTTTCTCTGTTTTCTGATCATGACATGAGCCACTTCCCTCTGTCTCTTCCTGACACCATGATGTTCTGCCTCACCTTGAGCCCTGAGGAATGGAGTCAGCTGTCCATGGACTTAGACCTCTGAAACTGTGAGCCCCCCAGATAAACTTTTCCTCCTCTATGGTTGTACTGGTTGGGTCTTTTAGTCACAGTGGTGAAACAGCTGACTAAAACAGAAATTGGTACCTAGAGTGGGGTCATTGCTGTGACTAACTTGACCACGTGGATTAGCAGCTTTTTGAACTTTTTGGAATTGGTGGGAAGAATTTTGAGATGCTTGGCAGTGCAAACTGGAAATGCTTTAGAGTTTTGTGAGCAGAGATTAATGGCCAATACTGGTGGTTGCTCAGAAGACCAGAATGGCAATAGGACTATGCTCAGTGAAGACCAAGAAGGTTCAGAAAAGGACTCCATTCATGTTATGTTCTGGCTGAGAAGTTGCCTGAATTTTGCCGGAGTCCTGAGACTTTCTGTGAGGCTGATTTTAGAAGCAATGGGCTTCTTAATCTGACAGAAGAAATGTCTAGGCAGCATAACATTCAGGCAGTGGCATGGATATTGCTGGTGGCTTTTAGCCAAATTTATTGTGATAATCAGCAGCAGAAGGCAGAGCAGAAAGATTTTAAAATGTATATTTGAAAGACAGGAGTAAAACCAGGGCTAAGGAAATCGTAGTTGCTAAAGACATTACTGCCACTAAATGAGTGCTAAAGACTATGCCTAGAGACATAGGCATATGTGAGTAAGATGGCTTGAGGGCATCTCAAGAACTGGCAAAACCACACCCATCTCAAGCTCAAGGGAGAAAAGGTGAAAAGTCTCTTGAGAAGAGACCAGTGGGGCACTCTTCTTGCAGAAGGGGGGCGTAGGAAATTTTTTTAACACGCTTAGCTACCCAAACCCTCAGAGGCTGCAACAGCAAGGGTTCCTGGAGGCTTGGCTGTGTTTGAGATGGTGGCAGACCTTGGCATGAACCACGTGGTGCTGGTTCTGCAGGAATACAGGATGTTGGAGTGAGGAGATCATGGAGTCTTCCACCAAGATTTCAAAGGAAGGCCTGGGAGCAGGCAAAATGCAGTGAAATCGGAGTCCCTGTGGGCACCCCCTGAAAAGTCAAAGTGTGAAGATGTGAGGAGGAAGCCGAAACTGCCACTGTGGAAACCCCTGAGATTAAGAAATGCCAGGAATGTGGAACTTTGTTTTAGGAACGCTGCAGGAATCGCACAAAGACAAGCCAATAGGAAGGCCACTTGGGCTGCAACCAACAAGGCCACAGGGGCAGAGCTACACAAGCCCTTTGGAGAGAACATCAAGATTCCATGTGCCCCAGATGCCAGACTTGGAGCTACAGAACCTGTTTGTCCAGCTGGGTTTTCTTGCTTTGGTCCTATCCCTTCTTTCTATGCCCCTATTTTTGTAAATGGAAATGTTTACTCAGTACCTTTATATGTTGGATATTTGTAAATAGCTTTTAATTTTACAGGAGCTCACAATGAAAGATTGCCTTGAGCCTCAGAGAAGACTTTGGATTTGAACTTTGAGCAATTTCAGAACTGTTGAGATCATAGGGACTCTTGAAAATGGACTAAATGTATTTTATATTGTCAGATGAATGTGAACTTTTGGGGGCCGGGAGTAAAATGTTATGGTTTGGATGTGAGGTGTCCCCCAGAAGCTCACATGAGACAATACAGCAAGGTTCAGAGGAGAAATGATTGGGTTGTAAGAGTCTTAACCCAATCAGTGATTTAATCCCCTGATAGGGATTAACTGAAATCCATAGGGTGTGGCTGGAGGAGGTGGGAATTGAGGCATGGCTATGGGGTATATATTTTGTATCTAGAGAGTGGAGATTCTCTCCTCTCTGCTTCCTGATGATGTGAGCTGCTTCCCTCTGCCATGCTCTTCTGCCATGATGTTTTGCCTCACCTTGGGCCCCTAGGAATGGAGCCAGCCTTCTATGGACTAAGATCTCTGAAACTGTGAGCCCTCAAATAAACTTTTCCTCCATTAAAATTGTTCAGGTCAGATTGTTTAGTCACAGCAGTGAAGAAAGCTGACTAAAATACTGCTAGTAGGAATTTCTATTATTTTGTGTGGGTGGGGAGGGGAGAGAAAGAGAGAGAGAAAAGCCCTTTTTTCTGTTTCATTCTAAAATATTTCTACATTTTAGCATACTGTTTGATTTATTCTGACAAATGTATATACCTGTGTAACCACAGACCCAATTAAGATATAGGACATTTTTTTTCACCTCAGGAAGTTAACTCATACCCCTCTGTAATTGATCCATTCCCACCCTGCCCTCAACAAACTCCAATTGTGATTTATACCACTATAGGTAAGTTTTGCCTGTCAGAGCTTCTCATGAGTGGGATCATCTATTCCATTCTCTTGTACCTAGCTTCTTTCTGCTTAGCATAACATTTTTGAGATATATCTCATGGACATGTAGTCCATTACTTGAACATATTCTATAGAGGAAAATTGTTGCTCTATGAGGATACATTTAAATTTTTGAAACAGCCAGGAATCAGAACTAAACATATTAAATAAGGTCACGGGTGATTAGCTTGCTTAGTATATTTGACTCATACAAATTTGGAGGGCAGGATATTTTTGGATCAAATATTTTCTAAATAAAACATGACACAGAAAGATAAGATGGATTTTAGAATAGATGACTTGAGTTCAGATCTTAGCTCAACTGCTTGGTTTGGATGACCGAGGTAAATCAATTAACCTCTGTTAACCACTATAAACCCTGGGATAATAACATTTTCTGGCAAGGATATTGCTAGATTTAATGAAATAATGTTTGAAAAGAATTTGGCACAGGTTTGTTGTTAAAATAGAATTTTATTGAATTAAAAATAATATTTTAAAATAAATGCTACTGTTTATATGTTTGTTAAATTAAATGAAATCACATTTTACTACTTTCAAGGTCACTAAAACTAGGTTGAAAATATATTTCTCAATGGTAGACCCTGAGAAACTGGTAGTTTGGAATTAGCTTATTAAATCTATGCATAAGTGAGCATTTCTAAAGTACTAAAAGCCAATTTATTTTAAAAAGTAATGAGATATTTTTACACTATTGTCCACACTATTAATTTGCTTAGCACCTTCTCCCCATATATTTGCAGTGATAATTCTCAGCCCTGTCTTTGTTCAGTGACTACTGATGATGGTGTAGTAAATCACTGGACTTTAACCACTTTGCTGAATTAACTGTCCATATGGGACCAGTTTTTCATTTATTGTAGAAAGTGATGGTTCTTCCTTGGCAAAGGAATTATTTAAAAATCTATGAGATATTGTTGGAATCATTTCTACCTGATGTCAGAATTTTTTTTTTTTTTTTGTACCAGGGATTGAACACAGGGGCACCCAACCACTGAGCCACACTCCCAGCCCTATTTTGTATTTTATTTAGAGATAGAGTCTCACTGAGTTGCTTAGTGCCTCACCATTGCTGAGGTTGCCTTTGAACTCGAGATCCTCCTGCCTCAGCCTCCCAAGCCACTGGGATTACAGGTGTGCATCATCACTCCTGGCTGATGTCAGAAATCTTGATTGGTTTTCCTATCCCAATGTACTACCCTCCCCACAAATAGCCAATTGGCTATTTGCTCTGATATGAGTCAAATAATGATTATGATAATAATAATAGATAATATTTTTTGAGCATATATTCAAAGCATTACTGAAGCATTACACAAAGAGTACTTTACACACATCATTCTATGTGATTACTGAAAAATCCTATGTGGCAGTTACTATCAGAATCCCTGTTTTTATGAATAAACCACTGAGGCATAGGAAGATGCGATCATTTACCCAAAGTCAGAAAACTTGTATAGAGGCTGGGTTTATAGATGATAATAGCTAACATTTATTGATAACTCACTATATGCCAGGTACTACGTATATTCCACATGTTAGCTAATTGTTGCCATCACCGTCACAGGTAATTGTCATCTTACAAATAACAAGACTTAGGCAGAGATGGGTGAAATAACCTGCCTCTGCCATATAACTGCCAAGTGAAAGAGCCAGAATCAGGCTGGAACCAGAACCTGTGCTATGTTAACCCCTAATCTTATCTCTCAAACAAGCAAAAGTATTTATCAAGCAATGAGTGTGAGTGCATAATATTCTAGGGACATAAAAGAAACACAACCTCGTTTTCTTTATTCAGTGAACTTACTGCCTTGTAAGAGAAGTAAAAGGAGACAAATGAAGTCATTAGATGATGGAATGAGTGCTCAGCTATTAAATTATGGAAACTAAAAGAACAAATTTAGAGAAGAGAGGATGTTATATACTGGATGATTCTGTGACATCCCAGTGAACCAGGTGTGGCTAAAACTGGACTTTAAGTGCTATGATGGGGATGAAGGCAGAGAACATTCTGTAATGTGGAGTAACCTATGAACTCTCCATAAACAATCTGTTTCTAATATAGGGGTTAAAACTCATTTATCTTGGCACTTTTCCTCATTAGGGGAAAACTCAGCCTCTTAACATCTTGCTTCATATTCCTTTCTAGCAAGATTGAATTAACTCTGAAGAGTTTTTTGAAAATCTTCTAATTCTTCATTCCATCAGAGTAAAAATGTTTAATGTCCTATGACATTAACTAGAAAAGCTAATTTCCTTTTCCTTTGTTTTGGCAATGCTTCCTTTACATGATTACAGGAAGAATAAAAATTTCTTGTGACACTTCAAATGTATATTTGGTAAAATGACATCTCTTTATGCACATTTTTATTTTGCATTGAAAACTTTTTTTTGGCAGAGTGAAAGAATTAGCAGGTTGGTTTTAATGGGAATTTCATTTTTAACAGTTTACATGAGAATTTTTTCCCTTAATAACACTAGTAAATAGATTAATAATAGGCTAACTCAGTATTGTCTAAAATAGAACTAATTATCATATTCTCCAAACCTGTTCCTTCTTACATGCTCCCTATCTCAGGTAGTCACATCTGCAGATGTCATCTCCTGAAACTGACTTTCCTCCCTCCTTCCCTATGCCCATCAACCACTGGGGCTGAGCCTGCTCACCTTCTAAATGCTGAGACTTGTTGTTTTTCTCAGCTTATCTTAGAAATGTCTATATATCATATATCTATGGGGGTCTGGCAGGTCATATAAAGCAGACCAGAGTTGGGAAGGGTCAGGTGTCTGAGGGTATGTCCTCTAAAATATCATATGCTTCTTAGTGCCAGAGCAAGTGTTATCATGAAGAAATGTGGCTCAGTATTGTGAATCTTTGGATTTCTAAAAAGGACTTGGAAATTTAAATTTTATGTTAAGTCTTTGGATTTTAGAATGTTGTCAACAAATTTAAGGGAAAACAAACTCCCATTGCATAGTTTAAACAACACTTAACATGCATACAACATACAACAAACATAGGTTTGTAATGCAATCAGTGTGTGACATTCTCCATTCTCACTTTCTTTCCAGTTTAAGTCAGCACCATCTTTTGTCTAAAATATTACAGTAGGTTTCTAACTCCTTTGTTATTCTATTCTTGTTACTGCTAAATTATTCTTCATCCTGGATCCTCAGACCCCAAATAATGCTTCCTCTCCCAACATTCCTGTGTGCTATCATAGAGGTTTCTGAAGCCATGATCTTGGTTCTAGCACACTAGAATATTCAAGATTCGACCAGCTTTCAGTTTTCTCCAAGACTGATCCATGCCAATCATCACTACTCTACTCAGAACTAGTCTCCTTATTTTTTCTTTTTATAAGGTTAGCACCTACACTCTGATTATGGTTAGAGGTATTGTATAGTGTTCATGCTATTCCCTCTGTTGAACTGTGACCTCTCTCTATTCAGAATCTAGCACAATGCTTGACATAAGGTAATCAGCAAACAGAGGGTCTTAAACTGAAGTTATTTTGATAATGTCCTCTATCTAAAAAGCATTATTGAGATTTTTCTGTGTTTTTTATTTCTTGTGCTGTAAGAGTTCAATGAAGAAAGAAAAATGTAGAATGCTTTTCCTAGAAATTAAAACTTTTATTCCAGGAAGGGCATGTCTTTGGCTCCCTAAGGAATACTTAGTGCCAAGCTCAAGTATTTTTAACAGTAATATCTCAAATTATGTAGCCTATTGTATCCAAGTACTTTCAGGTTTTTGAGGGCCTTTTCTAGGTAACACAGACATCTGTCCTTTGAAGTGAATCAGAGCTCTGGAATCCAGAAAGAGGTGTGTAATCCTCTTGGTGTATATCTTCTCAGTCACTTTAAGAGTAGTGTGCATAAAAGAGAATAAGAACAAACTAGGACTACTGAGCAGTGTGGGACCCACATGGAAGGACTCTAGCTTGTGTAAGAGATAAATAATAAAAGAGAGAAGGTGTGGCCTCTACTCTAGGTTATAAACTAGATGAGAAATAAAGTCACAAAGGGAACCATACATGGTCATAACTGCAGTGTATCTGGTGAGTACGTAGGAATCATTTTCCTAAAGATTTCACTAATAGGATTTTCTTAAAAAATAACTTAATGAAAAGAGAGTCTTTAAAGTTGATACACTTGAAATTGCCTGATGAACATGACACAAGACCACAGGAGTTAAACAGGGTTTCTTCTGCATAGACAGAACCACTATGCAAAGACACTCTAGTTGGTAGATTCTCGAAACTTGTCCATCTGAGAGTCCTGTCACCTGTCACTATCTTACCTGTGAAGTGTCTGTAGCATTGTTTGAGGAGATGATGCACAGGGATGCCAAGTTCCCACTCTGCCATGAACTTGAAGTTAAATGAAACTCAACTCAGGATGGTGGCTGGTTCTGAAAAAACACACTACCCTGAGACCTAAAAGCCATGCCCCTCCACATTTTTCCCTATAAAAGCTCAATTTTTGCCAAAACTAATACCAAACTCTAGAAATTGCAACATCGTCCCAAAGAATGACATAATTAATTGTTGAGTGATATACGTGTTTGTTCCTTGAAAATTTTCTCAGAAAATGTAAAAAGACAAATGTAGATTCTGTTTATGAAAGAGGGAGGCAAATCTTGTGATACAGGAACCAAATTTCACATGGAGCAGCTGTTCAGGAATGGGGCCAGAGAGAGGAAAGCTCCAAACTGTAAACCACCCATTTTGAAAATGTTTTTAGTTTGTTGAACCATAACAGTATATCACTTTTTAACCAACAATACAAGGCAAATTGGTTCTACCAATCCCAGGGTATTTTTATTTCAGCAATCATTTATTAGATCCTACCTGCTAAGCACTACTTTGGGCAGTGGCAATACAGCAATGAAGGAGGCAGGCAGAGTCCCCGCCCTAACATAGTTCATAGGGAGAGGAAGGACAGATGTCTACATAAAAAAATCATTTAGATAAAGCCAGAATCAGATGTGAAAAAATAAAACAGACTGCTATAGCAGAGAGAACATGTCGTAGGGTGGAAGTGCTTTCACTGAGGCGATCTCAGATGATACAGCAGCTGACATGTACATGCTAGGTACCATTCTAACCGCCTTTCATACAATTTATATCAGATGGGAACTGGATCCAGGGCTCCACATAGATACCCAAATCTGTGGATACTGAAGCCCCTTATCTGAAATGCTGCTTTATTCAGCTATGCATTGCTGTGGCCAAAAACCCGATGAGAATAACCTAGAAGAGGAAAAGTTTATTTTGAGTTCACAGTTTCAGAGGTTCAGTTCATGGTTGGCTAACACTGTATCTCTGAGCCTAAGGTGAAGCAGAACATCATGATGGAAGGTGTGGAGAGGAATGCAGCTCTCAGGGGAGAAAAAATACAAACACCAAAGGCAAGCCCTCAGTGCCTACTTCCTCTAGCCACACCTACCTGAAGTAACCCACTGATTAGATTGCAGCTCTCAAAATCTCGCCATTTAATTTCTGGATGTCTTTGCAGTGTCCTCCCACACATGAGCTTTTGGGGGACACCCCATATCCAACCTAAAACAAATGGCATAGAATTCACATCCTTCTGTATACTTTCAATCATCTCCAGATTACTTACAATGATAAATAAAACATAAATGTTATGTAAATAGTTGTTCTGCACTATTGTTGATGGAATAGTGACAAGAAAAATAAAGTTTACATGCTTAGTACCATCTTGTGCCTAACTTCATTTTCAATCTGCAGAGCCAGTAGTTGTGGAGGGCTGACTGCATTAAAACATTTAACCTTTTGTTGTGGCCCAGATCTTGGAAAAGAGTTTCCTGAGAAGGAAAGCAGGTGAAAGCCTCTGAGACAGAAGTCTGGTGTGTTTGAGGAAGAGACAGGAAACCAGTGTGGCTGAAATGAGGGCAGATGAGGTTGGCACGGTTGCCAGAGGCGGATCACAGAGGGTCTTCTAAGCTATTTGAATTTTACTCTGATTGAAGATAGCAGGTTTTGGAAGACTGTAGGCAGGGGAGTATCAAGGTCTTACTTAAGTTCCAAGAGTTCATTCAGCCTCTGTTGAAGAATGGACAGTAGGAAGCAATGATCAGGATGTGGCGCTGAGAGATGGGGCTAACTTGGGCAAAGGTGCTAGTGAAGTGAAGAGTTGAGAAATGGTCCAAATTGAGCTGTATGTTAGAAGTAGAGCTGAGAGAACTGGTTGATGAAATAGAGATGAAATGTTAGAGAAAAAAAGGAGAATCAAGGCTGACTCCTGAGTTTTGGGACTGAAAACTATATGGATGGTGATGTCATTATCGAGATGAATAAGGCTGGAGACAATGAATTTAGTGGACAAGAGAGAATATCTGTAGATCTATTTGGCGCATGTTAAGTATGCAGTGAAAATTGGACAATTAGAATTGTCAAGTAGCTACTGGATATATGAATCTAGAGTCAAAGAGATTGGTCAACCTGACCAACAGGAGTTTGAGAATCACCTTTATAAACATGCTATTAAAAGGTATGTGAGAACTCCCTGCGAAAAACTAAAGAGAGAAAGTTGAGTGCAGATCTCCAGGTCATTCCCAGATTAGGGTTATGGGATGGAGGAAAAGCCTGTAAAAACGAGACAAAAGAAGGGTCAGTGAGGGAGGAAGAACCCCTAGCATCTCCCCTGTCATGGAAGCCTACAGTACCAAATATTTCAAGTGGATCAGGGTGATGAACAACCTCTGATACTGTCTAGAGGATAAGGGAAGACAGAGCTTGATGTTGGCTTTGGCAAATTGTTCATTGGTGACCTTGATAAAAGAAATTTCAGCTGTAAGTTAGGAATAAAAGCCCAAATGAATTGGGGTAAGGAAAGAATAGGAGATTCAGTTTTCTCAGCTGCAAAAAGAAAAATCTGAGTTTTTGAAAAATACTTAACTATAAAATACATTTATTAACTCTATCTCACCTGGTGCCAAGACACCTGACTTTCAGTACAAATCTGCATGTAGGAGTTTGTCATTTTTTTATTCTAAACATGATTTATTCAATGTTTCACTTCTATGAAATTTACATGTTCATAGACTCAGACTTCTAGATCACACAACTTATTTTTTGAAAATATCTGACCAAAAAAACTTAGGACCAAATAAAATTTAGATATATTTTAAATTATTTTGATCTGTACAATACACAAAGAATTATTAGTACTTAAATTTTGTAAAGATTGCTTTATTAACTATTTTACATGCCTAAACTTATGCAGTAGCTTTTTTGGTTGTTGTGGGATTTTTTTCCAATTTATTTTTATTCTGATTTCTCCAGTGTTTTCTTTGCAGCATTGTTTATATCATAAGATACAGACACAGTGCACCCTTTGCCCTTCCAACCAGATAGTTGCCATTTTGATCTGCCAATCAAGCTTAAGGATTTGCCCTGAAAGTTGAGACAATCGATCATAGTTTGGACACTTGGGCAGTGTCAGCTAATTTTAGTCACCAAGGCTTGGATGATGTGAGGAGTGATTGGCAAGGCACTTGTCCAAGGCCCAGCAAGGGTTACGACTGTCCTTATGGTTAACAACTGCACAAATAGAAACAGGCTGAGTTTGTGAACTTAGTTTCAACAAATTATTTGAAGTATGAGCCTACCTCCTATCTATATTTATTATTCCAGACCTTGGCATAACGAGAATGAAAAGCTCTGCTTACTTGAAGCTTTTCCACAAAGCACTGATGCTTTCACTTCCTCACACACTGTGAGTACATAGCCAACGACATGCCGGGCCTAAGACACTACCCAGATAAAACCCCAACAACCCCTCCAACCCACCCCCCCCCCCCAAAATCCCCTGATGTGTGTATGAAGGGCAAGGCTCCTTGGTGTTACCTTTCCTTTTTCATTAAATTTCTGGAATTTCGGGAAGGATTGAATGAAATTCTATCCCAAAATTGGTATAAATACATTAAAAAACAAATATGGGAAGTGAAAAGTTTAGAGCCTTGGTAAGTCTTTCCCCTTTCTATGAAATGCTTCTTTTGTAAAAAAAAGCCCACCCATGACTTTGGATAATACAATGGGAGTTGTGTGTCCAGGAATCTGCTACCAGTTCTGGATGGAACGGGAAAGCCTGTGTGCTACCTTTCAGTTGGCTTGTGCCTTGGACACTGGCACCAGAGGAAGACAAAGAGATCCATTCAGGTTTTATTGCCCTTCTTGCTTGGCATGCTCCCACCTGACTGCTATTGGCCTGCAAGTTGGGGAAATGTGGGCATGTCAAGATTTTATTGGGTTAGTGGCTGCCAATAAAGCAGCTTCCCAGATTCTTTGCCCAGAATCCCAACAGTTCAGCCTTAACCCACAACATTCAGGGCCTCAAAGTGGGTGGTTTCTCTGATAGCACCTGATTGCTTTTACTCAATGATTCCAAGCTGAAGATTGACAGACTTTTTTAGTTGACTGAAGCAATATTAAAATAAATTAAGGTTTTAAGAATAGCAAAGGTAAGAATTTTGACCCTTCAGAATTAAAGAAACTATCAAAACATGATCAGTGACAACCTAAATAAGGTTCAAATATTTACTTTTTTAATTATGAAAATAGTCATTACAAACTTTTAGTAAAACGTTCCCACTTCTCAGTGTCCCTTCCCACTGGGAGTACCTTAAAGTTTATAGACATTCTATTTCAGATAGAATACTATATGTGTTTGTAAATATGTGCATACACATGTGCACATTTTATTTTTTTCAAAAATGGTTTTGTAGTATGATGTTATTCTGCAAATTTGTTTGTTTTTACTTAAATGTTTCACAAACATTTCTCCATGACACACGGTGAATCCAAGCCTTTGTCCTAGTCAACATGGCTCCCCAGCTGCTGAGCTGTGCAGCTGGCCCAGTAATCCCTACTGAGAAGCAGAGGCAGAGCAATGGATGGAAGGTGGGAACACAGGAAGTGAGCATGGGTCCATAACCACTTGGATCCCATCAGATGCCAGGTGAAGGCCTGCAGTTCTGTGAGCCAGGGCCTAGTGGAACCAGGTACACTGATCTGTTGCCCCATGGAGGTCCTCCCCAGCCAATGAGTGGCAGGAAGATGAAAGTGTGAGAAGACCCAAATGCAGATTGCAAGAAAGTTATCAAAGGGCTAATCAAGAGTGTTGATACTTTCCAAGATCCGATTAGCATAAATTTGAACCAAAAGCCACCGTTGGTACTTTTCCAATACCCGTTTAGCATAGATTTGGACCAATAGTGTTAGTACTTTTCTAAGACCTGATTACCATAAATTTAGACTAATAGCATTGGCCCAACAGCTCTTTAAACCCCTAGATGAGTACACTCAATCAGCAACTAATACTGGATCCCTTCTCACACTGTGACAGTTTTGTCTCTCTTTTAACTTGAATAAGTCCTAATCCTTTCACTCTTGCCTTCTATTATTATCCATGGATTTTATTCTTAGGATTTGTGAGACAAGAATCTGAAAAGAAATTGGCACAGAGCTGCTGGGGTCTGCTCTACACTGGAGGGCATAGCCCACCACTAAGAAGAGCTGCAGAACAGCACTCAAAAGCAGTGGAGAAGACTTATTTTGCCAGCTGCAACCCTTGGAGCTGACACCAGCAGGCATTCCCTGCTGTGATTAGCTGCTAACACCAAACCAGGCTTTCTCAGCTGCAGAGACCTGCAGCTTACACAGACCCCACCAGCCCGCAGAAGTGGAGAATCTAGTTTCATCTTCACATCTGAGACAAAAGAAACTACTTTTTCCTGTCTTTCTCTTACAGTGCCAAACAAATGTAAAAATGAGAATGCTGCAAGGTACCTCAAATGTTCATTTATTCATTCATGAATGTTCATTGAGTTCCTTCTATGTGCTGGGCAAGGTGGGTGGATTTTAGTTTTAATTTATTTGTTTTAAAAAATTTGTTCTTTTTAGTTATACATAACAATAGAGTACATTTTGACATATTATACGTTCATGGAGTAAAACTTATCCTAATTAGGGTCCCATTCTTTTTTTTTCTTTTTTTTTTTTGTACTGGGGATTGAACTCAGGTGCACTCAACCACTGAGCCACATCCCCAGCCCTATTTTGTATTTTATTTAGAGGCAGGGTCTCACCAACTTGCTTAGCACCTCACTGTTACTGAGGCTGGTTTTGAACTCTCCATCCTCCTGCCTCAGCTTCCCAAGCTGTGGGATTATAGGTGAGCACCACCAATTCTGGTTAGGATCCCATTCTTGAGGTTGTGCATGATGTGGAGTTTCCCTGGAGGTGTATTCATATATGGAATTTTAGTTTTTAGTTGGTGACATCACTTATTTACTCTGTGCTCTAAGATGAGAATTTGACTCTAGTTTCTCTCAACACTTCTCTCACCGCCCCCAACACACTTTCCCACATATCTCCAAATAACTTTTGTCAAATCAGTTTTCCTGTTTCTACTTTTATGCCCACATGTGGGTTACAGCTGAGCACATGTTGTGTTCTGATGAGCTCTCCCTTTGACCCTTGTGTTTCTGAGGTGGTGTGTAGCAGGACATTGAGCACTGGTCCTGGAACGAGCTTCCCAGGTTCGTATCCTACCTATCGTATTTACTGCTTGGGGTGACCATGGGCAGGAATTACAATCTCTCTGCTTCAATTTCTGTGTAATAGCAACTGCTTCACAGGAACTGTGTATGTGTCAAATGAGCTACATACAAAATACTCAGAAAGGTGCCTGGAATCAGTGAACTGTATGTAATACTTTATTATTATGATGATTGGAGTTTCCCAAGGAAGGATTTAAAGGTTGCTTTGTTTTTAAACTTTTTGTCTTTATTCTATACATTCACTTGATTAATAGTTTGTCTATGTTCAGAAATCAAGGTTGGAAATCATTTTTTTATTAAATCTCTGAATATGAAAACATTTAATTGTGGTCTTCTGGTTGCATAATTTTTTTTAATGAAGTCTGATACCACCCATGTTTTTTGTTTTGTTTTTTTAATTTTGGTTCATTGTACACAAATGGAGTACAACTATCATTTTTCTGGTCGTCCACAAAGTAGAATCATACAATTTGCATATTCATATATATGCATAGGGTAAAGATGTTTATCTCATTCTATTACCTTTCCTTCCCTGCCCCCTCTCCACCCCTCATTATCCTCTATACAATCTATCCTTTCTCCATTCCTCCCTTACCTCCCCCACCCCCGTTATGTGTCATCAATCACCTATCAGAGAAATCATTCGGCCTTTGGTGTTTTGGGATTGGCTTATTTCACTTAACATGATATTCTCCAACTCCATCCATTTACCTGTGAATATCATAATTTTACTATTCTTTATGGCTGAATAGTATTCCATTGTGTATATATACTGCAGTTTTCTTTATCCATTCAGCCATTGAAGGGCATCTAGGTAGATTCCACAATCTAGCTATAGTGAATTGGGTTGCTATAAACATTGATGTGGCTGCATCACTGTAGTATGCTGATTTTAATCCTTTGGGTATAGGCCAAGGAGTGGGATAGCTGGGTCAAATGGTGGATCCATTCTGAGTTTTCTAAGGAATCTCCTTACTGCTTTCTAGAGTGGCTGCATCAATTTGCAACCCCACCAGCAATGTATGAGTGTACCTTTTTCACCACATCCTCGCCAACACCTATTGTTGCTTGTATTCTTGATAATAGACATTCTGATTAGGGTGAGATGATATCTTAAGGTAGTTTTGATTTGCATTTCTCTTATTACCAGAGATGTTGAACATTTTTTCATATATCTGTTGATTGCTTGTAGATCCTATTCTGTGAAGTGCCTGCACATTTCCTTTGCCCATTTATTGATTGGGTTATTTGTATTCTTGGTGTAAAGATTTTTGAGTTCTTTATAAATTCTGGAGATTAGTGCTCTATCTGAAGTGTGTGTGGCAAAGATTTTCTACCACTCTGTAGGTTCTCTCTTCACATTGTTGATTGTTTTCTTTGCTGAGGAAAAGCTTTTTAGTTTGATTCTATCCCAATTATTGATTCCTGCTTTTATTTCTTGTGCTTTGGGAGTCATGTTAAGGAAATCTGGTCCTAAGCCAACATGATGAAAATTTGGACCTACTTTTTCTTCTATTAGGTGCAGGGTCTCTGGTCTAATTCCTAGATCCTTGATCCATTTTGAGTTGAGTTTTGTGCAGGGTGAGAGATATGGGTTTAGTTTCATTTTGCTGCATATGGATTTTCAGTTTTGCCAGCACCATTTGTTGAAGAGGCTATCTTTTCTCCATTGTATGTTTTTGGCTCCTTTGTCAAGTATGAGATAACTGTATTTATGTGGTTTTTATTTCTGTGTCCTATATATATAGAATATTCCATCCATCAACAAGTGAATACACTTTCTTCTCAGCAGCACATGGATCTTTCTCTAAAATAGACCATATGTTATGCCACAAAGCTACTCTCAGCAAGTACAAAAAGATAGAGATACTACCTTGCATTCCATCAGATCATAATGGAATGAAATTAGAAATCAATAATAAAATAAAAAACAGAAACTACTTCAACACCTGGAGATTAAATAATACACTATTGAATGATGCATGGATGATAGAAGACACCAGGGGGGAAATTTAAAAATTCATAGAGGTATCCTAGAACAATGATATAATATATCAAAGTCTCTGGGACAGTATGAAAACAGTACTAAGAGGAAAATTCATTGCATGGGGCTCATTCAATAAAAGAATGAAAAGTCAACAAATATACAACCTTACATTACAGCTCAAAGTCCTAGGAAAAAACAGATTAATACCAAAAGTTGTAGAAGACAGGAAATAATTATAGTCAGAGCTGAAATCAATGAAATTGAAACAAAAGAAACTAATCACAAAATTGACAAAACAAAAAGTTGGTTCTTTGAAAAAATAAACAAAATTGATAAACCCTTAGGCACACTAACAAAGAAAGAGAAAAGACTCAAATTACTAAAATTTGAGATGAAAAAAGAACTATCCCAATGGGCACTATTGAAATACAAAACATAATTAGAAACTATTTTGAAAATCTGTACTCTGACAAAATAGAAAATCTCAAAGACATTGACAGATTATTCTAGATACTTATGATCCACCCAAACTGAATCTGGAGGACATATGCAATTTAACTACACCAATTTCAAGCAATAAAATAGAGGAAGTCATCAAGAGCCTACCTACCAAGAAAAGTCCAGGGCCAGATGGGTTCTCAGCTGAGTTCTACAAGACCTTCAAAGAAGAACTCATTCCAATACTCCTCAAAGTATTCCATGAAATAGAAGAGGAGGAACCCTTCCAAACTCATTCTTTGAAGCTAATATCACCCTGATATGAAAAGCAAACAAAGACACATCAAGGAAAGAAAATTTCAGACCAATATCCCTAATGAACATAGATGCAAAAATTCTTAACAGAATTTTAGCAAACTGCATACAAAAACATATTAAAAAGATAGTGCACTATGATCAGGTGGCTTTCATCCCAGGGATGCAAGGTTGGTTCCACATCTGAAAATCTATAAATATAATTCACCACATCAACAGGTTTAAAGTTAAGAATCACATGATTATTCCAATAGATGCAGAAAAAGCATTTGACAAAATACAGCACCTCTTCATGCTCAAAACACTAGAAAAAATAGGGATAGTAGGAACATACCTCAACATTGTGAAGGCTATCTATGATAAGCCCATGGTCAACATCATTCTAAATGGAGAAAAACTGAAAGCATTCCCTCCAAAAACTGGAACAAGGCAGGGATGCCCTCTTTCACTGCTTCTATTCAACATCATCCTTGAAATTCTAGCCAGAGCAATTAGAGAGACTAAAGAAATAAAAGGAATATGAATAGGAAAAAAAAGAACTTAAACTATCACTATTTGCAGATGATATGATTCTATATTTAAAGGAGCCAAAAAATGCCACCAGAAAACTTCTGGAACTCATAAATGAATTCAGTAACGTAGCAGGATATAAAATCAACACTCATAAATCTAATACATTCTTATTCATAAGTGATGAATCCTCTGAAAGAGAAATTAGGAAAACTACCCCATTCATAATAACCTCAAAAAAATACCTAGTCAATTTAACAAAAGAGGTGAAAGATCTCTACAATGAGAACTACAGAACACTAAAGAAGGAAATTAAAGAAAACCTTAGAAGATGGAAAGATCTCCCTTGTTCTTGGATAGGGACTATAAAAGCACTATACAAATTCAATGTGATTGCAATTAAAATCCCAATGACATTCCTCATAGAAATAGAGCAAGCAATTATGAAATTCATTTGGAAGAATAAGAGACCCAGAATAGCTAAAACAATCCTTAGCAGGAAGAGCGAAGCAGGTGGTATCACAATGCCAGACCTTCAACTATACTATAAAGCTATAGTAACAAAAATGGCATGGTATTGGCACCAAAATAGGCAGGTAGACCATGTTGTTTTCTCTACATGCAATCTATTTTTTTGTTGTTCATTTGTTAATTTTATTCTTGCTTAGCTTAATTTTGCTTTGTCTCTCTAGAATTTACAATCTTCTCCCAATACTTACCTATTGCAACATTTCATAAACATATGCCTGAATATGGATCTTTTAAGTCTGGAGATCACATTCTTTACTAGAAAGGTTTTCTTCTAATTTTTTTCCATTATTTACTTTTGCTAGTTTTGTGTTCTTTCTGAAATTCCTATTAGCTATATTTTGACCCAAACTTCTAATTTTCTCATCATTTTCTTCCTGATTGCTATCTCTTTGCTCTTTCTTTTAATTTTGAGGTATTTCTTCAACTTTGCTTGGCAACTCTCCCATTGAAACATTTATTTTAATACATTTTAAATGTCAGTGAGCCTGTTCTTTCCTGAATGCTCCTTATTATTTTTCAATAGCATTCTATTTTTTCACAACTACAATATCTTATCTGCAAATATTTGTGTTTTACAATTGTCTTGGGTCCCTTCACTGCTGTGTTACTTCCAGTTCCCTGCCTGCTTTTGTTTAAATGTCTGTTTTCTGTGTGGAAGCCTTCTTCAGAGAATAAACTTCACCTTCCTGGGCAAGGGAGAGGTCTTGGACTGCTCCTCATATGCACTTTTAACCAATCATGCTGTTCTCCCTTCTTCCCTGACCTTGATTTCACAAGCACCTTGAACCTGCAATTCCTGGTCTTTCTCTGCTCATAGTGTGCATTGCTTGGGTCTTGGTGGCTGCCTCTCCTCAGGCACATAGGTGTCTGAGTTCTCCACTCTGTGCCTCAATTTTCACTCTCACTTCTGATTTACCTCTTCAAATGTTGTTAATGTCTTTGCTTTTGTCTTCTCTGATGTTTTCTTTTTTCCTGGGGTATGCCATATAATTCTTACTGTTTTTTATTAACTTTCATTGTAGTGAACTTTTAAGAGGGAATAGAGATAAATATGTGTTTAGACTAAAGTTGATAATAGTAGGCATTACAAATCTGTCAGAGCCAGTGGTGGTGATACATGCCTGTAATTCCAGCTACTTGGGAGTCTGAGGCAGGAGGATGCAAATTTGAAGCCAGTCTAGACAATTTAGCAAGACCCTGTCTCAAAATACAATTTTAAAAAGGGATGGGGATGTAGTTTAGTGAGAGTACTTGCCTAGCATGTGGGAGGCCCTGAGTTCAATTCTTAGTACTGCCAAAAAAAAAAAAGAAAAAGAAAAAGAAAAAAGAAAAACCACACACACACAATCAGTTCGTT
Source organism: Glaucomys volans (assembly GCA_020662805.1). NCBI lineage: Eukaryota > Metazoa > Chordata > Mammalia > Rodentia > Sciuridae > Glaucomys > Glaucomys volans. Next base: position 126,027 of record JAJEJO010004508.1, on the reverse strand, counting down.
TATTAGATGCATAACTATAGGCCAAGGTCTTGGCCAAAGAGCTGCTTCTTAATTTTGCAGTGTTTACAATGATTGTTCAAAATGTGTTTGAGACTTCATTAAAATAAATCAAACAGTTTCTGCCAAGCAATAAATATATTAAATAAACAACTTCTTTGGGCGAGTTGGAATTACTAAAGTTTGAAAGTAAAAAAAAAAAAAAATTTAAGTATGGATAAATTGATTATTTTTCTTCCAGTATAACTGCATAGAGCTTTTTCTTTTAGATCTTCATGCTTGTGTGCTTCATGTATGTGTACATTTGTATGTGGGAGTGTATGTGTGTGTCTGTGGGTGTGATTATGTCTGAATATGAATGAGGTATGTGCATATGTGTGATTGTGTGAGAGTGCATGCATCTATGTGTGTGTTTGTGTGTGTGAGTGTGTGCATGATTTTTATGGCACAGATAGAGAACAACTCTACTCCTGACTCTAACACCAAGTTCCTCCATAATCCTTCCTATTTCCCCACTTACAAAACTGGAACTATCACTCATCTTGTAGATACTGAAAAGCATCATATTATAAAACACTTGGAAATAGCTCTATTAGGCACAAAATAAACTGTTGCCTATAAAACTGGGATTAATGGAATGTTAGAAGCAAAGGTGTTTTCACTCATGAGGCTTATGTTCTACTCAGGCAGGATTACTGGGTCTGGATTTGTTCTTGCTTCCTGGAATTATATTGCCTTCCCATCTGAGAGCCCAGTCTTCAGTTAAAGAATTAACTACTAAAAGGTTGCCTTTGTTCTTGCCCAGAGGGCTGGTGGCAAAAAGGAATGAGGAAGTTGGATAGCATCTTATCCTTAGTACTAATGGTCCTCCAGGGAGAGCATTATAAAAATTAAATAAAAGTGAATAAATTAAACGTGTCTTAAAATTTTGCTATGTAACACCAGGAATGTTCACATAACTATCCAGTTATCTAGTCTGCATTCACAGATACAAATGAAAGACTTCTTTCAACCTGATATCATAAAGTTTTAGATAACAAGTATGCCATCCTTCAGTCTGAAGTAAAGAAACACTTACTTCATTCAACAGCTAAGTGAGCTGCTATCTGGCCCTCATTATATCTGTGATTTACAAGGACTCTGCAGGCCTGCATTGCCCACGTCAGAGACCACCAATATAAAATGCAGCAAATGGGATTTTTATCTTTCAGCACGCCTGAATGTTGTTGCATAAGATACACTTCTCAGTCTGCATATAATCAATCTAACATAAACCATTATCTCTGCACAAAGACCAAACCAAAAGCTCCTATGCTCAGGATCATACTTAAACATGCCTGACACTCACAGCTCCCAGGACTCCTTGAAAACTCCTGGGTTGTGCAAGGTGTTCCATGCTGAGACAAGGCTGTGCTGAATGTGAGGGTGAATAGGGCATTATCTCATGAGGAATTTGTTGACAGGCTGGGGAGTGAACATTTCACCAAAAATCAAAAGGTGATTTGTTCCCAGGCTTCCAAATTAGCTGGTTAATGCTGGCATATCAGGAGTGAGATTATCTTTAAAGTCATGATCAAGGCCAATACTTTTTGTTTCTTGCAATTAAAAAGATATGCATTGCAGGCCCATCATTTGCTAATAATGTTACTTGGAGGTTCTAAAGGATAATTAAATTTAAACCTTTTTTTAAAAAAATGATAATAGGAATAGTATTTCTTTGGCAAAGACCAGAATAGTGGACAACCAACACTACCATTTTGATTTTGTATATTTTTATGTTATTTTGCTTTTAAAAAATCCTTCTTTAAAAACCATTTTAAGCCAGGAATAGTGGTCCCTGCCTCTAATCCCAGTGACTCAGGAGACTGAGGAAAGAGAATTGCAAGTTCAAGGCCAGTCTCAGCAAGCTAGCAAGACTTTGTCTCAAAATAAATAATAAAAAGTGCTTGGGATGTGGCTCGGTGGTAGAGCACCTCTGGGTTCAATTCCCAGTACAACAGCAACAGCAAAAAGCCGTTTTAAAGGTGAATGGTTAACATATTTCTCTCCCTTAATTACATGTTTCCCTCCTTTACTTTTTAGTGCTCTCTGGTCTCTTGAATCACTGAGCTTATTTTCTCCTTTGTGAAGAGTTTTGATAGTTACATTAGCAATGTTTGTTGGGTCTAAAGCTTCTAGATGTCACTAGCACTCACTGTAATAAATGAATAAAATCTTGATTTCAACTGTAAACTGCAAATAAGACCTGTGTTTCCAGCATAGTGTCCAGGAAGCCCTGTGACACATAGATGCCCCATCAGACAACAAGCCTGTAGGTAAATGGCTAGGACAGGCTCTTTGGTCTCACAAGTGCATTTTCGTTTTCTTTTTCTTTCTTTCTTTTTTTTTTTTAGGTGCTGGGGATTGAACTCAGGGCCTTATGCTTAGGAGGCAAGCACTCTACCAACTGAGCTATATCCCCAAACCTTCAAGTGCATTTTCATAGACACAGAAGAACACAGAAAGGTGTGTGTATGGATAAAACTTCATAAATATGTTTGTGCCATTCAATATGGGCCATATTTTAAGAGAAATTGACAACATGTGACTTCGTAAGTCAACTCACTTAAAGACTGAGCTGTAAAGTAAAAGATGGATTACTACCCAAGTGTATCTATTTTATATATAGCATCTGGGTAATGTTGATAGCATAAATATTAGGGAAAGATTGTTTTAAAGGAGGAAAAGGGAGTAGATGAAATGTATCAAGTTCTTACAGATATCTGGAATGAAAAATCAAAGAATTCAACATAATTTAGATAATCAAATTGTCCAAGTAAAAACACCCGTGAAGACCTTTCATTTTTTCCAATAACCTGAAAAAGCCAATTCTTCAAATGTACTTTTGCAATCCTGTGTCAATTCCTTTGTTTCCAGAGCAAAATAGCACAGATAGACTCTCCGGCCTCAACAAAACCTCTTTGGCATTTGCATTTGTTTCCTGTAGCCTTGGAGAATCTTCATTGAGCACTCAGGGTGAGTGAAATAGCCACAGATATATTCCCAAATAGTTAAACTGATTCTGTCCAGCTTTTATTCTGGGACATTGCATGCTGCCAACATGAAGAATTCTCCTCATCATTACTGTTATAAAGTTCTTCTTCATTTCCTGCCCTGCTATAGAACTATGCCTTTTTTTTTTTTTTGTTCTCATGAAACTGGCTTTCTTGTAGTGAGGAGTGAGAGGCAGTGATTTCTTTATTTGCAGGCCATCTTTCAGACAGTTAGCTGCCAAGCCCATTCAAGTATTTTCTACCAACCAGACTTCTTATCCTTCACTTTGGAGCTGTCAAGGACTTATCCCAGAAACTTCATTTATTGGCTACAATAAAACTCATGGCTTCAACATTATTCTCTTCCTATAAAATAAAGGTATGTGGTAAGTCAAGACATATTGAGAACAGCATATATGTAGATGAAAGACTCACAGAGTTCTCTTCCCTTTCTAACTTCTAATAGGTGTCATCAATGTCAACATTCGCTAGAATAATTTCCCGGCTGTGGTGCTCACTGGACTGCACTCAGCTGGACTGTGACAATTACAGTGCAGTTTCGGATTACTGAAGTCCTTCATTTGCTGGCACCATTATTTGGAGATTCTGAAAGATCATTAAATGTAAGTGATCTAACATAAACAACATACGATGGGATGTATGTTGTGCCAGAGGGAAGAATGAGCTTTCATTTCTACTCCAACTCAGTGACCAGCCATTGTGAACACTTCTCTTTGGTTGCTGAGACACAGAGGCCAGCATGACAGGAAGCAAGCAGGGAACATCAAACTGAGGCAAAGGACAGGCAGTCTTTATCCCAGAACAGTGCTTACAAATCTTTCCCCATTGCTATGCTTAGCCCTTGCATTTCTGAGGTCCTGGTAAGACTACAAATGGAGGCCCATATACCATATGTCTAAATATTTGAGATGATCATAAAAGTTAATAAACCAATACGTATACATGCTGTCCTTCTACTTGACAAGTGTGCCTTAATAATGACATAAAAAGCCAAGTTTAAATTTAAAATTCTTGGACATTGTGGTGCTGATTTATACTATAATGTGAGTGGCATATTTGGGGAAATAGCTTTTAATGGGAAGGAGGTAGCCTTATCACAATGTACTGGTGAAAGATGCAGAGAAGTGATGTAGGAACCCTGGGACAAATATAATACACCAAAGCTTAATCAAATGTTAGTTTAGCTGTGCTACTTAGAATAAAAATGTCAGGGATGGAAAAATCTCTTAAGATATTTTTCCAGAAGTCTCTTTTCAACCATTTTTTATATTAGGCCCACAGGTATGTTTTATTTTTGGCCAGCTCAACTCCTAGTCATTTCATACACCTCTCTTACTGCTTCCCTCTGGGTATCTGGCTCTGCGCTGAGTCCACATTGTGCTCTCTGCTGTTCCCTTCACTGCCTGTGGTTCTTCCCTGCATCCTGCTGCTTCTAGAGCTTCCAACCTTTCCTGCCCATTTTCCCATATTTGGGGGAAATAGAAGGGAAAATCTCTTCCTGCTTCCTGCTTTTCCAACTCATCCCAGAATTGACTTTTTTCTCTGGCTCACTAACCTGCTTTGTGTCTGTCTGCACTCTTTAACTGGTTGATCCTGTGTAATTGTCTTATATCCTTACTAGATCTCATGCTTCCAAGGTGGGCACCATCATCTTCTATCCTCTGTATTCACCTCTCTTTGTTACGGCAGAATATTTTTTTTTTTTTTTTTTGAACACAAATGGAGTACAGCTATTGTTTCACTGGTTGTACACAAAGTAGAGTCACACCATCTGTGCGTTCATGCATTTACACAGGGCAATGGTATCTGTCACACACTCTGTTATTAATTTTACCCCCCACCCGCCCCCACCCCTCCTTTCCCTCTATGCTAACTATCTTTCCTCCATTCTTGCCATCTTTCCCTCCCACATTATGCATCATCATTCATTTATCAGAGAGACCATTCGGCTTTTGGATTTATGTGATTGGCTGATCTCACTTAGCATAACAGTTTCCAACATCATCCATTTACCTACAAATGTCATAATTTTATTCTTCCTTATAGCTGAGTAATATTCCATTGTGTATATATACCACAGTTTCTTTATCCATTCATCTACTGAAGGGCATCTAGGTTGATTCCATAATCTAGCTATTGTAAATTGAGCAGCTATGTACATTGATGTGGCTGCATCACTGAGGCAATCTGATTTTAACTCCTCGGCAGAATATTAATTAGCAGAGAACATGTTTTAAAATTAAAGATGAAAAAAAAAATAAAAGATAGTCTTTAACCTCAAGAACTTTATATCACTGAGAAATTTCTAAAACACAAGGTAGTACATAATTAAATATTTGTTTCATCATCATTTCGCTATCATGTGATTAAAACTGAACGATAGGGTTGGGGATGTAGCTCAGTGGTAGAGCACTTGCCTACCATGCACAAGGCACTGGTTTCAATACCTAGTACTCCAAAGGGGAAAAAAATCACTGAATGGTAACGCCTATGCTTGGAATTTGAAAAGATCTATGAGTACTGCAGTGACAGCAAAGACTTCATGGAGGAGTTGGACATGAACTTGAAGGATAGAAAGTGGCACCACATAATAATACAAATAGCTAGCATTCGTCCAGGATGTATTTTGTGCCAGGAGTGCCTGATTTCATTTCATTCTCATTCCTCCTCTGGTAACTATTTTCTCACTTAACTGTTGAGGAAACAAGTTTTAGCCATAGAGTCATTAACTAGTCCCAGAATGGGTGCAGATGGGGTTTGGACTATCATTTTATGCTGCTTTCAGGAGGAAGTGCTGATAAACAGGAAGACAGGAATGGCTTGCTGAATGGATAAGTGGTTAAGTCATGACTAATGGGAAGGCAAGGCAGAGGTGGGCACTCCAGGGAAGAACTGGGTTATGAGAATACTGGTTTCTAAGTCACAGAAGGTTTACAATGGGTAGATTGGGATGGGGGCTTTTTTTCTAACACAAGAAAAACAAAATGTGGGTTCTTAATCCCAATCACAAGAATGTTCAGACACTTTAAAAATGTGGTGCTGGGGATCAAATCCAGGTCATCATGCATGATAAGCACATGCTCCATGACTGAGCCGCACCCCAGCCTCTCAGCCTCTGCTTTTACCCCAGGTACAGTCAGGTCTCCTGGTTTTAGGGAGCTGTTCATTCCACTACAGTGAAATTCCAGAATGGAGTGTCTCCTACATCCTAAAAAGGCCCTAGAGGAGTGTCGTTCAGATGGCAAGCAATGCAACTCCTACTACCGACTGCTGCCCACGTTGTTGCCTCACCTTTACAGACATCTCTCACAAGCATTACCAAATGCCATAAATATTATTGATAGAGATAATGACTGCTGTTTCAAAAACTGCACATATTTTTAGCAAGTTAATCATTTAGGGGAGAAAAATTGTTTTTCATGTTGTTTATTTTGTAGCATTAAATTCTCCCTTGTAATGATTTCATCCAGCCAGATTGTTCAGTTACTCTCACCATTGTTCAGCAATATTAATATAAAATTATGTGCAGAAAGGGTAATTATCACCAAAAATCCACCAGACTAAACCATAACCAAGGAAACATTGTTACTATGATAACTAGAAATCACTCCTCTTTCATATATATGTTTTTCAATTTACCAAACCAATCATTTTTCCTTTCTTTTATAAATGCCCTAAAAAATATAACTGTAATAGTGCTAAGGACTTTTGTGAACATTGAGAATGTTATGGAATTGTTGCCTAGGATTCTTCAAGTGTTTTTTGGAAAGTAATACATTGTGCATAAACAGAAGTGAATTTTCAAGTTACAAGTAGTTTTCTATCACACAAGGAGAGTAAAGTGTAGTTATTTCATTTTTCCAAGTTTTCCCTGTAGCATCTCGTTGTGGGGCATCTGGTTGTTTCTGTCACTGCATTCCACATTTCTAAGAGATGACTTCACACATGTCTACTTTGAACATTACAAATCTGAAAAAGTAGACTCTGCTATGAGTTACCACCACCTACCCATCCATCACTTGGGTAGGGCAATTGTACCTCACAGTATCATCTCCAGATACTGTCAGGCACGAAAAGATGTGTGGACCTGGGAGAAAAGGAGATAACAAAGGTTTCAAATAAGGTGTTAGTTGATAATGCACCTTAAACAATTTGTTAGTTTAATATGTCAAAACTCTTTAAAAAAATCCAAATTTAGAGGTGGAATATGATGTAATTGTATTAAAAAAGGAAAAAAAAAAGTTTGGCTTTAATCCAGTTTAAAAAATATTGTGATACTCTATATCATGCATTTTGTTGGGAATATCTGCTCTTAATTTGGAACCAAGACTAAACACAGAATTATCATAACAGTAAAATATATACATCCAGAATATGAAGGCTAAGGAGGACATTGTATGTGACAATTAAAGACTAGATAAGCAATAAAAAACTTTGGGGAAAATAAAGAGAAAAATATTACAGAGGAAAAACAGATATGCATGTAATTCTATATTAGTTTCAATGATAGACAAGATTTATTGATGGCCAGGTCCTGGTTTACATGCTCTATAGGTTGTATTTAATTTTTTACAGTAATTCTTTAATGATTATCTCCCTTTTATAAATAAGTGGAGCCAGGTGTGGGAAGATTGAACCACTTATCCCAATTCCCACCATTAGCAAGCAATGAAGATGGGGATAAATCCACATAACTGAGTGCGGGTGGCCCCACCCTCACCACTGCCCAACAAGACCTTCTCATTTCTCCTTATAGGAAAGTTAGCCTCCTTAAAAGAAACACTCTACTATTGTCCGGGGCTGCTTCAGTAGGATTATTCATCCCACACCTAGGCTGCCAGCCTAAATCCAAGCATCCCTCTTCTAGGGCTGAACCTAATATTTCATATTAGAGTAGACAAAGAATAGCTTTTGCATAGACAGCCAGTCCCTTTGCTCCTGGAGATGGCTAATAGGGGCGTAGAGGTTATTGTTTCTCTAAAGAGATTTGTGTACCACTCTCAAAGGGCAGAAGCCACTTGGCACGCAAAAAAGATACAAGATATCATCTCACATCATGCAAATTCTTTTTTTAAATAAAGAATAATGCTTTAGCAATCTTAAAGTCATAGATTTAGAATTTCTCATATGAATAAAGAGTTGTATTCTGCCTTCTTCGCAGCATCTCCTCTATCTGTGTTTGGATAATATTGCTGTGTATATTCCATGGAGTAGGTCCAAAAACATATGGTGATTTCCCATGGATTCATTTTTCTCTTATCCTTAGAGGTTTTAGCATTTCATAAGTGTAGGAACTCTGTAGGTGCACTTACAGACCCACATTTAAGCTTCCTTCTCTATATTTCATAAAATTTTCACTTGGGACAGTCTTGTCTAGGAAAATTAACATATGAAGGCCTCCATTCCATCTTTAACCTCTCCCTCTTATATAGTTCCAAATGTATTTTAAAGATAGAGGCATAAAACAAACAATCCCAAAATTCCCAAGAATTTCCCACTGACTTTGAACTGAGGGAGATGTAAGTTTGAATCTTCATTCTACCCTTCCCAGATCTGAGATCCCTGGAAACTTTCTGAAATCAATTTGCTTATCTGCCAAATGGGGCTGTTGTTACTATTTAAGAAAATGTACAGGAAACCTATGCATGCATGAACTCTTCACAAAGGTGCTGCTTAAAGAACGACAGCCCATTGCTATAAAAATGTTGGGGTTAAATTGCATATAGATCTCAATACCTCCACATTTGCAGGCTCCAGTTGAACCCCATGGGACTTGTTTTCCCTAAATAAGGAAGTATCTTGGGGGAAATGGGTTAAGGACAAGTATCCTAACAGTGCCTCAGCATTGAAGAAGTTTCTTCCTCCATCCTTTTTTTTTTTTTTTTTTTTTGAGACAGTTTTGCTGTGTTGCCCAGGCTGTTCTCTCAATCCTGGGCTCAAGGGATCTTTCCACCACAGCCTCCCAAGTTGCTGGGATTACAGGCATGGCTTCCATTTTTTTCTTGACAAGTACCATCTCCCAAGAAATGAGTAGGTAACACATGATCTATGAAAGAACAGACTCTCCATTTCTCTCACCACCACATTTCTCTGGAGAAGCTGAGAACAAGCTGGTGTTTTCAGGAAGAGTAATTAATATTGAGACAAGCCATTGCTTCAATCACCTGCATATCAATCAACTTCTGCAAGGCCAGAGTTCAATTAATTGATGACACCCTGGAGACATTAGCAAGTCTCTAAACTTGGTGGAAAAACAAGCTATGAGATGCAATCTCCTATAAATTCCCATTGCTGGGTTCCATCTCCTAATTTATCCTTCTATGCCAAATTTCCCTCTGTTATCAAATACTTTGCTAGAAGAAAACTTGGAAGCCAGATACTAAAAGGCCATAGCATATCAGCATGAAACATCAGGGCATAATGCTTTTTATTTATGGCTACCAGAAAATAACATTATGCTTTAAATCCTATGCTACAATTCATTTTTTAGAAGAAGCATGTCTGTGATGATGATCCTACAATATGATCCTACAATATGCACAATCAGAAAAATGAGAAATTGTACTCCATTTATGTATGATTTATCAAAATGCATAAATGCATTCTACTGTCATGTACAACTAATTAGAACAAATAAAAAAATTTAAAAAAAGAAGAAGCATGTTTCACTTGAGATGTTTCACAAAATAGCACCCTTCTCTCCAGCATGCATTTTGGTATTTTTTTTCAGAAGAGATAAAAGACTGTGTTCCTATTCTTAAATGTGATTCATTGACAACCTGAACTGTTGGTATTATGGGGAGGACATACTCCAGAGAAGATGTAGGGTGGCAGTGGTGATGCTGAGATGAGGTTATTTTTGTCAGTCATTGAGAGGAAAGAAACTGGGTATACTAATACTGCCCTCTGGCCCTTGACTCAGAAGTTTAATCCAAAGTACCTTAGCTGAAACTGACAGTCTTTCAGAAAACCTCTAAATGGTCTGGAGGTGTCACAGATGAGACTACAATAACAAAATACCATAAACTGTGTCACTTAACCAATAGGAATTTATTCTTAACAGTTCCAGGTGCCAGGAAGTTCAAGATCAGCATGCCAATTTGAGTCTATTCCCTTGTAAGAGTCCTTTTCCTACTTAACAGATAGCTGCCTTTTAGATGTATCCCCACATTGTGGGTGTGGGGAAGAGAATTCTAATCTCTCTTCCTCTTTCTAAAAGGGGATTATTGCTGTTCCAGGGTCCCCACCCTCATGACTTCTGCTAAACTTAATAACCTCCCAAAAACCTTACCTCCAAATGCCATTACATTTGAGGTTAGAGATTCAACATGAATTTTTGGTGAGGGACATAAACATTCAGTCCATAACAGGAGATCATTCTCCTTATAGGACAAAAAGGACAAAAGGTGGCAGCCATTACTACCAGCAATAGGATTTGCAGATGGCAATCATTGGGATTAGGAGAGCCAACTCAGTGCTTATGATCTAGGAACAAGTTCATATTACTTCTTTCTCTTCCACTAAACTGACTAGCATTTTCAGATAGTAGCTTTCACAAGATCCATCACAGTAACAACACACACTTTGTGGGAGCCTCTTCATTTTTGTACCCAAAGAGGAAATGAAGCTTTTTGGTTCTGACCTGCAGCACAGCCCTTGACCTGCTGCTTTTCTGGTCTCGTAAATATTTTATTGCCCCATGTAAGTTTGCCCCTCTGGCCCTCACCTATGATGCAAGCCTCTTGAGACTTTGCTTTTTCTTTTTCATTTTTCATTTGTTCTTTTTAGATATATATGACAGCAGAGTGTATTTTGATATATTATACATACATGGAGTATAACTTATTTTAATTAGGATCCTATTCTTGTGGTTGTACATGATGTGGAGTTACCCTGGTCATGTATTCATAGGTAAGGATAGGAAAATTATGTCTGATTCATTCTACTGTCTTTCCTATTCCCATCCCTGCTTCCTTCCTCATTCCCCTTTGTCTTTTCTATTCTGGATTTAGCCAAGTACTCAAAGCTATAAAATGTATCTTATTAGTTTATATGGTTACTCTTTGGTGGATCTCCCTATAGGTAAGATGTTTTATTTTTCAATTTGTGCTTTAATTCTGTCATCTAGGAGAAAAAACTCTTTGTAGAATCATTTGGTCTGTCATCAGTTTTGTAATCACATTGTTATGTAAACAAAGCAATTTTTCTAATCCTCAATAAAGTAAACTCAAGTGCAAAAAAGTTCAGTGTGCTTCAACTTACACTAAAATGTATAAATATTTCTGTATCTCATAAAACACAATGCTAGATACAGTGTAAGCCATTTGGATCCAGCATCATTCATTTGAGCTTTCATTTGAAGACAGACTTCTGAAAAACAAAACCATTATCAGACATGTTTTATAAATCAAAGCTGTATCACCAATCTGTGAAGTTGTGAAATAAAAACACAAGGGGACCTCAGAGTTCTCTTCCTTGTCTGCATCCTGAGCCTCACTAGAAAGTTCTTCAGGACATGTAATTTCATCTTGTCATCTTTATAACATGAAATTTGTGAGTTTAGCTAAAATAAAACTTATTTTTTCAATTTTTAAATTAGAAATCATGAGACTATTTAGCATACACAGATTTATCTCACATGAATGACTGCTGGATAAAACATTTGAAAGACATATCAATCTTCTACTTTTCAATCAATTTTTTCTCAATCCAACTCTTTTAACTCCCAAATCCACTAAAAACATGAAGGAAGTAATGTATTGATATTATGATTTCCGGTGAAGATCCATTCACCAATTTATTTGACAACAGCAGTTTCTAATCAGGGGATATCATATGGAATGAATTTGACTTATGTGTCCTGTGTGAATGAACTCACAGTGCTTTGCTTTGCAAACATACATGAGAGAGAAAAACAAGTAATATCTTACATGATTCTCCTAACCATAGTGTGTGTGAGCTGTCTCATGTGTTTCCAAGACCCCTTGTGATTAGAATTTATTTTGTTCTAAAGTTGTGGTTCTAGTTTGTTGCAGTATAGCATCCAAATTGTTCAAACCTTCTTTTACGCACGCCTTTCAGTAATCTCCTGCCACACTGAAGGGGCCTGGTTATGTGACTTGCTTTGGCCAATGGGAAATAACAAGTGTGGTATAGCTGAGGCTTAAAGAACACCCATTCAGTGGGGCTCACTCTTTCCTCTTTGGAAAACTGAGACCAAAATGTAAAGGAACACAGATCTACTTCCTGGAGGATGAGAGACCCATGGAGCAGGAATAAGCCCTCCTGGCTGAAATGCTCCAGACCAGTGGTTCTCAAAGTATAGTTCCTCAACTTCTAGAAGTATCTATGAACTTGATACAAATTCTCCAGCCTCCTTCCAGTCCTGCTGAATTGGAAAATGTGGGTGTGAGGCCCTGTAATCTGTGCTTTAAGAATCTCTTTAGGTTATCCTAATACATACACAAGCCCGAGAACCTCTTCTCCAGATCAACTAGACTGCCAATTTCCAAACACATGAGGGAGGCCACACAAGACTTGGGGTAGGCACCAAACACAGATACCCCCATTTGCTTATATATTGTGCATGGCAGGTTTCATACCACAATATTGGAGTCAGGGAGTTGCAACAGAGACATCATTAGCTACAGTGTCTCAAGCATTTACTGTCCGGAAAAGTTTGCCCACTTGTTGTCCTACATCAACCAGTTGTAGCCAGGTCACTAGCTAACAATGGAGATTAACCAGGTTGACCAGAATTTTAAAACTCAGCCCAGTACATCCATAAAATCATGAGAAATAATAAATGTTTGTTCTTTTAAATCATTTAAAATTTAGGGTACTTCTGTGAACCTCAAAACATGAAATTTGAATGTGAAATAACTGTAAGTCCAAGAAAGCTCACCTGGTACCCAGCATAGTAGTATTCACCTATAGTTCCAGCATTTGCGAGGCTGAGGCAGGAGGATCATAAGTTAGAGGTCAGCCTGGGCAACTTAGTGGGGCCCTGTCTTAAATTTTAAATAATTTTAAAAAGGGGTGGGATATAACTCAGTGGTATGGTGCTCCTGGGTTCAGTCCCCAGTACTGAGGGGGGAAGAAAAGGGTTTCTGGCTGCCTGTCTAAAAGTTGATCACTGACTCTCACCACCTCTCAGAAAATGTCTCCCTGGCCCTTACCTTCCAGTCATCCCACTCATGATCCAGGCTTCTTTCTCTTTTTCCTTTGGTGACTGGAATTAGCTTTCATTACACTACATTTTATGTTCAAACTGTATCTAATTACTTTTAAATTATTTTTATTTATGGGAACATTTAATCATTCATGTGATGTTCTTTACTATCTGCATAAATGCTTTGGCATCTTAGATTGGGATGGAACATATAATTTTTCCTATTAAAATTGAAATATTCTTACAATTTAATGACTTTTCACTTAGCAGCAGGGTTTGCAGAAGTGAATAAATTTTTTAAAATATATATAATCTGGAATGAAATATGTTAGTAGTTATGTCTGTGAAGGGGGATTGTGGATTCTTTAATTTTTGCATGTTTGTGTACCTTTTATTTATTTTCCCATTTAAAAAATAATGAACATGTATTATTTTTACATCAAGACTCTCACCTCAACTCTCTAATACAAGTCCTACTTGTTTTAATTTTTATTTGAAATAAGTCATGTCCTGTGCGTCCAAAAATATTCCATTTTAAATGATGAATGTTTCTGGTTTTTATTTTTTTATTATTTACTGAATTTGTAATGTGTGTAGTAAGGGGAGGACTAATTTAAGATATAAAATAGACAAAATAATTCCAAGTTAATTTCAGTTACAGAATAGGCACCAGAAAGGGCTTCTTCTTTGATTTGGCCAGGCATGATCTTAATATTTATGTCTCCTCAAAATTCATATTTTAAATTTGTCCCCCCAAGTGATGACATTAAGAGATGGGACCTCAGGAAGATGATTATGACATGTGGGTTCTACCCCTGTGAATAGGATTAGCACCCTTACAAAGGAGACTTGGAAGAGTCTTTTTCCCTTTCCACCAAGTGAGGACAGTGAGAAACAGGCTCTGACTATATAGTGAATCTGATCTTGGACTTCTCAGCCTCAAGAACTGTGAGCAATAAATTTCTAGTTTACAAAAACAAATATCTAAGATATTTGTTATAGCAGCTTGAACAGACTAAGTCAGGCCATTACATGTCGCAATGAATGAGCTATAGGGAGAAAGTGGAAAGAAAATATTTCTCCTGATTCATACTGTTCTCCAGATCCCATGAAAATAGAAAAGAAGCAAATAGGTTTTCATGGAAATGGGAAGCTCATAAAGGTCATGGGGAAAGAAGGGAAAGTTCAAGAGCATTGTCAAGGTGGGGTAAAATTTTTCCTTTGAATCCTTTTCCTTTGAATCCCTTTAAATCCTGTTTTGAATTCTTTTAAACCTACATTAGACTGACATCCATTTGGTTTACTTTAGATAAAGAAACTGCCAAAGGCAGAGGCATAGACCAAATGACCTGTTGAACCTACCAGTATTACAATTTTGTGAACATCAGCCAATAGTGTGAGATTTAACAAGTAAATTTCTATTTGTTTAGGGGAAATAAAATGGTTCCTGATTCTTCAAGAATATATGTGAGCATCTAGGCTGGTATGGATTCCCATTCATGGTCGGGTTCCCTCAGAGGACTATGTGCAAGCATTACTAGATAGATTGCTGATTGCATCAGCCAGCATGGCTCAAACAAGTTATGGATCTAATCAGATGACACCAGTCTATTTTAGAAAGTTCTAGACCTTGTAAATTCTGGCAGCAGTAAATGGGGTTTGATGCTAGAGATCATACAAAATTACATTCTCATCACTTTTGAAATGTATGGAAGTGGAAAAGAAACTTTTACTTTTCAGCTAAATCAGAGAAAAGGTAAGTATTTCTTTCAGAGACTTGTAAGATAAGCCCAGTTTCCCTGTGCTTTGTTAAGGAGATAGGATTTTTATGAGGCAGAAGATCTCATCAGTTTGCTAGTAACCCAGATGGGATGCTTGGGCCTGATTCAGAGAGAAATGCCTGGAATGAGTCCAAATTCCAAACTGGGGAAATAGCAGGAATTGTTTTCTCCTGACTATGTTCAGTGTTTTTAGTATAAATCACTTATCAGCCAGAGGTCCTTGTAACTTATGTACTAAGGTATTTTCTCTGTGTGTGGAAAAAAAAAAAGTAATGGGAGAAATGAAATAATTTTTTCATAAAGCTCTGGTATTTAAAGCACTTTGGGACACAATTCCCAATATTCTCACCACCCAAGATGAGGCAAAGTAGCAAGTCCATTAGACCAAATGGTCTTTTATCCTCAGAGCTGGTATGACAGCTGTCACTCACATACAAAATCTCATATCACCATAATATCCCATGTGTTATTATTGTGAGTGAAAATAAACTACGAGCTCAAACAGTATGATTAATAATAATATTTCAGGGCTTCATACCAATGTGAAATTACCTGGGACTATTCCAAAATCATCCTAGACACTCTTCTTTTTTCTGGAACTGATTTTTCTCAGGGTTTCGCTTTGGTAGGGGCCTAGCCTAAGATTGCTCTAAGACTCTTTGGCCAGCAGATGTACATTTTTGGATTTCAGATCTATAAAAATATAAAACTAATAATAATCCTCTCTCTGAAACTGGCCTAATAGTAGAGTTTCTTGTGACAAACTCCACAAAATCTAACCAAAAGTGCCAGAGGGGGGAACAAATCAGAACTAGTAGGTATCTGGTAGAGATAGTCAGATGTTCTTGGGAGCTGACTACTGCAGCTATTGTTCCTATCTGGAAAGCATAATCAGCTCTGAAGATTGGGAGAGAAATCAGGAAGCAGATAAGCATGTGACTGCAGGCTTGGTGTTTAATAAGTGCCTCCAAGGTGGTACCATGCTGCTCTCAATACCTCAGCTGATGTCAAGAGTTCAGTCCTAGCAGGTGTTAATCCACCTAGGTAAAACAAACATGTCTAAAAGTGGTACACTTCATAAAAGTATTCTGTTCTGTAATCTATAAAGAATATTTGAAATTATCTCAGGAACTAGGAAAAACAGAGGCTATAAGAAAGTGGAAAGTCATGTAAATGGAAGAGTAGTTCTAGAAGGAATTCTAAATCCTGTGGTCTATATTCCATACTTATTTATCATGGATGAGAGTAAAACTATAGCCTGAGTAAAGCTATAGACATGAGATTGTCCTCATCATAGAAGTTGTTTATTAAGCACCTATTATATGCAAGACACTGTTATCAGAAAGTTATAAGAATCAGTCCCAATTCTCAAGGGAAAGGACTAGAGTATAAGGGCTAATAATAGTGAAAGTTGGGGAGGCAAATGGAATTGGACTGGCAGGAATCAATGACCTCCTATGTCTAAGTGAGGACACACTTTTCTCAAGTTCAGGAAGACGTGTGCCCAAGTTCCAAAGGTGCCCATAAAGCTAATGGTTCTACTCTTTGTTTTATCCTTCTATTAATTTTAAGGAAAAAATACCTCCATAGACTATGGTAGCAGAGAAGGGTGATTGTTGATTTATTTACTGGATTACTCCTTGCATTTCCCAATGCACATTTGAATGGCTTTAGAATATAAAAATATCACAAAGCTCAAATCACCTAACTTAGTGACCAGGAAGTCTATTATTAGAGTATTTGAATATATTGGTTTATGCATTTTCTTTGCTTTTAATGACTTAAAAATTCTTTAGTTTCATTCTATTTTCTATTTTTATTCTCAATGACATTTTATACCACACAATGCTACACTGGACTCTAAATCCCATTTAGAATGAGTCAAGAGTGGCTCCATATGAATGGAAAGAAAACAAAAGAAATAACATTTGTGCTTCCCTTATAGGCACTATTCCATACTAATCAGAAAGAAAGTTAAGGTATTACCCTTTAGAAAGTCAGAGTTGATGTCCTGAGTCAGAGCATTCCTAAAAATGATAATAAGAAAAATGGCTTACGTGCTGTAATGAAAACAAGTAAGAGCAATAAGAGCAATAGACTGTTTTAATAGGTCAAGCTTCATAAGGTGTCACATACCTGGGGAATCATCTCAAATCTAGGATCTGGTCCCAGCTTTGCAATTTCAAGGTCTTGATTTTATCATTTCTACAGTGTTGATCAGACTTCCTTAAAACAATTTTTGTTTTAAAGACAGAAGATTTGATTCATATACCAAATACTATATTATAAATCTAAAATCTCTAATGAGTTTTAAATAAGAGTAAATGGTGTTAGAGATATTCATAACATGATATATCACTATCCTTTTTTTACTGTAGAAGTATTTTTTTAATCTAAAAAATTGGATGACTCACTTGAAAAAATTAAGCCCTTTCATGTCAAACCTTGTCCTCCAATTGGGAGGCTTGGGATATAATTGTGCTGTGTGCTACCTATTGATTCTGACCAGGGATGGGTTGTAGGATTCTATTCTGCTTTCAGGCTCAATTATATGAAAATAAATTGGACATGAAGGAATTTTTTTAACCAAAAGACTTAACAAAAGCAATTAGAGGAAGAAAAGTTTATTTTGGGACTCATGGTTTCAGAGGTCTCAGTCCATAGATGGCTGGCTCCATTCTCCATTTAGAATTCATGACTATTAAACCAGCACCACAGAACTTAAAGAAATACTGCACAGAGAAAAAATAAAAAGTAAACCTCAGAGTTCACAAGAGAACAAAACTCATTTGAACAGTACTAAATAAAATGAGAAACAGGACCAAATTAAACATGATAAGTAAATCAAAATGGCAGGTATTAATAAACATCTCTCTCTAATAACATTGAATATAAATGATTTCAACTCTACAATTAAAAGAAATAGACTGGCAGAATGGGTTTAAAAACAAGACTCAAAATGTTATTAACAAAAGATCCACTTTCCAAGCAAAGATAGCCATAGGCTGAAAGTGAAAGAATGGAAATAGATAGATCATGTGAATCAAGCCTGGGGAAAAAAAGCAGAAATAGCTGTTCTCATATCTAACAAGGCAGATTTCACATCAAAATTAGAAGAGATAAAGGTCACTTCATATTGGTAAAGGGAACAATCCAACAAGAAGGCATAATAATAAATATTTATTCCCCTAAATGTGGGTGCAACTAGTTACATAAAACAGATAGTACTCAAATTAAAGCCACAGATAGACTCCAGTACAATAATACTGGGTGATTCCAACACACCTCTCTCACTATTAGATAGGTCATCCAGATGAAAACTCAGTAAAGACTTTTTGGGCCTGAAATATATTATAAATCAAATGGATCTAACAAACATCTATAGAATATTTAATACAGCAACAGTTAAATACACTTTATTCTCTTTGGCTTATGGAAGCTTCTTCAAAATAAACCATGTTTCAGGTCACAAAGCAACTCTTAGCAAATACAAAAAAATAAAAGAAAAGATATAATTCCTTGCATCTTATCAGATCATAATGGAATGAAATTAGAAATCAGCACAACAAAACCCTGAAGAAACTATATAAACACACAGAGCATGAACAATGCTCTTTTGAATGATGAATGGGTGATAGAAGAAATCAAGGGTGAAATTCAAAAATTCTTAGGCTCAAATGAGAATAGTGATACAACATACCAAAACCTCTGGGACATTATGAAGGCAGTTCTAAGAGGCAAATTTATAGCTATTAATGCCTATATAAGAAAATCAGAAAGATCCCAAATAAACAACTTCATGATGTATTTCTAGACTCTTGAAAAAGAAGAACAAGCCAATTTCCAATCCGGAAGGAAATATTTAAGATGAGAGCCAAAATCAATGAATTTGAGAAAAAAATATACAAAGGATCAATGAAACAAAAAGTTGGTTGTTTGAAAAGATAAACAAGGTTGATAAGCCATTAGTCAAACTAACCAAAAGAAAAAGAGAGAAAAACCAAATTAATAAAATTAGATGTGTAAAAGGAGAAATCACCATGGACATCTCAGTATCCAGCAGATCATTAGGGACTATTTTAAGCCTTCCAACAAAGAAAAGCCTAGGGCCAGATTGATTCTCAGCTGAATTCTACCAAATCTTTAAAGAATAACTAATGCCAATACTCCTCAAATTATTCCATGAAATACAAAGACATGGAGCACTCTCAAATTCATTGTATGAAGCCAGTACCATACTCATACCAAAACTAGATAAGGACACATAAACAAAAGAAAACTACAGACCAATATCCCTGATGAAATTATATGAAAAAACTTAACAATATATTAGAAAATCATGTTCAACAACATATTAAGAAGATTGTACACCATGACCAAGTTGGTATTATTCCAGATATGAAGAATGATTTAACATATACAGATCAATAAATATAATTCATCACATGAACAGAAGCACAAAAATCACTTAATCATATTAAGAGAAGCAGAGAATGCCTTTGACAAAATTCAGCACCCATTCATGATTAAAAACACTGAAGAAACTAGGGATAGAAGGAACCCACCTTAATATATAAAGGCTATATATGAAAAACCCAAAGCCAACCTCATAGAAAATGGGGAAAAATTGAAAACGTTTCCTTGAAAATCTGGAACAAGACAAGGATATCCATTCTCGCTACTTGTATTTAATGTGATGCTAGAAATTCTAGCCAGAGCACTTAGGAAAGAGAAGGAAAGGAAGAAGTCAAGTTATTACTGCAGATGATATGATCCTATACCTAGAAGATTCCAAAAACTCCACCAGAAGACTTCTAAATCTAATAAACTTGGCAATATAGCAGATTACAAAATCAACATACAAAACTAAATGGCTTTCCTATGTACCAACAATGAATCTGCTGAGAAAGAAATCATGAAAACAATTCCATTCACAACAGCATCAAATAAATACATAAATAAATAGATAGATAAATAAATAAATAAATAACCTAGAAATAAATCTAACCAAGGAGGGGAAAAACTTTTACAATGAAAACTAGAGAATATTGAAGAAAGAAATTTAAGAAGACATAAGAAGATGGAAAGACCTCCCATATTAATTCAATGCAATCCCTATCAAAATACCATTGACATTCTTCACAGAACTAGAGAAAACATTCCTAAAATTCATTTGGAAGAACAAAGGACGCAAAATAGCCAAAGCAATTTTAAGCCAAAAAAGCAATGCTGGAGACATCACAATACCTGACTTCAGATTATACTACAGAGCTATAGTAACACAAACTTCATGGTAGTGGGATAAAAGCAGATACATAGACCAATGTTACAGAATAGAAGACACAGAGACAAACCCAAACATCTACCATCATCTGATCCTTAATAAAGGTGCCAAAAGCATACACTGGAGAAAAGACAGTCTTTTATCAAGCAGTGCTGGGACAACCGGTTATCCATATGTAGAAGAATGAACCTCTCATCCTATACAAAAGTAAACTCAAAATGGATAAAAGACCAGAAACTATGTGACTTCTAGAAGAAAACTCAGGGTCAACACTCCAGCACATAGGTGTAGGCAACAACTTTCTCAATAGGACAACTAAAACTCAGGAAATAATGCCAAGAGTCAATAAAATGGGATGGCATCAAATTAAAAAGTTTCTGTATAGCAAAGGAAACAATTAGGAATGTGAAAAGAGAACACACAGAATGGGAGAAAATCTTTGCTAGCTAATCTTCTGACAGAGGATTATATCTGGAATATATAAAGAGCTCAAAAAACTTTACACCAAAAATATCCAATTAATAAATGGGCAAGTGAATTAAATGGGCACTTCTCAAAAGAATAAATACAAATGGTCAACAAATGCATGAAAAATGTTTAACATCATCAGCAATTAGGGAAATGTAAATCAAAACTACACTGAGATTTCATTTCATACCAGTCAGAATGGCAGTCATCAGGAATACAAGTAATAACAAGTGCTGGAGAGGATGTGAAGAAAAAGGGACACTTTTACACTGTTGGTGAGATTGTAAATTAGTGCAACCACTATGGAAATCAGTAGGGAGGTTCGTCAAAAGATTAGGCCTGGAACCACCATATAACCCATCTATAGTACTCCTCAATATTTATACTGAAGAATTAAAGTCCTCTTACTACAGTGATACATTCATACCCATTTATAGCAGCACAATTCTCAAGATAGCCAAACTATGTAACCAGCATAGGTGTCCATCAGTGAATGAATATTAAAAAATGTGTTATTTATATCCACAATGGAATTTTATTCAGCTATAAGGAAAAAATGAAATTTTGGAATTTGTAGGAAAATGGATGGAACTAAAGACCACCATGTGAGGCAAAATAACTGAAACTCAGAAGGTCAAGGGTCATATATTTTCTCTCATATGCAGAAGATAGGAAAGGAAAAAGGAAAAGAAAGGTGGGGGGTGCATCTCCTAAAAATCACAGGGAGACCAATAGAGGAAAGCAACTAAGTAGGAAGAGAGAAGGGAAGTAGGAAGAGAGGGGGAAAGAGCTTGGGAGTGATAATGGCCAAATTTTAGATAGATAGATGATAGATAGATAGATAGATAGATAGATAGATAGATAGATAGATAGATAATAGACAGAGATAGAGATATGTGTATGTATATTTATTGTATAAAATATGTATATTTACATACTTATGTATTTCTTCATATATATGAATAAAAATGTGTAAAAATATATATAAGAAATAGATACAAAGCCCATATATAAAAAAGAACCCCCAAAATACTTTAATAAAATTAGTTGGTATTTTTGTGCCTGGCATTTATTGCACTTCCAGTAGCATCTCAATTCCATTTTGATACAGAAGTAAAGAAAGGAGTTCTGTCCTTCTCTCACCAAGAGGTATTACATGGACCAAACTAGACCAATCAGATTGCTTTCTCCCTGGATGCTCAATTAGAAAGATGATGAACAGTAAGGTGATGGGTCAAATGGTTAGAAGACATTTACTTTCAACACTTAATAATGAAAATGTATATATACAAGATGCTGGAGTAGTTGCTTTTGACCAAGTGCCACTACTGTTTCTTGCTTGTCCTTGTTCCTGAGCCTCATTGTTTGGTTTTTCATACTTTTGCCAACTGCCCACTATCTCTCCAGCAAATTCTGTTTTGTATTTAAGTGAGCCAGTTTAAAAAAAATAATGATTGCTTTCTGATAAAAAAAATTTAAAGACAATCTGACCCCACCCAAAATTCTATACTTCAGCAATGACCCCACCCAAAATTCTATACTTCAGCAATGTGACTTTGATGGGAGACAGGGCTGTGATGATTGATTTTGATTCAGGCTATTGATTTCTGATTTAATTGCTATGTGTAGCAAAAACTTATCCTTCACTCATTTGGCCTCTTCATAAGGGCTATCTGGTATGTCTCAATGTTTGTATTCTCCTTGCAAAGATGTCCACACATTCTTTGGTGGCCTAGTCCCAACACAACATATTTTCCAGTTTTATTTTATATTGATAGCCAATATAAACATTTAGGATTTGAATGCAAACATTGACATTCAAAATCTTATTGGAATTAAGATTATAACTACAGAATAGTTGGATCAGAAAGACTTTTCCTAAAAGGACACATGAACTTTTCATATAAGGACACAATGAACTTTTCATATACCACTAGCTAAAGATCACTAACATAATTATTTCAGACTGAATTCAGGATGATAGTAAACTTACCAGCTGAGTCTAATGGTACACAAAACTGCAATGGCAAGATATAAGATAAAGATGATAGAGGCATAGAAGTCCTCTCTGGTTTTCTTAGTTGTCTTCTATTGGGCCTTCTGGTGGTTGGATATCAAAGTTGGTTGAAATGAATTATGATCATTCTATATTTAAGCAATGCATGTTGGCCAGAATGACAAAAAGACTGGAAAAGAAACTAGACAACATCATGAACACACTCATGTTTATAATATTATTATCAAACTCATTCATTCATTGTTAATTTTTCAGGTTAAACTCAAAGTTTGGCAATCCTATATCAAAAAATGACTCTTCTTTATCTTTCTCAAACAGAAGAATCAAAAGATTTTTGGGTAACCTAGCCAAGTCGAAGCCAGGCTTCCTATAAAGAAACCATGGGCCTGATTGTGTCAATCTATATCTTCAGTGAAACGAAATGAATTTTTGATCTTTTAGGTTTCTTGAATGATTTATGTATTTAATATGTATCCTTTATCATAAGCCACCTCAATCTTTTTTTCTTTTGAAGCACATGGAAAATAATTAATAAATCTATAAAAAATGCTTAATTTTCAGCTCTCCCATTTATAGACTTAGCTAAAACCATCTTATGTTTGCCCTTCATCCTTGCAATTTTCAAGTTTATATGTGACTCTTCAAAGGTAGCATTTTGCATTGTTGTTTGTTTCCTGGTGACCTGGAGGAAAGTAGCTAAATCTCATCAGGAAGCTGACTCTCAAACTCAACAGAATACGGGCAATTTCCAATCCTTACTGCAATTTCTTGTATGTTTCTAGCATTGAAACAGTCACCTCTGATCTTGTCCCTGGTGTATAAGGAACATTTCAATAATACTTTTTTTTTTTTTTAAGGATAAAAGAGAAGGAAAAAAAGTTTATAAAAATTCCTGTTGAGTAAGCATTAAGTAAGAAATACAAGTCAGAAGTGGTCAATCATTTCCTCATTTGATAAATAATTATTGAATGCTTAACCTGTACCAAATAGTCCTCCCAGAGATGAACTCTGGACAATTATAATACAATATGTAAGTTGTGTTAGGGGGAAACTGGTGCTGTGGGAACTCAAAGAGGCCGGACCCATAGTTAAGAAGCCAAAATGCTCATAGCTAAAATATGAAACGTTCAATAGGGGAGCAGCCTGTGAGTACAATTTAAGGGAAAATGCAGGGAAAAGGTACCACAAAATCACAAATTTGAAACTCAGGGGCCCATTCTGGAGAGGGAATCCATAAGGAGGAAGAAATTGATGTTTGTTGAATGGCAAAGATGCAGGTGAAGGAAAAGAGGCTGAACTGCAGATCTCAAGCTTTGGTGTGCATAATTACTGGGAAAGCTTCTCTAACATGCAGATCTCTGAGTTCCATTCTAAGACTTCTGATATTTAGGCAATGTTACAGAAGCTGCATTTTTAAAAAGCATCCCAAGTGATTCTGATTCCTTCTTGCTGCATTTTGAGGAACACTTTGTGTGATCATAAATCCCTGTCACAGTTTGATTTCCTCTGCCATCTCAGTTCATCCAGATCTTCCTGATGATCATATTAATAGATATTTTGTAGCATCAAAGAAATAGGTATTTCATATATTTCTTTAAAAAACATGCTTTCATTTTGAAAAACTAAACTTCAAACAATGAAAACATGATGTGCAGTGACCAAAGCCCTCCTCTCTGCCTTTCCCACCTTGCCCTGTCCTTGGAGAGCACACTCAGACACCAGGTTCCAGGAAGCCCAGATGTGGGCTGCTCCCTGAGTAATGAGGATGCTATTGGCAGGATAACAAGTGTGACCTTTGTCCCAAAGAGTTCATTTCTCATCTCACTTCCCTCTTCCCCAAGTATCTTTTGTGACCCTTATGGTGCATGTGAAAATCTCTATATGCAAATTAAACTAGCTTCTAGTTTTTGTTGAAAATTGAACCAATGGAAGGCTTCCTGTGAAGCACTGGCTTCCCACTGCAAGGGTAGACCCTAAAGTATGATTTATAGGAACGCCACTCTCTTCTGTAGTTTACAGACCTCTTTCCCTGAGGAGGGAGTTAAACATGTCTTATTAACACAGGCAACTTTAGCACTTCCTTCCTCATGTCGTAATAGTAACTCCATGAGATTTCTTGTTAAGGAGTGAGCAGCAGATATTGACAGACTGCAGAATTTTGCTGCAGGCTTTCCCAGAGCTGTCCATTAGTTGTTGGCTGAGTCAACTTGGAAAAGTCCAAGATTCAAAGACACTTAAAACACATTGTTTTTAAATGTGTTTTTGAATGAATCAGTTCTATATTTCA
Source organism: Glaucomys volans (assembly GCA_020662805.1). Classification (NCBI taxonomy): domain Eukaryota; kingdom Metazoa; phylum Chordata; class Mammalia; order Rodentia; family Sciuridae; genus Glaucomys; species Glaucomys volans. The sequence goes on along the minus strand of JAJEJO010004508.1, from coordinate 100,969 downwards.
AGACAATTTATTTTTAAAAAATTATGAGCCATTATAAACACACATACACACACACTTGCAATAAGAATTATATAATGATCCCTCTTAGACAATTACCCAAATTCAAATATTAGCAAATATTTTCCCCTTTAATTTGTGTTTCCTTTTACTCTTTATTGTTTATTTCTCTATCAGAGTATTTGAAAATTAGCCCTACCTCCCACATCATTTCATCCTTACATATGTTGAACATATTCCCCCCAAAATGGACATTTTCTTACCTAATTTCAGGGCCATCATCACCTTTAGCAATTATTAGTTGTTGATATCTTCTACCTAGTCCATAATTAAATTTTCTGAAATGTCTAAAAATGTCTTTTTCCAGATGGTTGGTTTAAATAAAGATCTGCACATTAATGACTTCATTTAGTGAGAAATTCTGGAGTTAAATGTATGAAAGAGCCTATCAAATCACCAGGTTTTATTGGCCTAAAACAAGCATGCAGAATGCACAGGTTCTTCCTGTTAGCCCCTTCTCTCCCTCTCCACAAACTCTGGGAGCAAGAAAAGCAACTTCTTTTTCTCATGCCATCTTGCACATCATGTCTTTGAGGCTTCGATTTTAAGGACAATATTATTATGAAGTTAAATTAAACTGCCCTCACCAGGAGGTCTTGACTCAGTTGCAGCTTTGATAGTGAAAATGGAGGAAGTGAGGAGGGAAGTTTACTGTTCATTGCATCCTGTGCAGGAGCTTAGCAGTGGTTCCCCACGCCTTTCCCTCTGTATTGCGTTTCTGCAAAATACGGTAATGGATCAACAAGAACCTGGTTTTCTTTATTAGATTATGCTCTCCACAAAATCCCACAACCTGCCATCATATTCAGATAGCTCTAGGTAAGGCCAGTGTTCCGTGGTAATATTGTACACAGATTTTGGAGTCAGTTTCTCTGATTCAAATACTAACTCGCCTCACTCAATGTGCTAGCAAATTACTCACCAACTTTGAACAGTGTGCATGTCCATAAATGAATATAACAATGTCTATATTGGAAGTTAATTTGTGAGGATAAATGGGATAGCATATGACTCACTATGACACATTTTGTCTTCTGCCTCCCTTTTCCTTTTAAACTGCTAAAGAAAAAGAAAGCCTTTGACAACTTCTTTACAAAATGCATTTTGTGGTCCCTAGCCTACTTTGAAGTACCTTCTTAAAGGAAGTTTTATTCACTAGTCTTTTTCCTGGTAAACTTACCCCAACTGGGCAAAACTGATGTGTAAATAGGATGTCTGTTCCTGGTTTAAGGATGGTTTAGAGACGATTTACATGCTGGTTTAGCAGGCAAGCCTCCCGAGGCCTCTTTACATCTACACTGGCCAACTGAAGCTTAATCTGACAAGGATAATGTGCAGAATGTAAATATTACCATTTGTTCCATGTCATCTCAGATCAGACACTAATTTGCAAATGTAATTTATCATGTCTAAAGAAAACCAAAATGACAGCTCTTACCAGTATTCGCTATTTTTGTGTTAACAATAGTTCATTTATGATTGTTATTGTTTCAGGCAGAAAATATGTCCTAATGTGTTCAGCTGGCAATGTGGGCTTTTACACCACAGGCCTCTTTGGGGCCTTTTCTGTCCTTTCCTGTTGCTTGTGGTTACCTAGGCTGTTTGCTCCTCTTCTTCAATCTCTTCATGTTGCTAAAGGAAATGCATTGAAAATATTCCAAGTTCTAGGACTATTTTGGAAGTAGACTGAAGGATTTCATGAAGATGGAGGGCTTTGATCTAAAATGAATTTTTTTTTTTCTGTTTTCACTGAGGCTCCATCACAAAAGAAATACCTAGGGCAGTAAAAGTATTGAAAAGTGGTTAAAGTTATTTTAGAGACAAATTTGGGTATGGCCAATTTATGGCACTCAGCTTCAAGGATGTTTGAAGCTGAGTTGGTTGATCAAGAAGCCACATCATCTAAATTGTCTAGTTCTTATGGACCACAGAATCCTAAATCTGTCCCTAAAGCAAAACCATCAACTGATGCAAAAGAAGAGTATTTCCATTAGTTCATCATTATTTTTTTCTTCCCTTCTTTCCAACTCTTTTTAAGGTTGGCAGAAGATTCTATTTTGGCAAGTTGACTTTGGCAAGTTGATCCTTTGATCTTTGTAAGACCACTGCAGTTCATTGCCCAGCTAGCTGTAAGAAGATCAATTTGTCTTTGCGTGACTGCCGGTGAGGTAGACAGATGCCAGGAAAGCCGAAAGGCAGAGAATCTCTACAGCCCTGGAGGTCCTCATTTCAGAGTGGAGAGGAGACTTGCCAATCCCAGTAAAAACACTCATGACATTTCAGAAGAGTTAAAGGATCTTTCTGCCTCATTTCTTGCATGGAAAAATAGGGAGAGTCAAGTATCCCCAGCTGGAAGGAATAGGTTTTTGTTTATCTTTAATTGAAAACAATGTTGCACCATGGAGCATACAGCAGGTTTTGTGCTTCTCCCAGTGGCCAATGGTGCAGGAGATAAGAATAGAAAGCGTCTGGGAGGGGCCCTGGCCTTCAGATAACACTTTTGTCATCTTGATTGGAAAAGCTTATACAGCTGTTTCAATTCAAAGAAGCTAAATTTCTAAAATTTCTTTGACCTTTATGTAAACTGGTTTTGAGACAGACTTTTTTTGTTATCTTCTGATGAGCTAGAAGAAGCTAATAAATCAATCATGGTGTGAATAAATCATTAAAAAGTGCAAAATAACTGATGAGGAATTCTGAGCTGAGAATTATCACCTGGCTGAAGGCAACAATGTAAACATTGTTCAAGGAGCCATGATTTGGGTTTTGTATATTTGAGCTCATTCTTTAAATGTTGTGGCTATACTTGTTCTAGATATGCATTTTGAAAGCTCACTGATATTAACACAACTAACATGAGGTTCTGTGAGTGCTGGCTTGGAAAGGTCTTATTTTGGAGTGGACTGAATTTCATACCTGAGCATCAGTGTTTATGGGACTTTCCTTACAGCCTTGTGGTGGCTAGTGAAGTGAGAAAGACACTACCACCACCACCACCAATAACAGAAACAAAAATCCTTCACACAGTACCGCAGGTCAGATAGGCAGGAGCTGTGGAAAACTGTAGATTATAGCAAAACATAGAGAGATCATGACTTCACAGTTCTACCAGATGTAACTTTACCACCCTGAGGGGGTAGCTTGTTGTAATGGATATAACCCCAAACCCACTCAAGTGTTTGTGATTTGGTGTGACATTGATTATATATTCAACTTCCCCTTAATATTAAAAAATGTGCATTATAGTCTTTCTGATTTTGCTGTTATTTGCTAGACACATATTACCCTTCATTATATAAAAATAAAACAAAACTTAAACCTCCTAGTTATGAATTTCCCTTTAAACTACATTCCAATCATTTTACACATGTAGAATTCCTTCCATATTTACTTAATTCTTCCAAAAAATAAACACTGAGTATCTGTGCTTCTTTCTCCTAACCTATAAAATGAGAATTATTTAATCTTCCTCATAGAATTGTTTTGAAATTGGCCGATCACTTAGAATAAAGTCTAAACATATTAAGCACTAAAAATGTCAGAAATTTTCACCAGTGCTTTTACCAGAGAAGGGGGTGGAATGCAGCTATTAAAAAAAGCATAAATTGTGAAAAGTTTTCTCTGTGATCTAGCTAGGGAAGGATACCAACAAATATGAAATAAGGGAAGACTGAGCACTGGTACCAGGCAATTATTATAACAAGAGGAGGGGAAATGCCTTGGAAATCACTCCAAGTTGATGTATTCAGGAAAGGCTTTTTGGAAGGAATATGCAGTATTCTTTCTGAGAAACCAGGAAGGCCAGGGATACTGCAGACGTGGTACCACAGGAGAAAAGGCTTGGCACCTAGGCTGCACGTGGCATTTTTAAAATTTATTCTTTTGAGATATACGTGACAGTAGAATTTATTTTGACATATTATACATACATGGTATACAACTTATTCTAATTAGGATCCCATTCTTATGATTGTACATGATGTGTGTGAAGTTAACACTGGTTGTATATTCATATATAAAGATACAAAAAGGGCAGGGAGATGCCCTAGTTGAGTGGAGTGTGGGTCACTAACGTGAGAGGAGATCTTTGGGTAGACATAACATGAAATTTTGCATTCCAGATTAAGGAATTTATATTAGTCTGAAAGCACTAAGAAGTCATTAAAAAATTTTGAGGAAGAAGGTAACCAGACACTAGTCCTTTAAGAAAGCAATTGTGTGAAATGAGAGACATTTTAGGAAAATGAAAATATAGAAGTACCTGTCAAGGCACAAAAGAATCAGGATTCAGGCTGTATAAGTGGTATTATGGGTATATTTACAACTGACTTTCTAAAAACTACGTAGGCATATGTCTTTAAGGCGACCCTGTAAATTAGGTAAGTTGTCATTTATGTCCTACAGAGGAAGAGTTTCAGGTAGAGAGAAATTAAATGACAAAGCTGCACTTAAACTTATTCATTAAACATGGATTGAGTGCCTGTCATGGTTCAGGTTATATTATGGCCCATGATGAAATCAAATCAAGAATATTTTCAAACTCTTACAAAAACATGGTGTGAACATAGACAATGGGCATTTGGGAAATGTTTGTAGAGTCATTGACTAAAAGAATGAATGAATAGACCAAGTAATTGTAATGCTTTGAAATGATTCCATATGAAAAATAACAAAACATGCCTTTAGCCTTCTAATTCAACAAATATGCATGCTCTATCCTCAGTTCTAAACTATTCAAACCACCATAGGTCATGTATTTCTGAATAGCCACTTGGAAGGCATATTGGTTTTCTATTGCTTGTGTAACAAATTACCACAAACTTTGTGGATTAAAATAGCACAAAAGTGTCAAAGTGTTATGTCAGAAGTCCAATGTGGATCTCAGAGGATTGAAAACTAGGTGTTGGCAGGGCTGTTTCATTCTGGAGCCTCCAGGGAGAATCCGTTTCCTTGTTCATTCATATTGTTGGCTGAATTCAGTTCATTATGTTTGCAGGACTGAGATTCTACAGGCGAATTTAGCTAAGGGCTGTTCCCAGCTTCTGAGGCCACTGTGCTCCTTAGCTCGTGGCTCTCATCATCAACACTGAAGCCAGCAATGGGGGGTCAAATCTCCACTCTGTGAATATCTTCTGCCTTTTCTTCTACCACATCTCCCTGACTGACTGATTTCTCCATACTTAGGAGTTCATGTGATTATGTTGGACTCACCCAGATGATCCAGAATAACCTCCCTATTTTAAGGTCATCTGGTAAATAACCTTAATCTTATCTGTTGAGGATCTTTGACACACTCTCTGGTTCTGGGTGAGGGTGGGGCCATCTTTAGGGGTTTTTACTTTGTCTTCTATAGAGAGGAACTAAGCACAAGATTTAATGATTTAGACTAGTTGTTTGATGCTTTTCTCATTCAGGATTGCTAAATGCATATTTCTTAACTTCATCCCTTTTACCCATTCCTGCACTTAATCATATTTAAGGGAGAAAAACAAGCATATATTCCAAGAAATACTACCTTATTTCAAAACTGAGGCATAAGGACCAGGCAAAATGCCTTTGTATATGACAATATTTACACATGAGGGTGATGCATTTATTCATTGCATATGATATTTTCTGCTGAATTCATGGCTTAGACCAATTACTATGGAGGCTCTTAAAGGGAAAACCCTATTCTGAAGTTTTCAATGTGCTAAATGTAATTAATTAGGCAAATAAATTATTATGATATAAGGAGGCCCTTCCTATTATGTACTAACATAATGGAAATACAAAGTAATGTGGAGAAAAGAGGATGAAGAGATCATCTTTCTTCTAAGAAATCTGAGTCTAAATGATGGCATGTAGGTATTGATGAATAAGTAGGAGCTCAATAAGCAGAGAGGGGAAGAGGACTTTTTGAAATAAGAGATGGCCAAATAAAGTTAAGAGTTGGGAGACTATTTTGTATCTTTGAGTACTTGGAATTCCTTCAGACTGAAGTAAAGGGTAGGTAAGAAGTTTTACTTGGATAAAAAATGAGGTGTTATATAGATGGGAAAAGCAGCAAAGAGTCACATTTTTCAGGAATAGGACTTTGTACTTTTTTTCCCATGGAGAATAAGGAGACATCAAACGTATTTGAACAAAGATAGTCAACATCAATGAGTGCACCAGGAAAAAGGTGAGTATTTAGAACCTTTAGAAGTGGGGAGACTCACCAGAAAGTGTTCCTGATAGACTGGACAGAGATACAGAATGATTTATTAACTGGAGTGGGGATGGTGTAAATATAAGTAAAGGGGACATGAGAGGGACATTGAGTGCAGAATCAGGAGGAATGTGGCAGGCATTAGAGGAGAAACAGTGAGCAAATGTGAGTCCACAGTGGGTCTAAGGGTTAAAGCTTGGGCAGGAGGCTGTAGGAGAGTACAGGTACCATGACTGAAAGACGGAGGTCAGGTGGAGGTGAAGGTTGGGGTAGAGAGACAAAGATGGTGAGGTTGGTTTTGGCCTGTTAAGTCTGAGAAGCTGGCAAAATATTCAAGTGGAAATGTTTGAAGTAAGGGAAAGACTCAGCAAAGATAAGATGAGGTCAAAGAGAAAAGAATGTCCACAGTTATGTCCACAGGGGCAAGACAAAAACCATGATCAAAGAAGATGGAAGAGGGTCATGGTGGACACAATGGTGTAGGAAGATTTAGGGAAGGAATCTTGGATGAAATCATGGGAAGACGCTGAAGAAAAAGCAGGCCTTGAGGACAAATGCCTACCTCCAGGCTGTGTTTATCACTCCCTGGGTCATTGGGTTTGGTGAGGGACAGAGTCAAGGTGTAAGACTAATATGAATGATGATCACTGTTACTGTGGAGAAAGCATTCTAAGAACAGGATTTTAGAAAGGGGAAACCCTATGACATGTGAAAAATGTCATCATAAATTGTCTGCAGCCAATTTGGGTGTGGTAGAAGTTTTAACTCTTGAAATTTATTTACCATTTAAAATGCCATTTAAAATTTCCAAAGAGGATATTTTTGTTTGTTTGTTTCAGACTAGAAATCCTTCTAACAGCAGGTATCGTGTGCATGCAAATTGACTCCACATAACTTATTTTTAAATAACTTGAATTGCATATACAGTTTGTAAATCCCAGCCAGGATTGACAGACAAAATGACAGTCCTGAGTATTAGCTGAAAAGGCCCACAGTGTCACAGCTAGGGCAAAAACACCTTCCTGATCACTGCCAGGGGGCCAGAGGCATCCCCTGAATGACCAGCTTCAGGAGATTCACTGGTGGATTGCAGAGGGCTCTTCTGAAATTAGTGAGCATGAAAGGAATGTTTATCTGGGAGGGCCCAGCAGATAGTGCACTTGACAGTGAAATTCTAACCCCCCAAACTGATGAGATGCCAGCACTTTCCTGCCTCACTGGGACTGTCGTGGATATCTCCTCTTACTTCATTGGGGAGTAACTGGTATTTGAACACTGATAACTGCAATCTTGGTGGTGAGGCTGAGTCAGAGAGGACATTCCAGAAAAGCAAATGACTGAGAAAAGAAAGCTGGGCCTGCACATGAGGACAGAGGCAGCAGACCGATCCCAGCTGCCATCATGCTGGCAGGAGGTCAGGGGCTGCAGGAACATTTTCTGCAGAAAGACTGAATGCTCAGAGGGTTACAGTTTAAGCAGAAGTGTGGAGAGAAGAAGGAAATATGTTTGGTCTCTGGCCTAGCATTGTACTAATATTTATTGAAGAGTATTTTTGTGTCAATGATGGACAGCTGGAGCAGAGGGGTTTTCGAAACCCTGGCTGAAAAGCATTGTCTCTTGAAAAATCAGACCTCTATTCAATAATCCAGATAGGATAACCAAAAGGAAAGATTACACATTACCTTAAGCTTTCTGAGAACTTATTTGCATGTTAAATTTTCAAATACAGGTGTGTTTCTGCCTTCAGTTACCAAAAGCCATAGAGGAGCCACAGTTGCCAACCTTAATAAGAACAAACAAACAAACCAAAACATCTTATTTGCATTTACTCCCTGGGTTAGGCTGAACAATCAGTTCTATATGGGAGAAAACACCAAGACAGAGGACAGTGTTAGTTTTCGTACTAACAAAATAGAAAGAACACTATTCAGTATATGTGTTTCTAAATTCTAGCTTCACTTGTCACCTTTAGAAGAATTTTAGGAAAAGGAAAGATAGTGGAATGAATCCTAAACAATTTTCCTTTGTATGTACATGAATACATCATGTATATCCATAAGAATGGAGTCCTAACTAGAATAAGGTATATTCCATGCTTTTATAATTTTATCAAAATAAATTGTACTGTCATGCATAACTACAAAGAACCAATAAAAATACTCAAAAAAAAAGAAAGAAAGAAAAAGAAAAGTAAACCTTTTAGGCCATAGCAAGGGATACAATAGCACTGTATATATACATAGCAAGGCAAGAAGGAGAAGCACAGACCAGTGGCCCAATAGGACATGACATGTGGACCCAGAGGGTTTCAAGCTGGCCTGGTGGGATCAAAGTGCAGGCTTTGAGAAATGCCTCAGAGATGGAGCAAATTCTAATCTTGTGTCCTCATAAATATCTTAATGATGAAAAATCAACTTTAACGATGTTATACCCTCCAGGGTTGCATATTTATCTTTCTGGATAATGCTAAATCTCATCCTCAGATGATACCATAGTGTTTTTAGAACAAATATACAACTGGTTTGGGATTCCCCAAAGACTGTGCATTCTCCTGCTGCCTCCCTTCAGATGTCCTCCAGAGAGTGTTGGTGGGGGGCATTTCATTATAACTTCTTTCCCTGAAAATCACTTTCCAGAGTTCCTCACTTTCTTTTCTTATTAACTTATTGGATGAGGAGTCTGAATTACACTGGCAGATGAATTGGCAAATTTAAAAACCCACGCATTACTTTCGATAGTTAATGTGTTTCTTTCTCAAAAAAATATCTCCGAGAGGCAGAGACATTTGCTTTGAATATTCCAGCCCATTTAAGCTAGACAGGGTTGTTCTTCTGAAAGTTATATAAGAAAGAACTGAAGTTAAATTCCTTATTTATAGCATAACATATTGCAATTTTATCATATTCAATTTTCTCATGTCGTTATTTTGAGGTCCACGGGTTGTACTGAATTTCCTACAAACCATACCTATTTCTCAGAAGGGCTTGGTGAACATTCCTGTGTTTGTTAGGAAACTCAAACTCAACACCAGACATTGTTCATTCACCAAACTTAGCACCTTGTTAGTTCTTTCTCTCTCTCTCCAAGTCAGTAAAACACACCAAGAAAGGCATTTCTTATGCAATTACTCCCTAAGTCTACATAAGAAATTCTTGTAATCAAGGAAATACTGAGAATAGACATTTAGTTTAATTGTTTGACCAGGTTTAGGAAAGGATGTTTAGAGATGTCTTGGTCGATATTATAAGATGCTTTATGTTTCCCAATATTGAATATACTTCTAGCATTTTCTTCTTAAAAATATGCAAATCAGTTGTTATAAATACTTGCCTGAGCTGAGTGTAGGTGGTACACACTTACAATTCCAGAGACTCTGGAGCAGGCAGGAGGATGGAAAGTTCGAGGCCACCCTGAACAACTTAGGAAGATCCTGTCTCAAAACAAAACAAAACAAAACAAAACAAAACAAAACAAAACAAAACAAAAGGTCTGGGAATATATAGCTCAATGGTAAAACACCTCTGTGTTCAATTCTCAGTACCGCAAATAAACATAAATAAAAACAAACAAAACTTGTCTGCTTTACCAAAGAAAATAATAATTATATTAAATAAGAAGAAAAAATATGAGAATTTGAACTATTCTTTTTTCTTCAAAAAGAGCAACTATTATTTTTATTTTTGTGTTGATAATTTAAATTATTCTTAACAGAGACTGTATGCTTTGTTGATTGGTGTGGACTGCTAATTTAGTTCTAAAATAATAATTTCTATTGTGTACTAAGCATGTATCCTCTGCCAAGTATGCTCAAGAACTGTGAACCCATTGTCAAAGGAGTTTGTGTATTTCATGTCATTTAATTCATACAGGAATCTAAAATGGGTAAAATCAGTACTTTCATTTTATACCTGGAGACAGTAGGCTTGAGAGAAGACCTGAGTGAGCAGAGCTGGACTTTAACTCCAGAGCATGCCCTCTTATACCCAAGTCTGGCTGTTTCAGAGCAATTTTATTTAGAAGATATGAAGTAATATGTATGAATAATTAATTATATGTACTTTTTGGTTAAAATGAGTTTAGAAATTTACTGGTGGGCAGGGAATCTTAATATTAAAGAAATTGTCAGATCTTTCCTTCTCTTTGCAACTGGGAAGGGGAATGAGAAATAACCACCCCCCCTTTTTTTTGTATCATACTTACCTTCTTTCTTTATAGTTCTAAGAGGTTTAGTTTCTTGTTTCTCTGAGCTGGGAAGGGGAATGGTGATTGGCAGATTGACAACTAGGTGAACAATGGAATAATCAGTAGGATATAGTAGTGTGTCTGCTTTAAAGTGACCTCTGCATAAGGCTGACAGTGGTGGAGAACACCCAGGCTCCATTTGGAATGGAGGAAATATTCCTTCCTTTGCTTGGGAACATGGATAAATATCTCCCTAGAGAGTACAGAACCAGAGTGTCATATTCTCTTTGATTATCATTTCTACAAGATAGGCCTCCCTTTGACATGGATATGTTTCTGGGAAATTGAGTGTTACAGTTTGGATCTGAAACGTCCCCCAAGGACTCATGGGCTAAAGGCTTGGTCCCCAGCTGGTTATTGGAAGATGGTAGAAACTTTAGGGGGTGTGGCCTAGTTAGAAAAAATGTTTTACTGGGGGTGTGCCTTTGCCTGTTTTTTGTCTCTGGACCCTTCCTCCTGATTGCCAGGAGGTTAGCTGCTTTCTTCTATCACTCACTTCCACCATGATGTTCTGCCTCTCCATAGATCCAAAGTTATGGAGCCAAGCAACCATGGACTGAAAATTTTGAAACTGTGAGCCAAAATACATCTTTCTCCTTTAAGTTGTTTTTATCAGGTATTTTGTCACAGCAATGGGAAGCTGACTAACACACTGAGCATAGTCATATTTAGCTGTATTGATTTGTATTTGAAATGTAGGATGGTGGTGCATTGTATCTGCTTCTTTTCTTAGCATTTAAAATAATAAAATTGCAAGGAACTTAACATTATAGATATTTAGATATTTAAAGTCATGGAGTCAAAGACTATTATAATTGCTCTTATGGGAACCTGAGGCTGATTTTGAACTTGTGACCCTGCTTTCTCAGCTTCCTGAGCCTAAAGCTCAGTTTCACTATGCAGGGGTCACTGAGGTTTTTTCTAAAATTAAAATGTCTACCCCAAAAGAGGGATTTAATCAAATTAAATAGTTAAATTTAGAAACTGGTAGAAACTAGTTGCTTGACTAAATCTAGTATTTGTTTCTTTTTTGGCTTATATTCTCATAGTTATTACCACCATTACAGAGAAATGGGATGGACTGATTTCATGCCTTCTCATCCATGTGGAAAACCATTTTCTGTTTCTCATCAGAGGCATTTTTCCTAAGCTTCTCAGTCCTTCCAAATTAATCATATTCCTTTCCTTCTTACCTTTTTTGGATTTTTCATCAGGAAGGCTAACAAAAAATGAGTTCAATATCTCAGCAAATTTCAGTCGTGATTAATTTTCTGCCCCTCCTCTTCATTCAAAGCCCTGACTTCTCTCTCATCATCCTTCCTCTTCTGATAGATTTGCCCTGCTAATACTCTTTAACCCTTTGGGCTTACCTTATCTCCCTTGGCTCCTTTGCCTCGCTTATCTCTATCCTGTTAGCCTTAACTGATGTAATTTGTTTTCCCTGGGGTTCCTCCTCCTCTATAAAGACATGAGCACTTACTCTAAATACTCCTCACCTCCTGCATTCGTCTTTGTCAGCTAAATTCCAGCAAACACACTTTTCATAAAAGTTCATAGCTTAGTCCAGGCTTTTTTTTTTTCATACTTGTGGATTTTCATTGGTCTTTGCAGAATTTCATATGATACTCGCTAAATCTAATTCCTGCAAATTAGTTTTAGAAGCTGTTTCTCATTTTCTGATGCAGAATTGTTGCTGGTATCAGCTTTGGGCTAAGCAGTTGACCTCAGTTTTAAATAAGTATTGTCTCTAGTGCCTTGGCCTGTTTCTCCCCCAACCTGTTAGATCAGGGTCCATTGAATATGTAATTTCTGTTCTACCTTGTAGTTTAATCTTGGGTAGGTCACTGTATCTCTGTGCCTGGAAGTAAAATACAAGATTAGATATAGGTCATTGTTTTCCAGATCTAAACACACTTAAGCTTTCTTGAAGAGAGTAATGAAGTTCTAAGAGCAATTCTGAAACTTATTATAAATAATCCTGGCTTAGGGTTAAAAATTATTTCAAGTCATTGTGGTGTGGAGACCTTGGGTCTGAAGCTCAGCCAAACTATATTTATTTATATTTATTTTGGAGGAACAACATTGGCAAGTATAGTTTGTTATACTTAACATATTTAGTTCAGTTGAAAATCCTTCCCAGCTCATGGTCCATGACTGAGATGAGGAAGAGGAGAAAAATGGAATCTTGGCTGGAGGAGCATTTGAAAATTGCTGGGCTAGGTGGTCCCAGAGTTCTCTGCTGGTTTCATGAGTACAGAGCTCATTTGCAGCAGGCTACAATTTATCTACAGAGGAAGCTGTCAGCTCTCAGCATCTTGACTCTGCAGTTGACTGGTGGGATGGAAGGCAGGAGGTTTTGCTCTAAGAAAGGGTCAATTGTCACCCCTTCCTTTCACAACAGGCTTGACCTCACGTTGGCTAGTACAATCCTTGGGAATTTATGTAGTACTCTGGAGTTAAATGTGAAGCAAATGTTGCTTCAAACGCATTTTGACCTTGCTTTTTCTTTCAGGTTTCAAGCTACTAGGAAAAAAACCTAGGGAGAAAGCGTGCTCTCTGTAGGTTCTGTCAATTGGCGTGAAAAGAATTTGGTAAGTTACAAGGTAACCACAGAGTCTGACATGAAGTACAAGCCTGGAATTCAGTGTCATCTGGTTTCTCAGGAAATTTCAAACTTGTTGGGAGAAAAAACTTTTACTTATCTGGAGAACAAGGTGTCACAGTTTCTACAAAATAGCTCACATGAATCTTCTAGTGTTGGAGTCAGAAAACGGATTTTCATTATTCCCATTTCTGAAACTGAAAAAAGTGGTCCAATAACTATGAACTGGTGACCTCCTCACAATGTGTATTTGCAACATAAAGCCAAGATTCTAAAAGATGATTATATCAAATAAAAAGTCATTGTATTAACATGAAAATGACAGACTTTCATAAAATAATTTCCAAACAAATTGAGAAAAAGGTAATATATAGCAATTTTACAGTGAATAGAACAGATGTTAAAAATAAGAAGGAAGGTATTCACTTAAATATTTAATGTCATAGGTCAAAGGCTAAGGGTAAGGAATGTCTGTGGGAAGAGTGCCTAAGGAGGGACCCCATTTTCATGACTTACTAGTTGTCTGACTTTGACCAAGATACTGATCATCCTGTGCCTCAGCTTTCTCATGTGGTAAAATAGGAAATATACTAGCAGTAATGCAGACTTCAGGAGATTGTGAAATGATTCAATAAATGTACCTGTGACAAGACAGCTTTGAAAAGCTCCAGAAGATTTATTGAAAAAAAAATCCGTTCTTAGGAAATAATTGAAGAACAATAACCTGTGTTTCTGTGAGTAACACCAGCCTCCCTCAGACAATTATACATTGATTGAAAATGTTGTGAATTAGCATCCACATATCAGAGAAAACAGAAAACATTCAGCCTTTGGTTTTTTGGGCTTGGCTTATTTCACTTAGCATGATATTTTCCAGCTCCATCCATTAACCTACAAATGCCATAATTTCATTCTTCTTTAAAACTGAGTAATATTCTATCTTCTACCACATATATATATATGTATATATATAAAACTTCTTTACAATTGAGTAACATTCTATCATTCATATATATATGTATATATATATGTATATATATATATGCATTTATATATATATAAACTGGGTCAAATGGTGGTTCCATTCTAAGTGTTCTGAGGAATCTCCACACTGCTTTCCATAATGGTTGCAACATTTTTCATTCCCACCAGCAATGTATGAGTGTACCTTTTCCCCCACATCTTTGTCAACATTTATAGTTGCTTGTATTCTTGATAATTGCCATTCTGATTGAAGTGAGATGAAATCTTAGAGTAGTTTTGATTTGCATTTCTCTAATTGCTAGAGATGTTGAACAGTTTTTCATGTATTTTGTTGATTGCTTGGATAACTTCTTCTGTGAAGTGCCTGTTCAGTTCCTTAGCCCATTTACTGATTGGGTTATTTGTTTTTTGGTGTTAAGTTTTCTGAGTTCTTTATATATCCAAGAGATCAGTGTTTTATCTGAGGTGCATGTGGTAAAGATTTTCTCCTAGTCTGTAGGCTCTCTCTTCACATTGATTGTTTCTTTTGCTGAGAAGCAGCTTTTTAGTTTGAGTCCATCTCATTTATTGATTATTGATTTAACTTCTTGCACTTTAGGAGTCTTGTTAAGAAAGTCAGATCCTAGGCCAACAGTGAGGATTTGGGCCTACAGTTTCTTCTAGTAGTCACAGGGTCTCTGTTCTAGTGCCTAAGTATTTTATCCACTCTGAGTTGAATTTCATGCAGGGTAAGAGATAAAGGTATAATTTCATTTTGTTACATGTGGCTTTCCATTTTTCCCAGCACCATTTGTCGAATAGGCTATCTTTTCTCCAGTGAATGTTTTTGGAAACATTCCATTGTATACCATTGTCTAGTATGAGATAACTATATTTATGTGAGTTGATTTCTGTGTCTTCTATTCTGTACCATTGGTCTACATGTCTATTTTGGTGCCAATACAATGCTGTTTTTATTATTATAGCTTTGTAGTAGAGTTTGAGGTATGGTATTGCGATGCCCCCTGCTTTACTTTTCTTGCTAAGGATGGCTTTGGCTATTTTGGGTCTCTTATTTTTCCAAATGAATTTCACGACTTTTTTTTTCTGTTTCTATGAAGAATATCATTGGGATTTTAAAAGGAATTGCATTAAATTTCTACAATGCTTGTGGTAATATGGCCATTTTGATAATATTAATTCTGCCTAAGTGGGGGAGATAGGGAAGAATAGAGTTATTTTATATTAGGTAGAGGGAAGTGAAGGGAGGTGAAGAGGTATGGGGGTAGGATGGATAGTAGAGTGAAACAGACATTATTACCTCATGTACATATATGACTGCATGACTGATATGATCCTACAATATGTACAATCAGAAAACTGAGAGATTACACCCCATTTATGTATGATCTATCAAAATGTATAAATGTATTCTACTGTCATGTACAACAAATTAGAACAAATAAAAAAAATGTTGGACAGCTAAACTTTTGTTAGTTTGACCCCAATGCTTGACTTAATATAGAAATGGCTTTTATTATTGAATAAAATTTGTTTGGAATCATTCAACTCATTCCTTCCATAACGAACATATGAATGCCAACATATGAAAACATATTAGTGGAAATACCACTAATCAGAGTAAAATGGAAACCTGATGTTACTGAACCAAAAATAGACTAAGGAAATATACAGATATCAAAAATTTTCATGGGCAAATACAATTTTCCTATGATGATTTTGTAGGCTTCAAATATGCCTGTTTTAATTAGAAGAATGCCTTGTGTGATTATAATACTATTGCATACAAATGAAATTACTGGTCACTAAGGTTTAGTGCCTGGAATTACAATTTGTTTTGCATGTTTCTATTGTTGTTTTGGGGGAAATGATATACCTCAAATCATGGTCATCTTCTCCATCTAAAGGTTCATATATTTGATAGACAGGTTGTATTCATTCATTCAATATTTGACCACCCATCAAGTGCCAGGCACATGGGAATATGTGCCTGTGATTAAGATAGATGTTTCCTGCTTTCTGAGGTCTTATTATTAGAAGAGAAGACAGACTTATCATAATTTTATAAGCAACTGAATAATTGCAATGCAGATATATGTGCTCTGATGGAAAAGTTCAGGAGTTATGAGATTTATATTTATGTAGGTTGGGAAAGCTTCACTGAAGAAGTGACAGTCAATTCAGACCTCATGAAGAATGAGGAGTTAGTGAGATGAAGGAAGCAGGGTAGGGAAGGTGAGGAGGGGAAAAAAGTACTTCCAGAAAGCGAACAGCACCTGTGAAGGTATTGAAGTAAGCAGTGATAAGAAGCCACTGTGGCTGGCACTTGGTTAGTCTTGGGAAGAATGGCTCAAGGGGAATTCTTAAGGCATATGATAAAAAGTTTAGATGACCCTAGAAGCCATGGAAGCTGGGATGTGTTCTAAGTAGAGCTGACCTAAGGATTTATAGAAACACATTGGTTGTTGAAGACAGATAAGAGGCCATGGCAAGAGATGACTTAGGAAGAAAAGTGAAGGGGGCTATTTCTACAGACCAGTGACACACTTGGGGATTGGCTTGGTGTGGAGAGAGAGGAAAAGGGTGGCTCCCAGGTGTCCTAGCTTTCTTCACAAGAATCTGCTCTTCATTGACAAGAGGAATATTGGTGTAGAAGGCATGGAGGAGGATCAAGTTCATATTAACGTGCTTGTGAGACACCCAAATGGAACTGTAGAGTGGGCAGCTGAACATGAGTCTAGATCTCTGTATAGGTCGATCAAAGGGCACATAGGATAAGGTCTGAAATATCCTCAGAAATTGGTTATCTAGAAGGTAACCAATTGGTTCTGGCCAGAGAAGTTTTATTAGAATGGTAGTTTGAAGAAGTTGACAAGTTTGATAAAGTTAATATGATTTTATTATTTGTAAAACATATAGTAAGGGACATAATTTTTAAAGAATAAGAAAACAAATCTAAATTATCCTTTCTATATAGCTGCCCATTTTCAAAATCTGGGGAAAATGTTTGTATTATTTCTTTTTTATAATGCATTGTCATTTCAACCAATTTATTTTGCAGTTAGCTTTAAAAATACAGTCTAAAATAATTTAAATTGTACTATAATATAATTGCTATTGCTGACTCACTACTTCTTACTTGGTTATACCTCCCCAGATTTGAGGTTATTGGTTTCCATTTATTTCCTGGGATTTCAAACTCAAATGTAGAGCCAGGCATGTGACCTACATGATTTAAGTAGGCATATCTTGGGAAGTTGTGGGGACTGTGATGCTAGCACTTGCACACCCATTTAAAGGTCAGAAAGGTCAAATACTGCATAATCTCACATAGACTGAAAAGGCCTAACTCATAGCAGTGCATAGAATCCTGGTTACCAGGGGCTAGGGCAGGGGTATGAGGTGGGAAGGAGAGATGTTGATTACAGGGTACAAATTTCACTGAGGAGGGAAAAGCTTTAGTGATCTATTGTACAGAATGGTGACTATAATTAAGAATAATAATGTATGTTTCAAAATTACTGAGTATATTTTAAATGTTTCATCACAAAAATGCTAAGTATGTGAGATGATGGATTTAATTAGCTTGATGTAATTATGCCATGATGTGAACATATATCAAAATAATACATTGCAACCCATAAAAATCTAATACATGCAATTATTATTTGATGATTAAAAATATAATAAAATAAATAAAAATAAAAACCAACTGATTCTCAGTGATAGTTGTTTGCTATTATCTTGCGGAAATATGGGCCTCCCTATGTTGCCAAATGTCTCAACTTTTAAAGAGAAGGTAGGTATCTGCACTTTTCACAATATCTTATTTAGCAATTTTTGTAAATAAGTATTTTTTTGAAATCCTCAAAGCCAAAAGAAAAAAAAAATCTGGGGAGCGAATTCACTTATGGGTGGTTTCTTTGTGCACCTTTAGTATTTCTTACAGCATCTCATTTATTGCTCTAAACAGAGATCACTCAAAAACACTTGCTAATTCATGATCCACAGGATCACCCCACACTCTGCCCATATGTAACATGTTCAGTGTTTGGTCTCTTAAAACGTTGGGAGATTTTGATAACCATGTAAAACAAACCTTGTCACATTCCTCTGTAATCAGGAATTTTGCTCTGTTGAAAACGCCTTGGTGATGATGAAGCCTAAATGCCCCCACAGCAGTCTCTCCGGAGCTGTCAGAACAGGCGCACAGCCGACTGCCGCTGCCCGGCCGCTGCTCAGCCGCACTCGGTGCAAACTCAGCAGCCCCTTCTGTGCCAGTCACTAGGCAGGCCCGGGAGCAGGAGAGCGTTCCAGCTCCCGGGAAGCAAGGCGCTGAAACAGTTTCTTCCAAAAGCCCATAAAACAAATGGTGACTTTTTTTTTTTTTCATAATGTTTTCAGACTAAAAAAGAAATTGCTTGGCCCAGCTTTCCCTTAGGCCAATTTGGAAAAATTTCCCTTCACCTTCTCCCCTCCTGTGCTGTTCTCCCATGTGTTCTGGTTATGCTTCTCTCCACCTTGGGAAAGTGGTGATAAAACTGTGTATCTTACAGCCCACCAGCACTTGACTGGTACTCCAGGGGTCACGGAGTAAATAGGTGTTTGATTAACTGCGTGTCTGGAAGCGATGGAAACCTCTGAAAGATAGTGTCAGAGGGCTGGATTCGTGCTGCCGGGGACGCTTGTCGTAACAGGCGGTGTACTTTCTCCTTTCATCAACTCCCGGAATGGCTAGATAGCATTTTTAGAAGTTCATTTAGGGGAATGATATGACTGAGGTTTTGAACAAAATGAAGGCTACTTTTCCTCCCTTTCCAAAGGTGATGTCGTTAGAACTTGCTAATTAGAGAGCAGAGCAACAAAGAGATGCTTGACTCATTGTCTCCAAAGCTAGTAAAACTGCCCTCTGAAGAAAAAATATTTTTTTGGAAATGCTCACAACTTAGTCACTCTGTTAAAGCACAATTGACATAACCTCTTTTCCTGTCAGGCCTCTCCTCAAACAACAATGAATTGAGTGAGTCAGGCTGAAGGCTCATTTTGCCCAGTTTGTTGGGCATAATGGAATAATTGCCCAGACTCTCATGAAACTGTTTCCATTTTGGTGATGGATTCTCAAGGTCTCAAGGTGGATTCAGAAGTTCTCTGAACAAGCCTTAGAATCAGTTGTCTTCCCAAAGAACAATTTTGCCAGCAATGATGATTTATTTTTAAAAAGTGAAGCAATAGTTTTTCCTATGAACAAATAATTCAGGTTGAAACAAAAGATCTGGATTGGAAATCTGGCCCTGCTCTTTTTTAGCTGTGTATCCTTGGGCTTTTTATCTACATTTTACAAGTCTGTTTTCTTACTATTGTAATTAGGATAATAATTCCTAAGTGACAGGATTGTTGTGAGAAATAGATGGAATAATAATTGAGAAAGTGTCTAGTACAGAGCTTAAAGAAGAGCAGGTGCTCAATAAATGTACACGCCTTCATTTGCCAAATGAACAATATTTCTCAGCATAAATTGGCACTATTTAATCTTAACAGGTAACATAAGTTACACAAAGAACAAAGTTGACTAGGGTACCATAGTTTCTTTGTGTTTGAACAGATTTTCCTTCTGTATCACAAGGGATGTCCTTCCTTAAGGCTAATTAAGACCTGTCCTTCCTTTATGATGCCCAAAGCTCCTGCCTTCTTTGTGAATTATTTGTTTTGTTTTTTAATCTTGAAACTACCTATAAATGTCAAATTCATTTTTACATTCCTTGGAGATGCATTCTCTTTAAGGATATGCTTTTATTTTCAGGGAAATTGTTGAGTCAGTGTGCCTTTTGGACAGTTTTCCCACACCTCAGACCCAGACTATCTTAGGAAGGGGTTGTGTCATCTGTCATGGACCTGGGAGGGTGAGCAACTGCCCACACCATGCTCACAGAGGTCAGTGTGTTCTCTCTGAGAGATTTTCAGAAATGCTGATGCTACACTCTTCTTAAGGGACCTGTTTCCCAGCATTTCATTGTCCTGATAGGAATTGTTACTTTGTATTTTAGATGCTTCTCCTTAACTTTCATGGTTGCTTACTGTCCAATTTAACCCCTATTGATTGTTTTAGCTACTTGTAGTTGAATTTTAGAAACATAAGATTCTTAATTCTAACCAGTATTTTCTGCCTCTCATTCTGATTCTCATTTGTTCCTTTGTTTTCTGCTCCAATTGATTGAGAGTCACACCCATGTAGCTGTGTTTTCCTTTCTGATCCCTTGCCCCATCTAAGGAGACACAGAATTGGGTGGACATTCCTACCCATCTCAGGTGGTGACAGTTCAGGGTCCATTTTGCTGTTTCTTGTCATCACTCTTCAGGAGTCATTTTGCGGGTGTTGAGCTCAGAAATCAGATTTCAAGGTGACAATAGTGTGTAGAACTGTGAGCTGTAGAGTTGCACATGGGTTTTGTTTTGACTTCCCTCTGCTGTGGATTTCTGCATTACTCAGAGGATTTTCTCCCTTAATCTTTACTTTCACAACATAGCAGAAATAATAGTTTTTTAAAACTCCACTTCATATCAGAAACTCTGTAACTTTTTTGTAAGCACAGAGGTATATCAACATTTTTTGAAAGCCAAATATAAGGCATTGTACTATGGAGAATTAAAAGATAACGAGGGCCCCTCTTCAAGCACTGTAAGTTCTTCGAGGGTAAATGTAAAACATGCGATATATAAAACTTCCATTCAAAGCAGTGGTAAGACATGCCACCCAAAATATTTGACAGTTGCTACAGGAAGGGACAGATTTCCCTAGGCTGGAAAAGTTGTTATGAACTTCTAGGAAAAAGATCTGAGGATGGGTAAGCATTTGATAGGCAGAGACAAATAGACTCTGAATAGAGATAATATAGAAATAAATAAAATAACCCAGGTAGAAATGAATGACTAAATGACTAGCAAAATGAGTAATTATTGAATACCTTAAAATGAACTTAATGCAAATGCTAGGAGAGAATTTAATATTGCTGCTATAATTCAAAATTTGAAATTTTTAGTGAAATTTATACCCAAATATGATGAAAAGAGCACACACTACAAAATGCAAAAATATAAATAAATGTAACATTATGGAATTCAGATGATCAGTTCTGGCTTCCTCTGCTTGTTATCTTTGGACAGAAAAAGAGTTAAAAAATCAATGCAAGAAAACCCTTTTTGAAATCCAGCCAAATTCCTCTGAAAATGCTTGCTATCTTTAAGTTGTGAGATTGAAAGAATATTTGGTTCTGGACATTTTATCACAAAGTAATTTAGCTCATATCCATGACCCATACTGGGCAAAAGTTCACAAAGCCTGAGGGAGATGTATCTGGTGAATGGAGATCTGTGTCATCTCTGACAGTTTTCTTCTGAACTGAGAATGCTCCTCTGCCAACATCGCCAAGCAGCTTTGCCATGGAGCAGTAGTGCTGCCGTATGCGTGAAGACCAACCAACACTGCACAGGTTCACTTCCATTAGAGTCACTGCCACTATTCACTGAAGGCTGCCCAGGTGCCAGATGCTGTGGCAAGCACCTTGCATGCACAATCATAGTTTCACGTGCTGAGGCTATAGAGCTACTCCCATTCCCATTTTATACATTAGAAGCATAGGACGAGAAAAGATAGGAAATCTTTCCAAGGTCTTGACAAATTCAAACCCACAAAATGTATGGTACTGAAAATTCTCAACAGTACATTATTTGATAGAGTTATTCACATTTGCTCCTGGGAAGTTTAACTGCTAAAAATGAAAACAAATTAAAAGAACAGTTTGATTTTTCTTATACGATGTTTTCTGAAATCCTTTTACCAAGGAACCTTTTTTCTTGAGTAAGACACGGAGAAGTATTAACTCTAGTAACAAAAACAGGTATCATAGCTCTGTGACCAAGATCAGAGAACTATGGGATATTGGATGAACAAACTGAAACCACAAAAAGGTATTTCTGTGGACTTGAAACCACCTCATTTTTTAGAGAAACATTCAGAAATATAGCTCATTTGGACCAGATCTTTTTGATTTTAAGTTTCCTTTTTTCCAAGTCATGGAATAAATTCTTTGAAAGAACATACTGGGTTTGCACAGGCTAATGAAAAAGCCACATATACTTAAAAATTTTTTTGAGGCAAAACTCCTGGTAATGTTGTTCAAAGAAGACAAGAGCCTTGCAATTAGGTTCATTAATGTAGGTTAGGGTCTGGTTTCCTTTATTCCATGGCTTCTAGAGGAAGATCGATCTCTATCCTTGCCTAGTAAAAATATCAGTTTATAATGAAAACATAACCCTTTGATGTATTTCTTTGCAGGATTTGCTTTCAGAAACTTTTGATGCTTTGCTCTATCTCCTTCTATTAGTGCTTTTATCTAACCCCAAAAAGTCACCCACCAAAGCAGACACTCTGAAGTCCCACTGGGTTCCCATCAGTCCAGTAGAGAGGGCTGACATGACATATTAGTCTTAAATCTAAAACATATGTTTGGAAAATGCCTAGTTTCCTGGTAATAATTAAGAATGCTACTTGGCAGATTGGCAGCCACATAAAACAATCGTTAGTAAACCCTATATTTATTATGTTCCCATTTTATGGAAATGAAACCCACATTACAAATATGTGTAGGAAACTGGACACAAAATGATGCACAGGTAGAATCAATTATGATGAAGATGAAAAGAACATGGATAGTTTTTTCTAATTCATTTTTCTTATACCTAAAAGATCCCCTCTCCAGCACCAAAAAAGGACCACATCAAAACATTTTAACATTTCTTTCTATTAACTTTTAAAACCATCTTGGACTTAAACTCTTTCTTAAGTCCTCATTTGGCAGTGTGGCTCACTGAAGAGTTCTGGTGGAGGACTAATTAAGATAAGATCCTGTAGTCAGAAGACTTTTCCTTTATAAATGTCCCCATTGTAAAAAAGATTCCAGATACTTAAAAAGCCACTTCAAATCTTGTGTGCACATGTGCGGGCATACCCACATGCACACAGGAATAATATGAATAAAAAATGTACAAGGAGACCTACATATCTTGTGAAAATACTGAAATAATTCCGAACCAGAATTAAAATACCCATTGTACCAAGCTTCCCACATATGACTCTATCTCTTCACCTGGGACCCCCTTGGACCTTTGTATAATAAATACAGCAATTAAGGGAATAATGACCTGGATTCTGCTCCATTATCCTTTTCATACAGTGTTTGTGTTGTGCTGGTTGCTATGCATTTTGAAACACATCTGCACACAGAGATTGGCTCCCTGCACATGACATATTTGCACATTATAGTCTAAACAGTAACACAGTCTTTGTAGTGTGGGAAGCCGCAAGGGCAAGAAGGTTACAAAACCAGCTAACCAACATTGAAAGGGCAAAACCATGCCATTTTAGTTATGAATCAGTGTGCTACAAAATGCCTGAGTGTTTTGTTGAAAGAAATAGATAGAGGTATTGTAGACTGTATCAAAGAAAGGCAGGTGCAGATACATTCCACTTCAAAAACTGTTAGGGAAAGTCACTGTGAGTTCAAATTTTATGTGGGCCAAAAACTAGAGCTGGTACACTTTTTCAGGGCACATCTTCCACCTATAAAAGTGGAGAAACAAAAGTTTTCATTCTCCATTTCCCCAGTTCGATGTGAAATAAACCAGGCTATTGAAGCAATAACATTTACTTTGTTTTCTAGACTGCTGACTCTATGAAAAAAAATCTCTTTGTTACAAAGTTCAAATTCCAAATAAAGCCCTGGAATGGGGAATTCAAAAGAGTCTCTAGAGGAAATGTTTTAAAATAGGAATCATCTTAGAAATATGTTAAAGACTAAATATGACACTAAGTTTTTTCCTAGTTTTTTGAATTCTTACCTTCTCATTGGTTGATATTTTCAATATAAATTTTAGAGCACTTTGTTGCAATGTAAATGGCAGTTTGTACATTATTAAACAAGAATACTAGAGATAATCATTCACTTTTTTATTCTGCATGTCCTTATTGAGTCTGCTTAGGAGATTTATTGACTTGTGAAGGGATTCTTTTGACTTTAGACATAAGTGTGCTTAAGAAAACAATATTGAAATTTAATAACTATATGCTATGCCCAGTATTTTGTCCCATGGTAAATGTTCATTAATTGGATTGAATTAAAGTCATCTGCCATTTTTTGGTGGTTTTAAAGAAACCCTTAGTGAGTTCTAATCATTATTTGGAGGCTCTGAGAAAATATACTGACAGCTACAATGATTAGAACAAATGATGATGCTGGTATGATCTTGTGGTTAGGCACAGACGCTCCTAAGGTAAAACAGACAGTAACAAGACAAAAAACTCTTAGATTTAATTATGATCATGCCACAAAATAAACCCTGTGACTGTGAAAATCACTTTAACTTCTCTATGTCGCTGTTTCCTTAATTGTAACGAGGTAAATATTAAATAAGATCATGTATGTGTCTGACTTGCAAATAAATAAATACAGGGTATTAATATTGGTAGTAGTAGAGCAATACTAGTAATTATTATCATAAAATACAAGGGCAGACCATCAGAGTTTTGAAAGAAAATTTCTCAGTCTATCAGGTAAAAATTAAGTCTCATATCCAGAATTCATTCTCAATACTAGGATTTTCTGACCACCTTGGCAGAACTCTTAGCTTTGGTTATTATTTCTATCACACCCCATTCACCCTGTTGGTAAAGGAAGGATTTCTATTTTAGAGTTGTGCGGATGACCAAACTCCCAGCACCCAACACTGGTCAGATGAGATCAATAGCAGTTTCTTGGTCACATATGTTCTCTGTCCAGGGGAGAAAAACACTTTACACCATGCAAGGCCACATGGGAGTTGCACTTGGGAACAGAATGAATATATAAGAACTGTATGAGCTAGGTTTTGTAATGTCAAGAGGGTGACATGCCTCTGGTTTCTACAGGAAAATATGACTGGCTTATTTAAATAATGACAGACTTTCAGGGAATTGAAACCCACTACTTGGGAAGCAGGAACTGTGCCTAGTCCCCTGGATAAGGAGGGTTGTTTGCCTAGAAGTCCTCATTTTCAGGAATAGAATGTAGAGCAAACTTGCAATTAGGTCAGATGAGTGAGCTCTCCTGATTGTCAAGGTAACACATAATATAGGGTTTTAATTTAGACATTACAGTCCATCTCCATAATGTATTTATTCTAAAAGAAAATTATTTTTTAAAGAAAAGCTTAGTGATCAATTAAGTTAACTGAGTACTGCTAGATATAGGGGTTATGAGAACCTCTGAAACCATTCATCTCCGCAATGCTAAGGCGGATTTGTGGAGGGACAATTTCTTCCATGGTTACATTAACATGCTTCAGAGTGAAATAGGGACTTATCCACTGTCCTGATTTGGTGTGACAGAGTAAGGTTTAGGGAATCTAGTTCTACAGATAAGCCAATGTTTCACTTGTGGCTCTGATTAATTCAGATCACCTATCTCCTATGATTTTTATATGATTACATAACAAACGTTTACATCATCTTGTGGTTTAGAGACCAGCTCTACTTCATGTGGCAACTCAACCAACGATTTCTATATGGAAGGAGAACAAAGACACAATTGCTTCCTCCATTTTGGTATCTCATTGCCTTAAAATGTGCTTTCCCATAGGGAATATTCTTTGCTTTAGTGAGTCAAAGGTTATGTGTCCTCATTATGCTATTATTTAGGAAGACATCCAAGAATAACCATACTTGTCCTAGCTTTTTCTTTTATCAAATATTTCTATTTTTATGGGTGAAATATTTTGAATGGCCATGATAACATTG
Organism: Glaucomys volans; assembly: GCA_020662805.1. Lineage (NCBI taxonomy): Eukaryota > Metazoa > Chordata > Mammalia > Rodentia > Sciuridae > Glaucomys > Glaucomys volans. Next base: position 75,067 of record JAJEJO010004508.1, on the reverse strand, counting down.
GATTTCATTTTTCTTATGCCAGTATTATTTCTCTTGATATGTGGATATTGAGATATCTAAAATTTTTAAATCTTAAAATGTTTAAATTTTAAAATGTTTAAATCTTAATTATAAAAGTTAAATTCTCTAAACTCCAGCAACTAGCCTTGAAGTTCTGTCAAGGAATGAATTCAGAACAGCTTGGTGAGCATGTGAGCAGAATCAGCACCTCATCATTCAAAAGCCTGAGAAACTCCTGCAGTCACTGGGTGATTCTCACATCTAAATAAACTTCTTTTCATAGGAGAAAGAAAATATCCTGAGGAAGATGGGCGTGGTGGTGCACACTTGTAATCCCAGTGACTCAGGAGGTTGAGGGCAGCCTCAGCAACCTACTGAGAGGCACTAAGCAATTTAGTGAGGCCCTGTCTCAATAAATAAATAAATAAATAAATAAATAAATAGCACTGGGGATGTGGCTAAGTGGATAAGCACTTCTGGGTTCCATTCCCAGTATCAAAAAAAAAAAAAAAATTAAAACTTAAATTTAAAAAAGCCTGAGGATTATTCCTTTTCTGCTTCTTTTGAAGATCAGGCTTTGGGATTTTTCATCAGAGATTCTGGAAAGAAGAAAAAAATAAAACCATTTATTTCACGATTTTAGTAACTCTGTTTTAAAATTTAAAAGAAAATTTAACATAAAGAATGAATGACATTGAGTGGGCACTGTGGTATACACCTGTAATCCCAGCAACTCAAGGATCTGAGGCAGGGGGATAGCAAGTTCAAAGTCAGACTCAGCAACTTAGCAGAGACTCTCAAGCACCTTAGTGAGACCCTGTCTCAAAATTTAAAAAAAAAAAAAATTAAAGGACTAGGTAAATAGCTCAGTGGTAAAGAAACACTGGGTTCAATGCCTAGTATGAGGTGGGAAAGAAGAATAACATTGGATTATTGTGAAACTCAGTTACACATGTGAAATGACATAATTTGAGAGTGACATATGGCATATAGAAAGGAGTAAGAATGTACATAGAAATTTCTTCTTCAGATTGACTTAAATCAATTGAGACTAAATGAAGCAATAAATAATATTTAGTACTTGTTATATACACAACATGGTGGTAGGCTCTGCAATAAAAAATGTATCAATTTACTTAACCTCAAGAATTTTAGAGCTTTCTAAGCACCTCTGCAAACTGATCTCTTTGAATCCCAATTATAATATGAAAAACCATAGGACTCTATTAATTAATGGATAACTCTAAATGACCTAATTTAATGAGCTAAAATGTTAAGAGCTGAACTAAAAATTATTTCCCAACATATAAATGCAGTAGGATATTAGACAAATATAAAGAAAAAACTCAACAAAAACCATTAAAACAGTTCACAATATTGTAACTTAATCCTTGTATGACTCACAGGATAGACATAATCTGTTAAAATATTTTTAAGAGTGGTAATGTAAGGATCAATGATATGGTTGGTAAGAAAATCTAAATAGTGGAGAATCAGAGAATCTGCACAGGTCATGCTGAGCTAATCAAAGTTGGCAGTATAGAAAGCCATTACTACTCACAGGTTGAAGACATAAAGGAAGGAAGGAGTACTAACATTGCCCAAGAACAGGGTTGCTTGGTAGAAGATGGAATTGCTGCAAAGGCCATGAGTGAGAGTTATAGCCACTGTGGAGTCACCACCAGAGGATATGTACTTAGGTTTCTCCCTTCCCCTCTCCTCCAATGTCTGGCTTTGCTTCCCATAGGTCAGACCCTTTTAGAATCCAGTTTATGTTGGTGCTAGGAACATGGTGTGCAAGGATCAGAATTCTGCCTCTCCCACTCCATCTCCCCTCCCCTCCCATATCCGCAATGCTCAGCAGAGCAGAACCACAGTGGACCCAATGGCATAGGGGCCTAGAACTATCACTAGCACAGTTCTTACTTTTTTCATTATGAACCCTCTCTTCACCATGCAAAAAATGCCCAATCATGAACTTCCTATTAGGAAAATTATGTGGAAGTATCTATGTAAATTCTTCCAGAAATAACTGGAAAATATTTTGCAAACTACATTGTCTTGAAGGAATATTGTGAGAATTCTGTCGTATGCTGGGTGTTTGATGCAGGTCTATACCTTGCAATAATGTGACATCATGCTACTAATTATGAAAGTAATGCATTATATGTATACAGTACCATTTTTGCTTTATAGAACTCAACAATTTTAATAAAACTGTAATGATTTGAAATGTAGGAAATTCATCATTCTTCCATAACACTTAAACTTTCCACTTTATGGATATCTACATTTATCTATCCATCTGTGAACTTGCTTTTAGGATCTAGTTTACTGAGATCCTCAAATTTCCTTTTTCATTGAGCCTAAATTGATGGATGCATTTCTCTAGATCCTGCATACAGCAGCTGATATACTTTTACTGGGTTTCTTCTTTTAGCTGAAGAATAATATTACTTCACTGAATCTTTTACTTAAGATGTTTCACTACTATCATGTAAATTAGATTACATATTTAGATCTCTTTGATGGACCGCTCTGATTTTGGTCTCTTGGTATATTTATATCAGCATTGGCATGTTGGTTGGAGGGGACTTAAATAGAAAAAGATCTTGAGAGAAAAAAACCATGTTTCAATGCTGAGAAGTTACATAATGCAAGGAAGAAAGAGCGGGAGTTTTAGCTCAGTGTTAGAGCACTTGCCTGGCATGTGTGAGGCAGTGGGTTCGATTCTCAGCACCACATACAAATAAATTAATTAAATAAAGGTCCATCAAAAACTAAGAAATAAAATAAAATAAAAGATAATACAAAGCTCTGAGTTGGTAGTAAGTACACCACATCAGGAGACACAATCTGGAAACTTAGGTCACATGTTTTATCTTGTTTTCAGTTTTCTTATTTGTGAAATAAAGCAAAGAATATAAAAACCCAAGTGGACATATTTTATCCAGGTCCTAAACAGATTTGGAATACAACCTAACTAAGAAAAACTTTGCAAAGGGCAAAACTGAAAATTCCCAGGAAATAGATCTCAAAGTTTGAGTGACAAGCAGCAGCTGAGTCTGTGGTGGCCCTTAAGTTTGTGTGACTTAGACATAGGCTGCAAGGGCTGGAGTCAGTTTTTTTAAATCTGGAAAGCAGACCCATATGTAAAGTTAGAGCCTTAAAAGACTTTCTTTTCTCAGGAACAGGAACAAGGAAAATTCCACTCATCAGTTCAGGAAATACAGGAAAATTATGATTGATTAGAGCTCCTACAGAAGTGAGATAGGTACAAAACATCAGGAAAACAAAACAAAACAAAACAACAACAACAACAAAAACCAATAACCCTTCAGTGGATACAGGAATTCATAGTAAGTTGCCCAAACAGTGGAAGCTCAAGCAGTATAATTAAATGATAATTTACTTGGAGTTGGTGGCACATCTAGAACCCTAGAAAGTCAAATACACTGCTGTATAAGATTATTTCCACCACCTAGGGCATACCAAAACTCCACAAACAGCAACAACACAAACACCATGAGAGTCAGAATGTGCTATAAATAGAAGAATCATAACCTCAAGAATGGTAGGTAATATAGGAAGACAATAAACTAAATTGCATGATTTTTCTTTGACATATTAGGAACTAAAAGTTGTTTGGTCCACTTAAGAAGTTAGATCAAGTCAGGATTCATAAATATCTATGTCTTAAGTTTTTAATCTTTCAATAAGCTCACATTGCCCAGTCTGGTCGCCAAGGGTCAAGGCCTTTGGATGAGACTGGGAGAGCTGACTGGAGTTCCTTGTGTTTTTTCTTGTGGGTACTTTACCAATAATGCTTCATCCAGACTCTCAGTCTCCATTTATTTAGAGAAAAATGAAGTTCCAAGACCTTTACAAACTATCTAAGGCCAGATTAATCCTAGACGTAATTTTACCAGGTCTTTTTGCTCATTTCTAATATGAAAAAATTATTTTTGAAAACTCACTTTTAGTCAGTGTTTCAGAGATTTAAATTAGTTTTCAGAGAATCAGTAACTTCTTTTCATTCTCACATACTTGTTTTTGCAAAAATAATAAAATGTAATGTTTTGATATCTGTGCACCTTATCACAGTCCAACTAATGAATATCCATTACTAAAATTACCGTTTTTGAGTGTGTGGTGAAAACACTGAAGACTATTTTCTTAAAAATGTCATTCTACAACATAGTATTAACAACTGTAGTCACTGCTGTAACCAGATCTCTAGAATTATTTATCCTACATAACTGAAACTTTGTACCCTTTGACCAATATCTTTTCATTACTCCCTCCATTCTCCAATCCCTAGGAATCTTCAGTCTATTCTCTGTTTCGATTGATTCATTTTTTAAAAGTTTCACTACACAAGTGGGATCATCTACTACTTGTCTTTTTGAGTATAGTGGCCCCAAAATGGATTTTGAAGTGATTAAGTGCAACAAGTTAAGTGAATAGGCAAATGGTCTGAATAGACATTTCTCAGAAGACAAGCAAATGGCCAATACATATATGAAAAACTTCTCAACATCATTCATGGTGCACATATCCAATTTCATTCTTCTGCATATGAATTTTCAATTTTCCCAGTATCACTTATTGAAGAGACTATCTTTTCCTCATAGTATATTCTTGGTGTTCTTGTTGAGATTAGTTGGCCATTTATGAGTGGGATCTTTATTTAGTTATTTCACTTAACATGATGTCTTCCAAGTTCATCCATGCCATCACAAATGGAATTTGTGACATCTTATTAAAATTATTATTAAGTAAAAGATACAGTGAAATATTATCATTCTGCAATTAAAAGAAGAAACTGAACACAAGGACATCAAGGAAGAAAGGAGGAAATCTTGTCATTTGTGTGAACAATAATTTCATTGTGTAGACATTCCACATTTCCTTTATCATTCATCAGTTGATGGGTGTTTAGGTTGATTCCATGTCTTGTGAACAATGCTGCATGAACATGGGAGTCCAGATACTTCTTTGACATTCTGAGTTCATTTCTTTTGGATGCATGCCTGGTAGTAGGATTGCTAGCTTATATGGAAAATCCTATTTATAGTTTGTTGAGGAATCTTTATACTGTTTTCCTTAATGGCTTTACTAATTTGCATTCCCACCAACAGTATTCAAGTGTTCTTACTTCTCCATATCTTTGCCAGCATTTGTTATCTTCAGTATATTTTATTTCAGCCACCCTAATAATTGTGAGGTGATATCTCATTGTGGTTTTGATTCACATTCCCTTGAAGATCAGTAATTTTGAATGCTTTTTCATATCCCCATTGGTCATTTGCTTGTCTTCTTTTGAGAAATGTCTGTTCAGACCTTTTGCCCATTTGAAAAATCTGATTATATATTTTCTTGCTGTTAAGTTGTTTGAATTCTTTATTAATTTTGGATATTAACACTTAACTAGATATATGGTTTGCAAATGTTTTCTCCCAGTCTATGGTTTGCTTTTTCATTTTGCTGTAAAGAAGCTTCTTAGTGATGTAGTCTCACTTATTTATGCCTTTGTTGCCTGCACTTTGGGGATGATATCCCCCCAAATCATGGAAAATACCAATATCAAGCAGTTTTTTTCCCAATGATTTCTTCTAGGATTTTTATGGTGTCAAGTTTCACATTTACTTCTTCAATCCATGTTGAGTTGATTTTTGTGTGTAAGGATGTAACTTTATTTTTCTGCATATGGACTCCCAGTTTTCACAATATCATTTTTTGAAGAGACTATCTTTTCCTCATTTTGTATCCTACAACATCAGTGAATTTATCAGTTCTAACAACTTTTTGTAATCTTTAGAGTTTTCTAGAATAAGATAAGTCATCTGAAAACAAGGACAACATAATTTCTTCCTTTTCAACTTCAATGAACCACTTTTTTTTCTTTCTTTTGCCTAATTACTGTGGCTAGAACTTCCAGTACTATGTTGATTAGAAGTGAGAGAATGGTGTACAACTTTTCACTTCTCTGGATGTACATGATGTAGAATCACACTATTCATATAATCTTACATGTACTTAGGATAATAGGTTTGTCACATTCCACCATCTTTCCTTCCCCACAACCCCTCCTCTCCCCTAAGTTCCCTCAACACAATCCAAATTTTCTCCATTCTTCACTAATGCCCTCTCCTCTTTTGTGTACAATGAATCAAAATGCATCCTGCTATCATGTATAACTAAATAGAAAAAGCAATAAAAAAATGAAAAATAAGTTGAAAATAAATAAATAAAAGCAAAATGATGAAGAATATTTACCAATCAAAGGTTTGTGTAACCATAATATGTAATAAAGTGGAATATTGAAATAAAGTTAAAAAATAAAACAACTTAATAACATAAAATGATACAAATGATAATTTACATATGATTAAAATGATAATTTAATGATATAAACCAATTTAATTATTTTAAAAAAGTAAAATACAATTGTAATAGTTAATCTTATATGTCAGCTAGATAGACTAAGAGATGAACAGAGGACTGGTAAGGTATTATATTTGGGTATGTCTATGAGGGTAAATCCAGAAGAATTTAGTATTTGAATCTGTAAAATGAGTGAAGAGTTTCCATCCTCATCAGTTTTGGAAGGTATCATTCAATATGTAGGCACAGGTAGAACAAAAGGTGAAAGAACTGTCTCTCATTGAACAGGGACATCCATCTTCTGCTCTTGCACATTTGAGCCTCTGGTTGCTGGGCCTTAGGCTCATTTTTAATAAATCTCCTTTTAAATGTCTAAAGTAAAAAAAAGAAGTGAGAGAATGGCTATCTTTCCCGTTGGACTTAACTGAATTACAACCCTGGCTTTCTGGTTCCCCAGCTTGCAGACAACAGATTGTAGATCTTCTCAGCCTCCGTAATCATATGAGTGCATATACTCTTGAACGTGTGTGTGTGTGTGTCCTATTGATTCTGTTTCTGTGGAGAATCATAATTAATATGTTGAGTGATGTTAGATTTCATTGAGTGAAGTAGGTAAGTTAAAAATTCAAGTGTATACTTTTGAATCTTTTAACATACATGGTTGTAAATTCAGATTACTCATCTCATTGGAGGAAAATCTTGAAACTTTATATTAAATATTTAAATTTTGTTTTCTTAAAAACATCAAAAAGATGAAAATACACTCAAGACTTATGAAGTATTTGTTTATCTCAAGATTTAAGTCCTCAAGAGGTAAGTGGGGAATTAAGCAGTTTTTGCTCTGAGGTTGTCTCTCAAGACTGGGTGACTTAAATTTTGTTTTAATTAATTCCTTAGATAAGTTTCAGAAGACATAGCCTGAGCTTTCCAAAGGTAGGAAGGCTAATATAAGATCCCCTGCCATAAATAGTTGGACTTTAAAAAAGCTTCTTTTATAATGAAAGCATATCTGGGGAGAGTTGCTGTAGCCAGGAAGCAGAACAAAATGTTAGGAGCCAGCAACAAAATATATAATCCCTAAGGCATGCCCCCAGTGACCCACTTTGTCTTCCACACCCTTCTGTCATGATCTTCTTCCTTACTTCAAACTCAGAGCAAAGAAATCAGCCATTCATGCACTGAACCTCTGAACCTATGAGCACAAATAAACTTTTCCTCCTCTGAGTTGTTCTTGTTAGGTATTCTGATCACAGTGACAAAAAGCTGACTAATACAGAGGGACACCAGCACAGAAGCTCACTAGTGCCTGTTCTCTAGTAGCCAGATAGGATTAACAACTAGAGATTACTGCTGTGAAACTGTTTTCAGTGGGGCCAAAGTCTCATCCTATATAGATTGTCAATGTTAATGAGGACGAAAGATTCTAGAATAGCAGAGACTCAGGGGCTTTTAACAAGGAATATGTTTGGGGAGTAGGGATGGAGGATATGATTACAATGATAGACAGCAAGGCCTGAGAACAACCAGAGGATCTGATGCAGAGATGGCTGTAGCAAAGTCACTGGCAGTAGTCCGTATTCACTGGCTTACCCCAGAACTGTGTGAATTTCTCTAAGTCACAATACAATTCACAGAGACCTTGACTGTGTTGACGTTCCATAGATTCACATTGGTCACTGACATGGATGACCCCATGGTAATTGCATATTCTGTTGTGCAATAGAAACCATAAAGTAGCTTATATCTAGCAAAGGATGTGCCAGATCTTTATTGGGAAAATAATAAAAACATTATTGTAAGACATAAAAAAAGATTTAAATAAATGCAGCAGTATACCAGAAAGAATCTATGTTACAAATACATCAGTCTTTCCACATTTATCTTTAAGTTAATGTAATTCTTATCAAAATTCCAAAAGAAATTTTTGTGAAACCTCTTAAAAAGTTTATTATGTATATAGAAGAATGAAGGGCACAGAAAAACCAATAAAGATTGAGAATAAAGAAAAAGGAGTCAAGAGTCACACTATAAGATAATAATTGAAACAGTGTGGTAGGGTGCACAGGCAAACAAGTTCTCCAAGAGTACTGAGAAGAAACCCAGAAACAGACCCTGCATTTATGGGAACTCATTATGTGACAGAGCTGGCATTATAAAAGAGTAGGGCAAATGTGGACTATTTATTAGTTATTTATTATTTATGAAATTGCCCTAAAACAACTGGGCATTAACATAGGAAAATGTAAATTTAACTTCAACCCACAGTATACATAAAAATTAATTTAGTTAAATGAAAGACCTAAATGTGAAAAAACAAACTTGACACCTGGGCATCATTAGAGAAAAAATAGAGCATCTTTTTGACATTGGACAGAAGCAAGTCACTTAAAATAGACACAAAAAGGAGAAGCAAGAAAAGAAATGTTAATTAAAATTACATTAAAATAAAAATTCCATATTAAAAGCCCACAACACGTATTTTAAAAAGAAATAGATTGGGAAATATGTATTTGGAATAACATAAAAGCAGTGATTAATTTCAAGAATATATGAAGATTTTTTCCTAAAATTTGTTTTAAAAAAGTAATCAAACAATCCAGTGGACAATTGGACAAATATGTATTTAAGGAAAATTCACAAACGGAAAAATGTAAATGGCCAAGAATATAAGTCTACAGGGTCAATTACAGATGGAATCAAGAAAATGCAAAATAAAACAGGACAGTTTTGATATTTATCAGAGAGGCAAACATTTATGTCTGAGAATAAAATAGTGAGGAGATAGAGAAATGTATGTTTTCTAGGTGGTGTGCACATTCACACTATAATTATAGAGAATAATTAGTTTATGTCAATGAAGAGTATGATGGCATACTCTACAAACCAGCCATTTTCTCCCAGTTATATACCCTTGAAAATTATCCCACCTGTCCCAGGAGACATGTTCAAGCCAACTGCATTAGTGTGACTGTTTTTATGGATTCCTGAAGAGCATTAGTGTAGCTGAGCATCATTTTCAATCTCCTGATCACATCCCAAACCTGGATTTTATTTGGAGACGTTCCCAGAGCACAGTTGAGTTGGTAAGACAGATTCAGCCTTTATCTAGGCAGGCATGAAAGCTGGCAATCCCCGCCCCTGCACAGTTATTTGTCCTCTATTGAGGACATGATTCTGGCTACTCTGCAGTGTTACACTGAAAAAACAAATAACTGAAGAAGTCAAGATCATCAGTTTTCTTTATCTAATAATGGAGCCATTCTAGCATGATGAAATAGGGATGAGCCTTTGTTCAATGGTTTGAGTTCTCAATTCTCAAGTCAAGAAAACATAAATTATATAGTAGTGGCTCAACTCTTTCAGTTTGTAATCTCTATCAAATGCCTACCTCTGAAGACCTCCTAAGTGAACAACTGAGCTTTTTATCAGTAATACTATCCAAATTGGGAAGGAAGGTAGACACACAGAAAGATGATTATAAGGTTAATTACTAACTCTCAAAACACAAAGTTTATTCCCAATGCTGATGAACATGGTAACTTTCAAAAGGAAGATTTCCCTGAAGTTCAAACTCAAATGTTGGGCTCATTAGTCCTGAAATGTAAATTTATGAATTGCAACTGTATACATGCAAATACCCAACATCAACTTCATCTGGAAGGTAAATCAATGGTTATCTTCAGCGTTTGATTTCAAGAAGGAACTTCCATTCATCCCCCAATTCTCCTATCACTGAACTGATTGCTGAGATTGCACTATTAAATATTAATTTCTGAGCTTAAGAGTTCCTTCATTGTAGGGTTGGGGATATAGCTCAGTTGGTAGAATGCCTGCCTCGCAAGCACAAGGCCCTGGGTTCAATCCCTAGCACTGCAAAAAACAAACAAAACAAAACAAACAAACAAATGAACAAAAAAAGAGTTCCTTCATTGTCAAAATTCTTCAGGAGGTGAATCCTTTAAGCCTCACCAGTCATTTAAACCTTAACAGGAATGAGAATAAAAGATCAGCTCTCTATATACTTTTACAAATTATTGGTTTTAAGGTTTCACAACTCAACTACCATATTATTCAACAATTTCATTATTTCAAAAAAATGGCTGAAAAATTCTTGTTAGGTTTTAATTTTGTCTGTATATCCAGATCTCAGTAGTATTTACATGTTTGACTCTGACATCTACATTCCTTTAGTTTTGGTTTTTGGGGCAGTCTGAGACAAAAAAATGAAAATACTAAAAACAAGAAATAGAAGTCTATATCAGTGTGATTAATCTCAGATTTATATATACATGCAAGATGCATTCTTATATTAATAGCTATTAAAGTTCATAGCAGTTACAACTAGTAGAAAAAGTGATTTTTTTTTAGTCTTTAAATAAAAACTTCACTAGGTAGAACATGTGGAAGTCAATTTATGTCGTCTTATTTTTCCAAATATATGATTAAACCCTTAAATCTTGCAACTGTTACATATTTAAAAGTAAAAATCATTGTAAAATATAATGAATATTTAGCCAAATTTTTCTAGTATTAAATTTCATTTTTTGTTAAAATTCTGATTGATTTAAGCTTTATCGTCTGTCCAAAAAATTGAGACATCTTCATAATCAGAACAGCTTAATACTGTTTTAAGGTTTAAAAACAGGAAATAATAAAGAAAAAATGGTGTAAAATAACCGTCCTTAGAACAATTATGCATTTTCAGTACTAGTGTATATTCTCTTAGAATTTTTTTCACATGCATATGAATTTTACATATTGAAATAAAAGCACAAAAGTTTTATACTGACTTTTTTCACTGAACTTCATAAGAAGAGCAATTTTTCATATTTTATGTGGATTTGAATCTCAAATTTAATTAACAACAAAACTGCAATGAATTACTTAACCATTCTCCTTGGTTTGAGTGTATACTATTTAAATGCCAACTTTTAATTTATAAATGGTGCTGTGATTAATATCTTCATAATCTAAAATAGATTATAAGAAATGAAAATCCTAGTTGGGTAATGTGAAAATTGTTAAGTTCTTGATATGTATTGTCAATTTGCTTTACAAAAGTTCATTTTTACCAATTTACACAGACATTAATGAATGAGAATTATCCACATATGAACAACATTTGATAAATGTTTAATCTTGAAAATATCACTATTATGATTATCAGTGATACACAGGCACAAAGTTTGTAAAAGTGAACCTCTGTATATTTGGCCTCCTTTTTCTTCTATTAGGTGCAGGGTTTCTTGTCTAATGCCTAAGTCCTTAATCCACTTTGAGTTTTGTGCAGGGTGAGAGATAGGGGTTTAATTTCATTTTGCTACATATGGATTTCTGGTTTCCCCAACACCATTTGTTGAAGAGGCCATCTTTTCCCCAATGCATGTTTTTGGCATCTTTGTTTAGAATGAGAGAACTGTCTTTATGTGGGTTTGTCTGTGTCTTCTATTCTGTACCATTGGTCTATGTGTTTGTTTTTGTACCAATACCATGACATTTTTGTTACTATAGCTCTGTAGTATAATTTAAGGTCTGGTATTGTGATGCCTCCTGCTTCACTTTTCTTGCTAAGAATTGCTTTAGCTATTCTGGGTCTCTTATTTTTCCAAATGAATTTCATGACTATTTTTTCTATTTCTATGAAGAATGTCATGGGGATTTTAATAGGAATTGTATTAAATCTGTATAGCACTTTTAGTAGTATGGCCATTTTGACAATGATAATTCTGCCTATCCAAAAACATAGAGATCTTTCTGTCGTTTAAGGTCTTCTTCAATTTCTTTTTTTAGTGTTCTATAGTTTCCATTCTAGAGGTCTTTCACCTCTTTTGTTGGATTGATTCCCAAGTATTTTTTTGTGAGGCTATTGTGAATGGGGTAGTTTTCCTAATATTTCTTTCAGTAGATTCTTCACTGATTTATAGAAACAAAATTGATTTATGGGTGTCAGTTTTATATTCTACTACTTTGCTGAATTTTTTAATGCATTCTAGAAGTTTTCGAGTTTTTTGGGTCTTCTAAATATAGAATCATATCGTCAACAAATAGGGATAGTTTGAATTCTTTTTTTCTTATTTGTATTTCTTTAATTTCTTTCTTCTGTTTCATTGCTCTAGCTAGTTTCAAGGACAATGTCAAATAAAAGTGGTAAAAGCAGCCTTGTCTTGTTCCTTTTTCTTTCAGAGGGAATGCTTTCAATTTTTTTCCATTTAGAATGATGTTGGCCTTGGGTTTAGCATAGATAGCTTTTACAATGTTGAAGTATGTTCTTACTATCCCTATATTTTCTAGTGCTTTAAACATGAAGGGGTGCTCTATTTTGTCAAATGCTTTTCCTGCATCTATTGAAATAATCATATGATTCGTGTGTTCCTTAACAGGACACCTAAAGAACAAAAAGTAAAATCAAGAATCAACAAATGGGATGGAGTCAAACTAAAAAGCTTCTTCATAGCAAAGGAAACAATCAAGAATATAAAGAGAGAGCCTACAAAACCCTTCAACAGGTGAATGGATAAAGAAAATGTGGTATGTAGAATATACACAATAGAATGCTACTACTCAGCCATCTGAGAAAATGAAATTAGGATATTTGCCAGTAAATGGAAACTCTCATGCTAAGTGAAATAAGCGAGTCCTAAAAAGTCAAAGGCCAAATGTTCCCTCTGATTTGTTCTCTCAATAAGTGGAGGGAGTAAGGAAGACAAGAAGTACTTTGGATTAGACAAAGGGTAATGAAAGGAAGAGAAGGGGGATGGTAGTAGGAAAGATAGTAGAATGAATCAGACATTATTTTCCTATGTGCACATATGATTACATGACCAATGTAATTCTACATCATGTACTATCAGAAGAATGAGAAATTATACTCCATGTGTGTATAATATGTCAATATGCAATCTAATGTCATGTATAATAAGAGCAAATAAAAACACTGTAAAATTTTTTTTTTTTAAAGCGAATCTCTAAAGAAATTCTAGAATTTAACGATGGAAGTATTCTTTCCCTTCCCCCCTCCCCTTTCTTCTCCATCCCTCTCCTCTTCTCAATTTGTGGGGATAAGGAATAGTACTTTCCCTTTCCCTTAATAAGGCTAGTGAAGTGTGATCAATGTATTAAAGAAATATCTTGCTACAAAATTAATAAACCAAAGCTGAAGCAACGTCTGTTCAGGTTTTACTTTCTGACCTCTGCAAGATCAATATATTTTTCTCTATTTTGCTATCTATGTGTTTTGGGTTGCAGCATCATTAAAAATATAACTGTTTCTGAGCAAATTATTGGACTGCAGTCAGCTTTCTGTGAGCTTGTACTCAACATTCTATCTATGGGCCTTGGTTTGCTGTGGAACTAGAATTTCTTAGTATGATCCTGTCATCATGTCATAACAGCTACTGCTGCATGATTGTTGCCAATTGTAGGACTAACACACACTTTTACAGGGTTCTCATCACTAATTGGGCATCTTCTTCCTTGTCTTTAGAGTTTCTGCCTTCCTTTTAGACACTGAATTTCTTTACCTTCTTTTCTCCCTTTTTGTTATGTTTGTTTGTTTTTAAAGAAATGCCTGCTATTTCACCTAATCAACATACTGCTGGCCTCTGCTGCCATTTTCCCTGAATTCAAATCCCAGATCCATCATTTACTAATAGCATAACCTTATGCAAGTCACCTAACTTATCACTCAGGTTTCCAAATCTATATAACAGAAATAATACCTGTTACACAGGGTTGTTAGATGTGGAAAAGGTTGGAATCTTCTCTAAATTTACGTGTGGAATAAATCTAACTTCATTTCCTATAGATCACATTAATTTCTGATTCAGAGCCACACTGCCTTCATGGTAGTGAATTTCATCCGAATTATCATCAGACTCACTTATGCCAGAACTGCAAAGTCTTGCATGTTGCATAGAAAATGGTGTTAGTTAATATGAACCATTGGTCTCCAGTGTTCATAGGCATCTGTGATATCCTCTACGCATAAGCTGACACTGGCGCCTGGACCACAGTAGCACTCTGCTTTTGTATCAATTTTAAGGTGTAATTTTTCTGTGCTTAGATACTTTTGGTTATCCAAGATGCACCCCAGAGTTATTCCTTCTCCTTGTGGCTACTGCTCTAGAGAAGAGTCCTTGGTTTCTCTTGCTTGGGAACCACAGACCTCTCCCTTTTTCCCAGTCTGGGGAACACATATGTATGTTTGGAATGCTGAATTACTGTTTAGTCAGGGGAAGATTTTTACTCCTGAGTCATTTTTGAAACCACAGCTTAAAGACTATTTTTAAAAATGAGTTTAGCTTTTCAGAAACAAATCCAGAATGTTTATTGGCTTCTTCTACTTTCTGCTCTTCTCTAAAAATTTGACACACAGAGTTAGGTATAAAAGGAAAAGGAAAATGGAAGGAAAAAAATGCAAGGAAAAAAATATCCAATTATTAACCATCTGTAGATATTAACTAGCCACATGGGGATTTAATAAGTCTCTTACTTTCTTCTTTCTGTTTTTCCTATGTTATGCTTCTGTTGCTTCCTTCTCATTAGTAGCAAAAAAACTGGTAATGGGAGGTGTAGAATGGTCTTTTATTATCTTCACAAGCCAATCACAATGGTCTTTTCCTTCTGAGTAGTTAACTGTCCCATCACAATGTATTGCTTCATCTCCTCTTTTCTGCCACTTATGAGTTATTGAAAATTCAGGACTGCATTTAAAATGATATTTGTTCATTTTCCTGGCTATGCCTGCACTGGGAATTGTTCTAGAAGCCGACAGGTCCTGGGAATGCAGACATTTCTGTGTTAAACCTCTACATGTTTTCTCAGGATGAATTGACCAAAAGGTTCAGTGTAGTCCACCACTCTTACTCTGTGGGCACTTAGCAAATACTTGTTGACTAATTGGCAACAATTCCTGATCTATCTGTGGGAAAATGGGGAGGTCAAATAAATTAGCCAGGCCACCATGCTTCCTCAGCCAACCAAGGGAAGAGTTATTAGTGGCTACACACAGTGACTGAAAATAGACAGTAGGTCAGGAAAACTTGAAGAGAGAGGGACTATTGGAGAGGGACTATTTCGGTAAACACTTTCATGAGATATTTCAGTAATATGTGAAGGGAGTGTTTGAGGTAAGTTCTCTCTCTTTTTTTTTTAATCATCAGAAAAAGCCCTTATTATCAACAGAGAGGTCATGGAAATCATTTAAAATGTGAAGAGAACTGCCTCTTTCTCAACTCAGTACACTTTCTGACCTAACAAACAGGAGACTATTCCCTAAGGTAGACAATCTTGTTTTAAAGGACTCCCAAACAATATTGAAGGAACAATAGTCAATGCTTATTTGTGTGCATGTTTGACAACACAACAAAGTTATCTCTAATAAAAATAAAAACATAGCTAGCTGTTAGGTTTGCTTTGATTTCTTTCTGAGTCTAGAATTGCCATCATTTTGGAAGAAGAGGTAAACATGTGTTTCTCTATATACACATATATTTATGGTCTCTGGTTAGAAAGGAAGCCCTTCTTAAAGACGAGGATCTTGCCTTGATATTCTTAGCCAACATACAGGGTTCTAGCCAAAACTCTCAGGAAAGTTGACAGCCTGGTTTATCCCTGTAGGGTATTAGTCACCCTATAAAACATTAGAAGTATGTGTATTTGCTGTACAAAACCACCTCTTCTATCTGAGATGGAAAGGCAGCTCCTTTCACTTAAAAAAAATCAAAAGTCAAACTGGGACCATGTAAACCTCCATGTATGAAAAATCACCTTTTAATAATCTATAAATGCTGGGCCTTCTGAGTTCCACATGCCTGTGTAGACCATGAATCACATGCACTTTATTTCAGTTCATTTTAGCTTTTACAACAACCAGAAGAGCTGTTCTGGGGTCATGAAATGCCTTCTGTGAACTACAGTTGATCAATATTACCAAACAAATGAGGAGGGACAGGAAGATTGGAGGGGACGTCACTGGAGGAGGGGAGAGCAGGGTGACTAAAATCTCCACACTTCTACAGTTTGAGGAAATGTTTTATGCCAATGCATGGTTTATGTCAATCAAACATATAAAAGTAACTGTGGCTGCATCAGACCATAAAGATGCACTTTTAAACTCTTAAAAATAAGGTATCATAATTACATCTTACAGAACTGTGCATCCCATGAGTCTCTTTGCTGTTTTTTAAGATACCCATGGTAAATGAGGTAAACTAAGGGGGAGGGAGTGAGGAGAAGAAACCCTTTAAGTTCTGCTTGCAGAAAAATGCAAAAGCTATTCAGATTCACAAGTAGGTTCTCTCTCCTCTCTCTCTCTCTCTCTCTCTCTCTCTCTCTCTCTCTCTCTCTGATTTATTAACTTTAATAACTGTGGGATCTCTTTCAACTTCAGATTTGAGAACTGAAGTCATTACAGCTCAAGAATGCTTTTTTTCCCCTAAAGTAATCTCTAGTGGTGTCAGTCATCTGGGAAAGTGAAGCAGCTTTGCTTCTTTTTCTTTCTTTTAACCCTTAACTAACATTCTACAAATTTTCTGCTTGAAATTCAACTTTTCTGCATTCACTAGAATGATATCCATTCAGCAGTAATACACTTTGACATCAGAAATATGTCATTGAAGGTATCAATGTTGTTACTGAGGGTCTCATTTTAGAGAAATGAGCTCCTCAGAGGCAGAGCTCAGCAGAGATGCTGGGAAGGTTGTGGGGGAGGGGCATTCCTTGAGCCTTGGTGGGTGGGAGCTGCTGACCTGGCAGTAGTGGGACAAGGTCCTCTTTTTGGGCTTGGGGGACCCCTACTCATCTTAATTTTAAGCTCTTTTTGTTTGTTTTGTGTTTTTGTTTTTAAAGAAAGGACAATGATCTAGCCTTAGACGTTTGTGGAGAAATACTGGTTTTTGTTCACAACTCATTATATGTGCAGGACACTTTGCTGTGATAGTTTCATTTTTATTTTCTGTAAAACAGCTGTATTAGACTAGCTGATTACAAAACCACTTTTAACAAACCCTCACATCCCTGTGAAAGGCAAACATGTGGGTAGGCCCAGTGGTGTTTTTCTGTTAACAGGTCATTGAACATGTAGTTCCAAATGTCTGTACTCAGTGAGGCAGAGCTTTCAGTCTGAGTATGTGGCTTGATCAACATACACCAACCACATCAGAGAGGACCTGGATGTGGCGCACCACTGGCTGAATGCTCCTGCCATTAGAAGGCCTTAAAGGTTGTGATCATGATCTCCAAGCCATGAGAGAGATCCGCAATTCAATTGGATGTCACTAGTTTAGACCTAAACAAGAAGAAAGTGAGAAAGAAGAAAAAGCATCAAGTGCATTTAAGTTTAAGAATCAAATAAACAATACTGTGTTCACTAGGGACTACAAAGAGGGCTAACGATGAACATAAAGAGTTAAGTTATGAAGCAGTCCCTGTGATAAGCACATTAGTGTCACCACAAAGAATCTGGTAGCATGTCTGGTCATCATACAACACTGAGCAACTAAAGAACTGGCCAAAATTTGCTGTGCAAAACATAATTATTTATTAGAGGATTTCATCTTTCAATCCAAGCATGGCTTGGTATCAAGTATAGAAATTCTTAAAATAATAAAATCCATAGGATTTACATTTTTTCTGTCAAATAATATGTGCATATTTAATAACATATGCTTAAAATATGTAAGATAATTTTAACTACTAAATAAGTCAGGTTTAAAAATTTCAATTTAGAATGAACATGAGTAATTTCTTTAGACTTGTAATTTTAAGTTGAAATCTTAATAAACATATGCACAGTACTGTAAGCTTAAATATTAGACATATAAGAATTATGTCAGTACTTGGGAAAATTTTATTAAGTCATCTAAGTGAGCACCCCCTAAAAAGAAACCAAATACATGAAATAAATGCTGTGTGTCATTTAACACATTTAAAATAATTTTATCTAAATAATTTTCAAGAGGGATTAAACATTATTCAAAGTCTCTTAAAAGTGACTCCTGAACATTTATGGAATTTGTAAATAACATAAAAAGATTGCAAGCAAAACTTGAAATGTATCATCATCCACTTATCAGGGAAAACATTTGGCACTTGGTTTTTTGGGCTTGGCTTATTTCACTTAGCATGGTATTCTCCAATTCCATCCATTTATCCGCAAATGCCATAATATTATTCTTCTTTATGGCTGACTAATAGTCCATTGTGTATATATACCACAGTTTCTTGCCCAAAAAACCAAAGGCTAAATGTTTTCCCTGACAAGAGGATGATGATATATAATGGGGTTTAGGGGTGGGGGAGGTGAGAGAAGAATGGAGGACCTTTAAATTACCTAGAGGGAAATAAGAGGGAGGGGGAGTATGAAAAATAGTGGAATGAGACCGACATCATTACCCTATGTAAGTGTATGATTACACGAATGGTATGAACCTACATTGAGCACAACCATAAAAGCGAAAAGATGACCCCATTTGTGGACAGTGTGTACAATGAATCAAAATGCAGTCTGTAAAAATAAAAAATAATTAAAAAAAAGAATGACATAGTTATTCATTGACTATTTGGGCCAGCTTCAACTGTGGCCAAACATGCTTGCCTCTGTGTCCATGAAAAATTGTGTGCCATTGATCCAAATATCACCTATTGTGAGCTCCTTTGTTTGAAAGTCTACTCTGGTTCTTGTAAGCACACTATAAATGGACAAGGCTGATGCAGCAGATAGAATGAAGAACATTATGTATATCAGAAGTCCAATCAGGTGGCCATTCCAGCCCACTTACCAGCTATCCTAAGTGTATTAACTTGACTCATAGCTTTCCCTTTTGCTCTTACTGTGTGATTTTTAATAAACTGTGTGATTCAAGTATTAAAAAGAAACCAAAAAACTTAAAACCTTAAGAAAAAGCTAGGTTGGGAGTTGTAATTTTAATGACTCAAACAATGATTTTTAAGCTAAAGAAAGCTTCACAAGAGTGTTTTTTGTTTTTACTTTTTGGCACACAAAACACCCCTTAAGAAGACTAAGAAAACCTCAAATTTAACTATTAATTCTACTTGAACTAATTTAAAGTTCAATGTTGAGAGTTTTACTTTTCCTTAAAAAGTCTGAGTATTTTTTTAATCTCTTCCATGCAAATTACCTTTCTACTTTAAAATCCAACCCCCTGTCTCCTTCCCAAAATGTAGAATAGGCTGTATTGTTGTGATCTGTGTATCAAGACGCTGCTATCGAAAAAAATTATCCCTCCAAATCTCTTTGGCATAAAAAGTTGCTTATCTCACTGACACAGTGAGACTGGAGAGTGGAGTAGAGGGGGGTTCTCCTCTAAAGCATGCCTGAGGAGCCCAGAAAGTTTTATCACCTGATTAAACCATCTGGATAGTGTATAGCCAAGATCATGGTGGAGAAAGAGAGCTAAGAGACTGTGTAAATGGTTTTGAAAGTCAAGCTTGGAAGGGCACGACGCATCATTCATACCCCTCTCCATTGGCCAGAATTGGTCACATACTTAGAAAATGATTCACCTGTTGTATAGTTTGGTGTGCACATCTTCCACTTGTCTTTCATTGTGTTTCAAAAGTTAATTTGGTCTCCCAAAACAAATATGTATTATAAATATATGATCTGGGTGGAAGTTGATATTTCCATAACCATGTATATTAATGAAGAAGAATACAAACTGCATTTTATTCTCTTTCCCTGAGACTATCAAGTTTTCATGTTTTGGTCATGTTGACAGTGTCATGGTTTGGATACAAGGTCTCCCCCAAAACTCCTGTGCTAATGCAGGAATATTCAGAGGTAAAATGATTGTGTTATGAAACTTGTAATCTTATCAATCCATCCTGGGTTGAATGGACCAACTGAGTGATAACTATAGGCAGGTGGGGTGTGACTGGAAGAGGTGGGTCACTGGGTGTGCTCTGGAAGGATCCATCTTCTCTCTGGCTCCTTCCCACACTCTGCTTCCTTGCTGCTATGAAAGGAGCAGCTTGCCTCTGCCATCCTCTTCTCCAGTGATGTTGTGCCTCACATTGGGCCCAGAACAATGGAATCAGCCATCTATGGACTGAGACCCCTAATAGCCTGAGCCAAAATAAACTTTTCTTCCTTTAAGTTGTTCTTATAGGATATTTTGGTCACAGCAATGCAAAAACTGACTAAAACACGCAGAAAAAAATGAAGAGGAGTCTTGTTAACAATGTGGCTAAAGTAGGTATCCTGAAAGAATACATGGCCAAACTTGATAATTGACTTTGAGTCACCTGAAACATCTTCTTCAGTTGTCTGTGTAATTTAAGTTAAATAGATAATTGCTATGCTATCTCCACATCTTCTATCCAGTAAGTACAGACTTAATCACAGGATAAAGAAAGTAAAAAATTTTCCCAAGTGCCAGTATGTTTTTGGAACTATTTTACTAATGATCATTTAGGGCTGATCCAGACATTCCACTCCAACAGAAACTCTTCCTTTGGAAAGGAAACCTTGAAAAATAAACAAACAAAGGAAACAATTTAGTGACATGTACAAAATTAATTCAAGAAATTATTATTGTACCATTATGATCAAGAAATAATATTTCTTTGACTATGATATCTTTATCATGAAGGAGTTATTTATTGGTTGTTTTAAGTCAAGGAAAGATTTGTTTGATCATTTAATATTTTTAATAACAAGCATGTGGTAAACACTGACTAGGTGCCACATTATTAAGCACATACTGTAGGTCATACATTTTCACAAATTTGTTTCTGAACTGAACTAATGGTCTAGATATGTCAAATCCAATTCTATTTGCTTTATTTGACTTACTTCCCAAAATTTTTATTTATGGGTAAAGTTTGATTTACTCACTCATTGAATAAGCATTTTTTGTGTGATTGTGGCTATCAAATCCAGTGAAAGACAATGAGATTAAACAGGAAAAGTAGTCTTATGTTCCAGAAGCTTAGTTTCAGAAAACTTCAGAAGTAAATGATTAGAACTAAAAAGCCCCCAGTTATAGTCCCAAATTATCCTTTTTCTATAATGTTAGCTGGCATAATATAATAAAAATATTTGGATCCTAGTCCCAATTTGGGATAATTTAGGAACATTAACTTTGAGAACTTGCTCTTAAACAATTTATTTCACCAAATTATGTATAAAAACCTTCAAAAAAGCAGCATAATAAAACTTAAAAATCCCCATCAGGATAAAATAATGTTTCTACTTTCTCATAAGAATTTCCACATTTCCAAAGTCCATTTGCAGTAAATAGCTCCTACAACTATGAAGAATCCATTCGCTTCATCTATTTCACTCATTCAAAACATATTTATGGTTTATATTTCAAAATGTATCCTTTCCAGTATCATTTTAAAAGTGAAAATTATTTTGCCTTTGTAGTTATATCCTGCCAGTATAAAAGTACTATAGAATAGGACATAAATGTTCTCTGAAAGAACTATGATAAAAATTATACACTGGCTATTATTCACCACAATTTGCAAATTAATAGATTTGCGAACCAATGATTTTGTAATAAACCTAATGGTTGGTGATGTCAGTTTGAAATAGCAGAGTATTCCTACCAGAATATCTCCTGTGTTCCAAGCACATATTAATATTAGATAAGACTTTGAAAAGGAAAAATAAAAAATAAAAAACTAGTATCACTGGACCAGAAATGGAGTAAAGTGCCAAGTCTGGATCAGATAAGCCATACGACTGCAAAGCTCTAAGCTCAGAAACAAAATAATGAACAAGAATGCAACCAGTGTTGACTAAAGGCAACCAAAACCACTCCAAGGGAAAGCAAAACAGAGCCAGTAGCACTGATTTAAGCCAGGGTGTAGGAGTGAGAGCGGAAGACATGAGCTCTTCCCCAACCGTGTTCTACAAGTGGAAACAGAAAAAAACTGTCATTACTGCCTGGGGCTGTGGCTTACAATGGCCCTAGGTGGTGAAACATAAGTATACATTGGATACCATCTCACAACAGGAATTGAAATAAATATCCTGCTAGTTTTTTGAGTCAATCTATTTTATCCTTAATATTACCACTAGCCAAATGCTGGTAAATGTATTGCAAGATCTAATTCTAATTCTGGTTCTAATTCTAATTCTAAGGAAGAACCAGATGGAGGGGAAAAATTAGTAAGTAAAAGGGAAACATTACATAATAATAACAAGGAACGCTCTACCAGGAATAGGGGAAAATTATGCACCTAAAATATCACTGAAAAATGTAAAACAAAATGGACAGAATTATAAGATGTTACAAATTCATAGATAAAGGAATTTTAATATTTCTCACTTTCAGGAACACATATGGTTTACCAGGTTATCTGATATATTTGCTAATTCTCAGTCATTAGATTCAATAAGCATGATGTAATCAATATAGGGTACCAGCATAACATCTTGCAGAGTAACATGACAGATAATGCCATGGAGATGGAGGGATTATGACAAAGAGTAAAGAGCTAGCACGGATTTTAGGTAAAAGTGTGGAGGGTGTTACTGTATCCAGTAGTGAAAAGCAAAGGGTGTGTGACAGAGTTTATTAACAAAAAGAAAAGAAAATTTCTCTAAACCAATTACAAACCAGGTGCCAAAGCATGTGTTGATTTGATCCAGTAGAGACGGTATCTGGAAGAGCAGCAGTAGTTGGAATCAATTACATAATCAATAAAACCTTTGGTAACCCATGATCATGTTCCAAAATTCTCCTATGTCCTGAACAGGCCAAAGAGGCCTGAAAATTCAATAAGAATCACCAATTTCACATCTTTTGAAATCTTTGTTGGTGCACTAATTTCTCCAGGAATGTGGTAGGGATTCATTATTTTAAAAATAATTTTGATAAGAAAGTAGTTTAAAACGTGTCTATTTCATCCTTTCCCCTTCCTGCCAGAACAGCCATTTCTCTGCAGGTGTAGGAATGAATATGGACATTCTGCAGATTGCTAACTATGTCTACTCCAGTTATGCATTCAGGCACTGAGGAACAAACTTGGTGTGGGTTCAGGACCTCTGGGTGGACCCAGGTCAATAATCTATTTATTTCACTTCCATGATTCTTGGACTACTATGGGATTTGGGACACCCAAAAAATATTAGCATTGTAAAACAGGATTCAGTCTCCACTGGAGTTTAAAAATATCCATTTTTTGTTTTATGTTTTTTTTTTTTTTTTTCAAGAAAAACGAGTACCCTGGTAAATAGCTACAACTCACTTTGGAAAAAGTAAGGAGGAAGATTCATGGTATAAACTTATGGAGATAAACTTGAGGCCTTTCTCAAGGAAACATGTTCCTCCTTCATTCAAGGAGTTCTGGATCTGTGAACTGGTTCAAACTGAAGAAGTGAGTGATATCATGGTTTTCTACTATGGTGGACACAGGATTCTCTCCACAGGAATACCATATCCAGTCAACAGCTACCAAAACTCCAGGAGTCAACCATTCTGATGGTTTTTCCAGTCCTTCTACAGATTGGAATAGCCATGCATACCTTGTTTCTGGTGGTTAACTGCTACTAATTATTCCCAAAGAATTCAATGAGACTTCTTCTTTTCTTTTCTTTTTCTGAGAGGGACTTGTATTTTTTATTTGTTCTTTTTAGTTACACTTGACAGTTGAGTTTATTTTGACATATTTATGCAAACATGGAGTATATCTTATTCTAATTAGAATCCCAGTCTTGTGGATGTATATGATGTTGAGATTCACTGTGGTGATATCATATATGTATATATAGCATAGAAAAGGTATGTCAGATTCATTCCACTGTCTTTCCTATTCTTGTCTCCCCTCCCTTCTCTTCATTCCCCTTTGTCTATTACACTGAATTTCTATTCTTCCCACCCCCCTTGTTGTGTGTTAGTGTCCACATATCAGAGAGATCTTTGGTTTTCTGGGATTGGCTTTTTTCACTTAGCATCATAGTCTCCAGATTTTTCCACTTACTGGCAAATGTCATAAAGTGACTTTTCTTTATTGCTGAATGATATTCCACTCTGTGTGTGTATTTATATAATATATATTTATAATATTCTGCTGTGTGTGTATATATGTGAGATATATATGCATATATCTCATACTTCCTTTAGCCATTCATGTGTTGAAGGACACCTAGGTTGGTTCCGTAGCTTAACTATTATGAATTGAACTGCTATAAACTTTGCTCTGACTGTCACTGTAGTATGCTGATTTTAACTCCTTTGGACATATATACCAAGGAGTAGGATAATTGGGTCAAATGGTGGTTCCATGTATAGATTTTGAGGAATTTCCACTCTGCTTTCCAGGGTGGTTACACCTATTTGCAGTCCCACCAGCAATCTATGAGAGTACCTTTTTCCCCATACCTGCCAACATTTATTGTGACATGTATTCTTTTTTTTTTTTTTTTACTTATTGATTCATTGAACAACAAAGGAGTACAGCTATTGTTTCAATGGTTGTACACAAAGTAGAGTCACACCATCTGTGCGTTCGTACATGTACACAGGGCAATGGTATCTGTCACACATTCTGTTATTATTTTTACCCCCCACCCCGCCCCCACCCCTCCCTTCCCTCTATGCTATCTATCCTTCCTCCATTCTTGCCACCCTGCCCCCCCCCCCATTATGCATCATCATTCATTTATCAGTGAGACCATCCGGCCTTTGGTTTTTTGGGATTGGCTGATCTCACTTAGCATAACAGTCTCCAACATCATCCATTTACCTACAAATGCCATAATTTTATTCTTCTTTATGGCTGAGTAATATTCCATTGTGTATATATACCACAGTTTCTTTATCCATTCATCTACTGAAGGGCATCTAGGTTGGTTCCACAATCTATGATAATTGCCATTCTGACTAAACTGAGATGAAGTCTCAGTGTAGTTTTAATATGCATTTTTCTAATGGCTGGAGATATTGAACATTTTTTTCATGCATTTGTTGACCATTCCTATTTCTTCTTTTGGGAAGTGTTTAGTTCCTTTGCCCGTTTATTTATTGGGATTTTGTTGTTGTTGTTGTTAAACTTTTTGAGTTCCTTGAAATGAACACCTTTTCTGAGGCGTGAGTGGCAAAGACTTTCTCCCATTCTGTAGGCTCTCTCTTGATGCTCTTGAAGACAAATGGAATAGAGGACACAGACACAAACCTACAGTTATCTCATACCAGACAAAGAGGTGTTAAAAACATACAACGGAGAAAAGATAGCCTCTTCAACAAATGGTGCTGGGAAAACTGGAAATCCACATGTAGTAGAAAGAAAATTAACTCCTATCTCTCACCCTGCACAAAATTCAACTCAAAGTGCTCGGAGGCTTCTAGGTATTAGACCAGAAATCCTACACCTACTGGAAGAAACTGTAGGCCCAACACTCCAACATGTTGCCTTAAGAACCAACTTCCTCAACAAGACTCCTAAAGGGCTAGAAGGAAAATTAAAAATCAATAAATGGGATGGTATCAAACTAAAAAGCTTCTTTACAGTGAGTTTTTTTCAATGTCAGTGTTTCCTACTGTTCTGCGACTTGCAAATAAGAGTCACTCCAGAGATTTAAGATGCTGCTACCTTCACTAATACATTTTTTAAAATCTTGGTGAATGAAAGTCTATTGGATATGTCAGAAAAGGGAGTTTAGGGGTAGCTTACTTTGTCACATTTAATAAATTTCCAGTATTTTGCTTCCTGCACTATGGTTTTCTTCTTCTACCATTTATCAAGGAAGTTATAGCATCTCACCCTGTGTTTATTTAACATAGGCAATCATAGGTTTCAATCAGCCAACTAAGCCATCTGCTGAAGACTAGGTCTGAAAGCAATGAAAGCTAGTATGGGTGCTTAAGGATAATCAACTTCTTCCTGCAAGAAAATTACCCTAGTGGGTGTCATTAATATTCTTTAGACAAGAGGAGGCTGATGTCCTCAGACAGGGAAGGAAGGCTGCTTCTAGTCACAAACAATGCTGATGGGGTTTGTGAGTCTGGTTACACAGCTTCACTAATTATCTACCCTAATGTTTAAATTCAATCCTCAGAGTTTCACTCTATCTGGATCAAAGCTGCAACTTTTACATAAGAGATATAGTAAAGTTGTAAATTCATTTAGTGTTGTAATTTAGTCACCTCTATTATAAAGCCTTTCTTATTAAAATTTCAACCATGACGCTGTAGATATAAGGATTTTTTCACAGCAGTTATAGAAGCTGTCTAGTTTCCTATCTGCTCTTTAAGCTGTAAGTTTAAATAACCAAGATTGCCTTTTTATTTTTCATATTCTATAGTACAGTCACAAATAGCTAGACCAACCACAGTCCTATGTTATCCATAACATTTTATTAAAAGGCTACATGGGTTTACCAAATCCTCAACTTCTTTAATAAGTCATCTCTGACAACTACTAATGAAAGGTTTTTTTATTGTAAAATGTTTGCAACATACATACAAAAAGAAACACAAATCATAAATGACCAGTTTGATGAGTTTTCACAAAAGGAACGTGCTTTTCTTTTCAATGCCTGGGTCAAGAAGCAAGACGTTAGCAAAACACCAGGAGTCATTCATATCCTGCTTTAGTCAATGAAACCTCCAAAGATGAAAACTATCTTGATTTTTTTTTTCAGCAGTGCTGGGGATTGAACCTAGGGCCTTGTGCTTGACAGGCAAGCAGGTACTCTACAAACTGAGCTGTATCTCCAGCCCACTATCTTGATTTTTAAGGCTATAAATTAGGTCTGCCTATTTTAAAATCTATATAAATTAAATATGCACATTTAAAAATCACCCTTATATTCCTAGAACACATACTTATTTGATTTGTTAATTTTCATGTATAACTTTTGTATGATTGTGCATGAGCAAGACTTCTATTTTTCCCATATTTAGTTATTCTTTTCAAGATTTTCATCATGGTTATGCCAGGCTTGTAAAATGAATTGAAAAATATTCCCTCTCGCTGTTATCTAGAAGAATTTGGATCAGACTAGTGCCATTTTTTTCTGAAATATCTGGAAGAATTCATTAGTGAAATAATATAATCCTGGAGTTTTCTTTGTGAGAAAATTTTTCTTATAAGATTCAATCAATGTAAAGACACAGTATAATTTTTCCTCTGACTGCCATAATACATCAGATTTTCTATGTAGTCTTATAATTTTACAGATTTCATTCTTATAGTTTAAGTTCTGTATAGTTTAAGAAAAATTTCCATTTTGTCTGAATTCAAAGTATATGGATATATATAATCATTCATTATTATTTAATGTATTCAAAGACCATATTTATGTTACCTTCTTATTTCTGTTATCAGTAATTTGTTTTTATCTCTTTTTCTTGATTAGTTTTGTCAGAGGCTTATCAAATTTGTTAAGCTCTTTAAAGAAATAACTACTGTATACATTGATATTCTCTCCTGAAATTTATTATCTGTTTCATTGATTTCTACTCTTATTTATTATTTCAATCATGTAATAGTTCATTATTCTGCATGAATTGTTGATTTTGATCTTTTAAACTTTTTCCAATGTAGGTTCTTAATGTTATGTATTTCTTTTGAAGAATTCATTTGACACCTCTCCCCCAATTTAAATATGACACATATAAATTATCTTTGATTTCAAAACATTTAAAACTGTCACTTTCACCACTTCTTAGATCTATTTGTTATTTAGATATACATTATATTTAATATCCAAAATATTAGATATTTCCTAGTTATCCCTTTCATTTTGTATTTAAAACATGATTCCATTGTGTTCATAGAATATACCCTGAATAATTTCAATCCTTTAAATTATTGAGGTTTGCTTTATGACCAAAAAATATATTTTGATAGCTGCATATGCACTGGAAAATAATATATGTTTTCTCATTGAGTGTAGAGTTCTTTATATGCCAATTAGACAAAGTTTATTAATTATTCAGATCATATATGTACTAACTTTATGTGCTCTTTAAAAATTAGCTATTTAAAAAAGTATGTTAAGTCATACCAATGAATGTGTATTTTTCTATTTTTCTTTTTAGTTCTGTCCATTTTTTTCTCTTTTACATCTGCATTGTTGACCCACACAGACATAGATTTGTGTTATAGTCCAGGTGGATTAATTCCTTTATCATAATAAAA
This sequence comes from Glaucomys volans, assembly GCA_020662805.1. NCBI lineage: Eukaryota > Metazoa > Chordata > Mammalia > Rodentia > Sciuridae > Glaucomys > Glaucomys volans. Next base: position 46,561 of record JAJEJO010004508.1, on the reverse strand, counting down.
TATCCCTTTATATGTTTAGAAAATGTTCTTAAATTAAAACCTACCATATTCAATATCAGTATAATTATATCTAATTTTCTTAGTATATTTATGATATTTTCATCAATTCACTTTCAACTATACTGCCATATTAAACCACATAAGCAGTATGTACTTTAAAAAAATTTACAATAATAATCTTTATTATTAGATTTTTTTAGACCATTTGTATTTAATATTATATATTTAGATTTATGGTATATGTACATTTTTCATTTTCTTTTGATATACTTGTGGACCTTTTCTTTCCATTGCTTGGCTTTTTTGAATTAAAGAATTGTTGTTATTATACTATTTTTCTTTTCTGATGCATATTTCATTCCTCTTTCAGTGGTCTCTGAAGAGATTACAACACACAGTTTGAGTTATGACAGACCATTAGAAGTCATTATTTTCACCATCTCTCTGATTATTTGAGAACTCCAGAATACTTGAACTCCATTTACTTCCCCCTACCTCTTTTATTATTATTATTGTGTATTTTAATTCTATATACACTTCAGATGCCACAGGTCATTATTCAGTTAATATATTCAGTTAATATATTTATTCAGCATTTTTGTTGCTCTGTATCCATTTCAAAATTCTACATTTTACTCTAATAATTTTCTTCTGACTAAAAACTCTATGTTTAAGTTATTTTTCTTTGTATATCTAAAATATTTTTATTTCACTTTCATTATTGAAGGATATTTGTTCTAGATATAAAATTCTAGACTGGTGGTCTTTTTCTATTACTATTTTAAGGGTGCCTTTAATTGTCTTCTACCTTCCTATTTTTACTCATGAAATCCGTTCTGTTTATTTAGTTGCTCATTTGGAGGTAAATCAGTAGAATGAGAAAAAAAATCACCCTCTCAGTGTGAGAAGGCATTTTGCTGATCATTCAAGTAGAACAAAATGGGAGAGGAAGGGTGAATTCACCCTGTGCTTCAGTTGGGATGTCCACCATCTCCTACCCTCAAGTATTACCACTTGTGATTCCCTGACTTTCAGACTTGGACTTACACCATCTTACCTCTGATTCTTGAATTTTTGGACTATAACGAGTGCTTACATTATTGGCTCCCGTGGCACTCTCAGGCCTTTGGTCCTGGGCTGAAATTATTCCACTGGCTCTTCTGGATCTCCAGCTTGCATACAGCAGGTCATTAGACTTCTCAGCCTTAATCAATACTTCACAATAAATCACTTTCTATATATCTTTGTATATTATTCTGTGGGTTCTGTTTCTCAAATGAACTTTGTTTTTGTTTTTATCCTGGTTGCTTTTAAGAATTCTCACCTGGATATTTAAAAATATTTTAATTATAGTATATATCATGTGGTCTTATTATATTTATCCTACCTAATTTATTCCTATTTTACCCTTATGTTTGGAGTTCTCTGAGTTTCTTGAACCTGTAAGTTGAGATATTTAACTAGGTTTTGAAGAATATTGGCCATTAACTGTTCAAATATTGCCTCTTTCCTGACCTATTGATTCCTTTTAAAATTCCAATTACATACATGTTAGATTCTATCATCTTATCCCATATATCTCTGCTCTTCTTTTGTTTTTCATTATTTTTTTCTTTGTTTACTTCAATCTGGATATTTTCATTATGCTCTCTTCCAGTTTATTAATCCTGCCTTCTGCTATGTCTAATCTTCTGCTAGACCAATCTAATGATTTCTTAATGTAGACATTGTATTTTTTAATTCTAGATGTTCATTCAATTCTTTCATGTATTTGTATTTCTATTCTTTGGTTATTTTATCTTTCTATTAATATTTACCCATGTTACCTTCTTTTTTCTTAAACATATTAATACTAGTTATTTTGAAGTCCTTACCACTTAACTCTCATATTTGAATCACCTTCATGGTTACAAAGTCTTGGTTTATTTTGTTTTTAGCAAATCTTTTAATTCTATTCAAATTCCAGCAGTATATGTGCAAAATTGTATATATTTCTCTGAATAGATTCACCCTTCTTTCTGTCTGGTCTATCTACTGGTGACTGATCCATTTTATATATCAAGCATTATGAAAGTCAAGGCTAGGTTGCGGATATAGAAATATCCATTCTATATTTGGAATGTTCCTGGTTATTTAATTTCCAGCTTAGAGTCTGATGGATCCTAACCTTTAATCATTAGTTTCTAAGAGTATTGAAAGCTCTGCCCTGCTTTACAATGCTTTCTACTTTGACATACATATCTTATGAAGGGAGCAATTGTTATGGGGTACAAAGTTCCCAATTTTCCTTGAGTTTCTCTGTTCCATAAGATACATGTTAATGCAGCATTGCTACTGAATCATTCTTATGTATTCTACTTGTAATGTTGAGGACTCTCCACATTTTTCTTTTGCCAATTGACAACCTGTTAAATGCCTCCAATGGAGCCAATAGAGGGTGCTATAAATCTAGGTAAGCAAATGCTATAAATAAATACCAAAAAGAGTATACTGTACATCTAGAGGGAGAGGGCAATACTGGAGGAAGATAATGGACATGTTCACTCTGTTTGTTTTGTATAAGCTTCCAATTGGCTTCTCATTCCTCCCAATGGCACTTCAGGCTCACTATTGACACCAACCATCACAGTTTTCTCCTGTCCCAGGAGTTGAATCCAATTTGCTGTTTTTCCAGCACTTGGAAGAACTGACTGAATTGCACATGCTCAGAACCAGACAGCTGGTGTTACCAACCCATAGAAATCCTCTCCAAACTTAGAAATATTAACCCAAATAGACTTTTCTCAAACCCGAATTTCAATGCTCTAGAGTTCCTCCTCTAAGCTTTTACAGTTCATTAATTGTAAGCTCTTCTGTTCATCCCTCCAAGTTTTGAGTGTATTCTCTGTTTCCTGCCATATATTAATGTTCTATTTTATTTTTGCCCTCCTTCAGATCTTTAATACACACATATATTCACCTGGGAAAATAATTTATATAGCTTCTGTTTCCTGACTCTGACTAATGTGGAACATTTATTAATGTGTGGACATGATTGTATACTTACTAAGGATCTTCAGAAAAGCCACTGTTATCATCAAGTGAATTTAGCATGGTCACACAATGTCAGATAAAAACACAAAAAATCATTTTATTTCTACATACTCTCAGTGAAAAAATGGGGGAAACATTTTTAAAAACTCATTTATAGTGACATCAAAAATGCTTCAATACCTAGGCATGAATTTAACATCAATGTAAAAGTCTTTGCCTGAACGTTACAGTACATTCTGAGAGAAGTTAAAGATCTAAGCAAACAGAGAGACACACTTCAGTAGTTTCAAAATATGTCTACAAATTTGTGGATACTCCTCCTCCAAGAGGAGGATTCTAGTTCTTCTCCCTTTGAGTGTGGGCCATACATGTAAGATCCAAGCAGCCCTCTAGAGAGTCCTAAATGGTGAAGAACTAATTCTTCCTGCCAAGAGCCAGTGAGGAACTGAGGCCTCCTGTCAACAGCTAGCCATTTGAGTTAAAAACAAGCAAACAAATAAACAAACAAAAGATTTTTAGCCTATCAGGCCTTTAGGTGACTTCATCACCAGCTAGCTCACATCTTTTTTTTTTTTATTGGTTCTTTTTAGTTTAGTTATACATAACAATAGAGTCTATTTTGATGTATTTAGACAAGCATGAAATATATCTTATTCTAATTAGGATTCCAGTCTTGTGGATGTACACAATGGTAAAATTCACTGTCATGTATTCATATATGTGCATAGGAAAGTTATATCTGATTTGTTCCAATCTTTCCTATTCCTATCCCTCCTACCTTCCCTTCACTCCCCCTTGTCTAATTCACTGAATTTCTATTCTCTTCCCCCCCATTGTGAGTTAGTATCCACAAAACAGAAAATGTTTGAACTCTGGTTTTGGGGGGGACTGGCTTATTTCACTTAGCATAATAGTCTCCAGATCCATTCATTTAGCAGCGAATGTCATAAAGTCATTCTTCTTTATGACTGAGTAATACTGCATTGTGTATATACACCACAATTTCTTTATCCATTCAACTTTGAAGGGCACCTAGGTTGGTTCCATAGTTTAGCTATTGTGAGTTTAGCTGCTGTAAACATTGTTGTGGCTGCATCATTGTAGTATGCTGCTTTTAACTTCTTTGTGTATATGCCTAGGAGTGGGATAACAAGGTCAAATAGTGGTTCCATTCCTAGTTTTTTGAGGAATCTCCATACTGCTTTCCAGAGTGATAACTAATATTTTGAATGTAACCTTATGGGACGTCCTGATCAGAACCATCCCTCAAAGCCATTTTCAAATTCCTGACCCATAGAGTGCATAAGTCTGGGGGCAGTTACACTATAATGAAGAACCAATACATATATAATGCTCATGGATTAGAAGTCTCAATATTCTTCCCAAATTGATCTGTAGATCCAACTATAATCACACACACACACACACACATATACACATATACACACACATACACACTCAACCCTAGTAGATTTTTCTTGTAGAAATTAAGCTGATTTTAAAATTAATTTGGAAATCCTGAGGACCTAAAACCTTGAAAGAAAAAGCAGAATTATAAAACTTCCACTACCTGATTTATAGACATTTTAGAAATCTACTAGTAATTAGGAAAGTGATATTGATAAAAGAATAAATACATAAAACAGTGAAACAGAGTCAAGAAATGAATTCACATATATATTATGTGAAGAAAATTGAAAGGTGAAAACAATATTTTTCACAACTGAAGTTGGAACACATAGATTTTCATAAGAAAATAAAATAAAATTGAGTCTCAACCTTTATTTTCACCAAGTAGAAAAATTTACTCAGATGAATCAGAGACATAAACATAAAAGCCAAAACTCTGAAACTTCTGTAAGAAACCATATTAAAATTTTTTTTCACAAAATTTGGGCATGCAAAGATGTTTTCAAAAGCACATGACTTTACAATTCTTGATCTAGATATTTATCTAAGAGAAATAAAAACATATCCACACAAACTTTGTAGATGATGTTAATGTCAATTTTATTAATAACAATACAAAGTTGAAACAAACCAAATGTCTTTCAATATTTAAGGACACAAAAAATAATGGACATTGTGTAAATACATGGATAATTAAATATGGAACAAATCAGATTAAAATGCTCAATAATGTTAGGTATTAATTTTCCTTAGGTTTTCTTTAGATTCAACAAAATCTCAATAAGTCAGTAATAAAATAAGTTCTTTGAAAGTTAGATAAATGATTATGGTATCTACTGATATTTGAAAAGGTTTACAGATTTTTAGTTGTCATGAAGGAAGTGGTGTTTGTTACTGAACAAAGACATCATGGCCTCAGAGAATAAGTCTTTATCTTGCTACTCAGGTAGATGAGCTAATTCAACAGTTTTAGCACAATTTATGACCAGTGGCCAATAGCTGCAAAGTAGTTGTGCAATAATAGTCCATTCTATTTACTAAATTGGGCAAAGTAAATTCCAGCAGAACTGAAATTAATATTGAAACATCTGTTTCAAAAGGTGTCCCACTGGCTTTCTTTTACATATTATTGAATTACTTGTAGAATATGTAAGAAAATAATTATATTGAGAGTTTGTGATAAAGGAAAGAGAATGAAAAACTTTATATTCTTTACAACATTTTATTAAAGGCGACCTCCTGAAAAAGACATCCTTACTGAAGGTGAACATGGCTATGGGTCTTTATGAACATTATGAAAATTATTAAAACACCTGTAGGATTTTCTTGGTTTAGTCATCATGTTCATTAATATATTAACAAAGATTTCATTGAACATAAGTGCATTGAATGTTCCCCACTGCTACCCATATTGCTCCTAGATTGCAAAAAAAGAAACCATCTTCCATGTATTCAAAGCAATGATCTCCTCAACCCCCCTTCCTTCAAATTGCTTTCTTATTCCATCTCTTTTGTTTCTCTATACAGTCTTGCTTTCATTTTTCAAACTGGTTCATGTCTCTTCACTGAAAAAGAAACCAAATGTTTTTCTATTTTTTAATTTATGTAATGTGTATTTTTTCCATATTTTTATCAGTGCATTGTAGTTGTACATAATGGTGGGACTCATTGTTATGTCTTCTTACACGCATACAAGAGAACAATAAAATTTAGACAATATCATTCCCTAGTATTGCCCTTTTTCCAATCCTCTTTCCTCCTCCTGGTCCCTTTCCTCTACTCTACTGATCTTCCTTCAATTTTCATGAGCTCTGCCGAATACCTTTATTTCTCCTTTTGTTTGTTTAACTTCCACATATGAGAGAAAGCATATGACTCTTGACTTTCTGAGTTTGACTTATTTCAATTAACATACTGTTCTCAAGTTCCATCCACTTTTCTGCAAATAACATAATTGCATTCTTCTTTGTGACTGAATAAAACTCCTTATCTGCCATATTTTCTTTATGCATTCACCATTGATGAATACTGTTGTGGTTTGGATATGAGGTGTCCCCCTAAAACTCATGTGTGAGACAAATTGCTAGAAAGTTTAGAGGAGAAATGATTGGGTTGTGAGAGTCTTAATTCAATCAGTGAATTAATCCCTGATGGGATTAACTGAGTGGCAATTGGAGGCAGGTGGGGTGTGGCTGGAGGATGTGGTTAATTGGGGGAGGGGAGTAGTTATGGGATATATATTTTTGTATCTGCAGAGTGAAGTCTCTTTCTGCTTCCTGATCAACATATAAGCTGCTTCTCTCCACCATACTCATCCACTGTGATGTTCAGCCTCACCTCGAGCCCTGAGGAATGGAGCTGGCCTTTGATGGACTAAGACCTCTGAAACCATGAGCCCTCAAATAAACCTTTCCTCCTAAAATTGTTCTGGTCAGATCTTTTAGTTACAGCAGTGAAAAAAACTGACTAAAACAGATGCCGAGGCTGGTTCTATAGTTCGGCTTTTGTGAATTGTACTTCTATAAACATGGTTATGGGTGTATCGCTATAGTGTGCAGACTTTAATTCTTTAGGATAAATACCGAGGAGTGGTGTACTTGTCATGTGGTGGTTCCATTCCTAATCTTTTGAAGAACCTCCATACAGACTTCCATAGTGGTTACACTAATTTACAACCTACAAACAGTGTAAAAGTGTTCTTTTTTTCTCTACATCTTCTCCTGTATTTATTATTCGTATCTTGATGACTGCCATTATGACTGGAGTGAGATAAAATCTCAGTGTAGTTTTGATTTGCCTTTCCCTAATTGCTAGAGACATTGAACATATTTTCATGTATTTGTTGGCCATTTATATTTCTTCTTTCGAGAAGTGTCTGTTTAGTTCATTTGCTCATTTAGTGATTGGATTGTTTTTTTAAAAAGACCAAAAGTTTTCTATGAAGCTTAATTCTCTTTTTATTACCATCCTATTCTCTATTTTCCTCTTTAGTCTAGCTTCTTCAAAGAAAAAAATGTGCTATGCATATTATTATAAGCTTATGCATATTAATAGTACTATGCATATTAATATTTTCAAAATGATTCTTAACTCTGGAATCTCTCTTAAACCCTATCATTTCACTTACCAGTTTCTTTCTAATTGATTCACATGTTAGACCATATCCAGTTCTTACTTGATTTCTCTACCCTCTTCAAAGTTAGTTTCATCACTCCTTCATCTTTGAAATTCTATCTTCCCTAGGCATCTACCACTCCTTTTTGGCTTTTCTCCTACTTCTGCATCATTTTAGTCTTCTTCACTGATTCTTCTTTCTTTACCTATTATTTGAATGTAAGTGTTCACTAGGATTTATTTTTAATATTTTTCTCTTCTCAATTTATGTCTCATCCTAGACAATCCTGTCCCTGCTCTTGCCTTTTATTTTTACCTATATCATAACTCCCCAATCTGTTTTTCCTAAATAGACTTTTCCTGAAATTGTAATTGCCTATTAAAATTTCCAGGAGTTGTCAAATGCAACAGGTCCTAAACAACTCATTATCTACACCCCCCAGTACTTGACCAAATTTTCTTTAATCCCATTGGTGATTCAACATCCACATAATCTCTGAAGATTGAAACTCAAAGATATGTCTAGTGTTTTCCCTCCCTGGCCATATTAAATTAAATATCAAATCTTACTTATCTCATTTCTCATATTATCTCTTAAATATAGCTTTTTTTTTGCCACTGCCTTGCATTTTTGTCTTTCCATCTTGTGCATATACTTTAGTTATAATTTCCTTGCCTTCTTTCTACAGTATCTCTTTATCTGATCTTTATCTGATAGATGAATTCTCTTATTAATATAAATCTGGGGCTTCTCTTTTTCAATCCTGCTATGGGACCCAACTATTCATGGAAAGCTCCTTACACGACATCAAAGCCGTTTCTGGTCTGGTCCATGAATGTCTCTCCACAAGAATGAACTACCTTTCTATGACTTGCTATCTTGTTCATTTCTCTTTGCCTTCATTCATGTTTCTTCTTCCTACAATGCTTTCCCCAACTTTCCCATCTGATAGACTCCTATCTATACTTTAAAACTGTTGGGAAGTCCCTTCTTTACAGTTAATCAGTAATTTTTTTATTCTGCCTATTTATCATCTCCATACTTCTATTATTACAGTCAACAATTAGTATTTATATTCTCCTCAGACACTACACTGCAAATTACCTGAGGACAAGGAACATGGCTTATATATTTTCTAGTATTTACCAAACTTCCAGGCACATTGGAAACACTCTAAAATCTTTATCAAATTGAGTTAATTCTATATCAATCTCCAGCAAGAGAATAGTATTTCATAAATGAATAATAGATCAAATTGACTGATGTGTTAGTCAACTCTTTGTCACTGTGACCAAAATACATGACAAGAACAGCTTAGAGGAGGAAAAGTTTATTTTGGCTTACAGTTTCAGAGGTTCAGTTCACCATCAGCTGACTTCACTGTTCTGTGCCCAAGATGAGGCAGAGCTTCATGGAGGAAGGGCATAGCAGAGGAGTGATCAGCTCATAGGGGCCAGAAAGCAGAGAGGGTAAGCAGCAGCAGGGACGATGAGACCTTTCAGTGTATACCCCAAATGACCCACCTCCTCTAACCATGCCCCATCTGCCTACAGTTACTACCCACTTAGTTTCAAATTAGAAAGGAATGATTAGGTTACAACTCTGCCAATTCCATCATTTCACCTCCTGCATAAACACAGGAGCTTTTAGGAGACACCTCATATCCAAGCCAAATAGTTGATTAATTCAATAATAGCTCTTGACATGTATGCCTACTCATTGCTTCAGAGGACATAGAGTAAATGGGATCCGTAGTCAGTCCTTGCTCTATGGAGCCTAGTATCCAACAGCTGCCAGGGTTTTCTGCACCCTGCTGAGACCATGGCTTCCTGCTCTTCAGGTTGCCCTGCTTTCTCTCTTCCCTGTTTCTTGTGGTCTGTTTGAATTTTGTGCTAATCTAAATTCCTCACCAACACCTTCTTTCACCTGCTCACTGATCCATAACCTGTTCTTTCTACTGAATTGCATTTTAAAGGTCCCTGGCTTGACTTTGCTGGTCCTAATGCTGACTGCCGTGAAATGACCTCCGTCCCCAGTGACTATAATTCATGTTTTCCCAAAAACATACAATGTACCTACAGTGTTAACGCAAATAAGCTCCATGTCATATTATCAAATATGGTAAATTCAAGACCAGTAGACCAGAAATGGCCTGCCTCTTGTTATCTTATGCGGTCATGTGCACCACATTGGAATATTTCTTTCTTCCAAGGTGGGAACTGAGTCAGAGGCCATCTGTGTGGCCCTTCTCACCAGTCCTGAGCGGCCAATAATTAATTTAGGCTGAATGTAATTACTCCCTTGTTAACAGTAGTTTTTCTGCACTTTCCTCAGCCAGCTCTGGAGACACTGTTGAGTGTGATCTATGACTCCTGACACAGAATGAAATCTGAGCCCAGTGAAAGGACAGACTAGGAGAAGCTGTTCTGTGCCTCCTACTGCATTTATGGACTCAGTAGCCAAATCCGAGTGCCACAGTGAGTTGTTCTTAGAAAGCATCACCCCAGGCTTTGAGGAAGCATCAGAGCACAAACTTCATTTTCTTTGACTTTGAACCCTACCAACTCTGTTTGCATTTGAAAGCCATCCACACCAATCTACAGGAAAGGGAATGGCTTGTTTATTGAAGAAATGCTGGAACCTATGGGAGGCATATCCTAGTAAACTAGAAATTTACTTTTTAGTCGGAAGTTACAAAATCAAACCAATTGAACATATTTCAATATATAACATTTGGGTTTTTTTTGAAAATATGAATTTCCACAGTAACACTATGACAATATAGCCAATTCTTTTTCTCCTGAAGCATCCTGGAGACAGCTCTCAGATTTCCACGTGGGTTCACCTTCACTCTGACATCTGCCCACATGTCTGTGGTGCATAGCCTAGAGATCACAACAAAGGTAAAATAAAACAAAAACAAAAACAAAAACTGCCTGATACAAGGAACTGATTTTTTTTTTAGAAACAGTTATAAAAATACAAGTTTTCACTGAACAACCATAGATTGACCAGAAGAATCCTAACATGAAATTTGGAATTTCTACACACAATGTGATAAATTACTATGCTGAAAATGTTTTCTACTTAGAATGAAGTTATTTTAAAACATGTTTTGGAGCTGTGGCCTAATTGTAATTATTATGCCCCAGCCTAAGACCACTAGACACATGCCTGGAGTACAACAGGTTCAGTTTACTGGCTGGTTGCAGTGAGGGAGAATGTACACCCCTGGAGTGGTGAGCAACTCAGGAAGAAGGGGTTAGAGGATTTAGGTTTGTGTGGTTATGTGGGGGGAAGTTCCCAGAAGTAGGACTTTGTTGGATTGGACACATAACATCAGGAAGTGGGGGAAATTCTAAAATTAAGCATCTTGGTAAGTCGTATCTAATAGGAGAGAAGACTAGAGAAGGCAAGGCTGTAAGGAGTAAAGGAGTAGCAACCATACACATAGTCCTAATTGGGTGCTCACCTCTGTGTTTTAGAAACACTCTTGTTTTTAATCTGGATTCAGACAAGATCACGGAGTATTCTTGCCTTTATTTTGATCCAGCATAGACCTGGGTGCCTCCACTGATGCTGGTATTTTGTAAATTGTTTATGTTGAACAGGAGTAAGCCAAAGTATAGCTGGTAATTCCAGGCCAACTCCTGGAACTCAGGGATCTCCTTTCTCTTTTACTAGGAAGCTAGAATTCACTAAAGTAAATGCAAAATTATAGAATTTTGGTTTATAGTTTAGAAGTTAAAACAAAAAGTCATTTTTATTTTCATTTGCAAAAGGCAAATAATGGGAACCTAATTTTTAAAATTAAGTGTACGTGAAATAGATCAGCCATTTGTCTTGTGATAGACCTAACAAAATTTTAAAAAATATATAATGATTATCAAGTTGTTCGGGACATGAGAGAAGTAATTCTGTATAACCACATCTTTATACGTTATTACATTTTTAACCTTGATACTATATTGATAAGTTGAATGTTTTAGTATTTATAAAAAAGTTGAAATAAACCAGGGTTTTACAGAGGTACCTTTGTATAATGTGGTTTTTAGAATAAGACATGAAATATATACATTTACTGAAAATACATGAGCATTTGTTTTAGCATAGAAATTTTAAATGGATAGAGTTTGTCATCATATCCTAGGATTTAGAACAGGTTTGTCTAGTGAAGTCTGAGTCAGAACATGAACAAAATTTGAAAACTTGAACAAATCAGAGAACACTTGTCAATAATTTGTAAAATCTAGTAACCAGAAAAATAGTTTCCTTTGAACTTATCCCCAGAAGTGCTTTACTTTTCAACATCAATTTGCTAGTGTAGACTTGGTCTTAATTTATAAATTAAAACATGTTTGAAAGATAGGTAGAGACTAGAACTGTGATAAGACACAAACCACAAAACTAAAGCACAAAGAAAAGCCCAAGTGAATTCTATGAACTCTTCTAGACTAAACTGATGGAGTGAATGAGCTTGGAACATAGTTGATATTACATTTAAAACTGACATGTTACTTCTTAATGTTTAAATTTGAGGTTGAAGGAGTTGCTTAAAGATTCCTAAAATGACTTAGGGCTTCATGAACAGAACAAATTGTTATTCCTGAGAATTTTGCTGAAGTACTTGACCAGTCATGGTTATAAAATATTTCCAAACTTTTAAGTAAATCCATTTTATAACCTACAAAGTATCTCATCATTGTGGGGTAAGAAATTATTGTTTCTGGTACATTGAAATCTTCCTTCACATGAAAATCCTAATATTTCTCTGCAGTAAATGTCTTCTTTGAAGCTTTTTACTTCAAAAATGACTTAAAACATGAACTATCTCCTATATACTATTTCTACTTGAAGACCATGGACCTATAAGAAAAGTAGTTTGCTTAAGTAGGTTCAGGAGAAATACATTAAGTTTTTGAAAAAGATAATAAAAGGAAGGTTGACTTAAGTCAAGTTGAGCTACTTTGGCACAAATACCTAGCATGTTCTTTTGTAGACTTTCCCAGACCTGAGTAGAAAATAAATGGGATATTGTGGTAATCCTGGCAGAAAAACCAATTTCAAAATTTCTGCACTCTATACAAATACCACTGGCAGGGAAGATTGTGTGTGCATTTATGTAATTGTAGTGTCTAAATAAAAGAGTATATGCATATGTTACTGTATGTCATTAGAATGATTTGACCTTCATTTTAAAAGAGACTGTAAAGCCGTACAATAAACTGCTGCAGACCTGGAACACAGGAATTCACAGGCATCTCCATTGTCCCATGTTTGAGAAGGCATTCAGGTTAATGTATCTCCATGTGTGTCCAAACCCAGATTGGCCAAATTCTCCCCAGAACCTTTTTTGGAGGCCAGAGATGGTACTTTCTAATCTTTTTGAGATTGTAGAGTCTTCCCATATTTCCTCTAACTTACAACTGTAGGTTCATAGGATGATGGCAGGGCATTACCTTTTGATAATAGAAAAATTCTATTTTGAAAACCTTTAATAATGCCTTTTGAAAATCTGTGAAGACAAGAGCCAGGTCAGGAGGTAAGCGAAGGCCACACTCCTGCTCCCTCAGTCTATCACTCTGCCTACTGTTCACACCACCTGGATGTTTAAACAAGAGTTGATTGTTTGATTCTCATGTATTATTCTGGCTCTGAGGCCAGTCAGTGGGTTCAGAAGTTTAAAAAATAAAGTACTTACACACCATGAAAAAAAAAAGAAAATCTGTGTTTACTTGAAACATAAAAGTTAACATTTTTCTGTTATAAGCATATATATTATGCTGGTCATTCTTCAAAGCACTTTACAAATATTAAGTCTCTTTCTATTCATAACAACCCTATGTTTCCCCATTTTACATATTGAGAAACTGACAAAGAAGATGAACATCATACCCAAAGATACACAGCTCATAAATGTTGGACTCAGAATCCAAACCTAGGCATTGCAGAGTCTGATTGCAGAGTCTGAGCTCTTAATTATTATGCTATTGCATACCATTTTGCACCAATTCTGCACCAGGTAGCTGGGCCATCCTGGAGCTATGGTGTGTTACTTTGAGCAGAGCAGGCTCTTATTAAATGAAAAAATGAGTGACCTGGTGAAAACGAAACATGTTGAGAATGAGAAATGATAACTTATTAGGGACTGCTCCTAATCAGTAAGTCCTTCAGCAGACCTCGTGTTGTTCTCTTTCTTGCAATGTTTTTTGATATTTCAGGTAAAATCAAATATCCATTTGGAAAAAATGATTCAGTGTTTCTATAAATCATCTCCCTCTGGGTCTAAACAACCAAACCGTATTCACAGGTGAACAAAATGATATGATGCAATCAAGAAGCAAAATAAGAAGCAGGTAATTTGGAAACGTATATTTTATACAGCTTTAAAGTCTAGAAAGATTGGGAGAGGGATGTGTTATTGATGATGCTGATATATTAAGATGAAAGTTATTCCTAAGTTAGAGTCAGTCTGTGTTCTAGCCCTTGCATGCTGGATGATTATACATGCTTAAGATTTAACTGAGGAGATTATCCACTAAAGGTTGGAATAAGGCTACCAATTTGAGTTAGTTGCTGACACACAGTGGGAGTTCATGAAGGATCTAAATGCCATAGATGTGATACAAAATACATGTTCAGTACATAGAAGGGAATTTTCATCTTTCATATTAAAATCCTCAGATATTTAGATTTTACATAAAATTTTTAAAGAAAATGTTGAAAGTGGTATTTTCATTAACCAAAAACAAACAAAACAAAACAAATCTACTTTCCTCATTTAGTTAACTTCAAGGATATTAGGCAAATAAGTTATATATATGTATTATTTAAAATCTATACCTTTACATATTTACTCTGATAAGTAAAATCTCAAGCATCCAAGGCAAGCCAGAAAATATTTTGAAAGTGCAGCTACAGGAAATGAAAGTTTTCTCTCATCTCAGAACTTTTGGGTGAACTAAAGGGTAGAGGTAATGCCATTCTGTGATCTAACATGGAGGACAATGCGGATATGAAGAGTTCTTCATCTTCAGTATGGATAATGGCATGGACAGCGACAGCAGGTCTGGGAAGTGGAAAGTGGAGGCTCAGGGGTCAACAGCAGAAGCCTTAGAGCATCACGTGCCGGAGTGCACAGATGCCTCCTCTAGAAGACTGAACAGAAGTCTCCTCTTACCCTTTATGCAACAGGCAGCCTTGATAATCCTTTGAAAGCAAATTTGATGGTATCCGCTCTCCATATCAATGTCCTCACCACTCTTTGGCTAAACTCAGAAATCTTTAAGAAGACCTCTGGGACATGGCATCCTCTGTTCTTTCCCTCCCTTTCTGCTTTTTACTCACCATGCTACCCTTGCACTCTATTCCAGGCTGTCCAAAGACCTCTCTATTCCTTAAGTCAAGGAGTTCTCTCTTGTCTCAGAGATCTTCTCACTATTGCTTCTAACTTCAACACCTTCTCCTACTTCTTCCATGAATTTCACCTCTATACATGACCCAAATGTATAATTCCTACCCATATTTCCACTCAAAACTTATGACCCATGTATCTAAGAGCTGGACCAACTTCTGCATTTCAATGCTTTAAAATTATTTCAAACTCCTCCAGCCCCAATGCTCAGCACATAATCATTCCCTCTGAATCCAGTCCTCCAGCAATGTACATATTTCAGAGAATATTCTCCTTTCTGTACAGGTGTGCAAATCAGAAATTAGGCTTCATCTTTTCCCTTCTCCTTCACCCTTTCCCATATCTGATCTATCACAAGTATGCATGACTTTACCCTTTAAATACATCTTGAATCCATCTACTATATCTTACTATCTACCTACCTCTGGTGTGCTCTAAGGCAGACGTTTATCACCCACCTGGGAAGCTTGGTAAACATGCAGATTCTGATTCAGCAGGTCTTCATTTCTAACAGGCACTTTGAGTTTTCCTGGTGATGCTGGTCTACAGGCACACTTTCTGAGTAGTGAGACTTTAATCCAGCATCAGTAGCTTCCTGAGTAATTGCGATATCACCCTAATAGGTGTAAATCCTGTTGTTCCCTCACTCATACTATAGCCAGTCATTTTCACCAAGTGCAGATCATAGAGACTTCTCATGTTATTGAGACCAAGACCAAGAGCCTCAGCATGGCTAACAAGTCTTTCATAAGCAGCCCCTCCTTATCTTTCCAGCACCATCCTAGGTCAAATCTACTGTAGCTTTCAGCCTCCTGGCCACATTAGCATACTTTAATTAAGTAGAACTATGTGAAATGCCATTTCTGTAAGTCAAAAGCAGTTGACTTTCAGAAATTTCTTATCATACAACCTAGTAGTTCTGGAATGAGCCGAACTCCTTCCCTATGTAAAAGTTTTTGGAAAAGAAAACACCCTCTATGTTTCCTCTCCATCCTATCATTTCTCACTCATCCTTCAACTCTGAGTCTAATGGTTCTTTTCTTTTCTTTTCTAGACCTAGTCAACCAAGGTAAATTATTTTATCTAAGCATATTACACCAGGTACTTCTCCTTCTTTGTACTGACTACACTAGCAATTTTGGATGATTCTTCTTTCTTTCTTTCACTAAATGCCAGTTCCAGTGGAGCAGGGCCCATTTCTGTTTTGTATATTGCTATACCTCTATCCTGATTCAGTGTCAGCACATAGCAGGCACTGAAATGTTTGCTTTGTTGATAAATTACTTACTGGAAGCAGAAGCAAAGTATAAATACAGTCTATAGAGCACCTTCTTTGTACTCTAGGGTAGTTTTGGGAAGGAACTAAGTGTCCAGGGGGAGTTGATCAGAGGATCCAAGGAGTTTGCTACTTATATGACTTTGATCCTTTTTTACAGGGCTCTTGTGTCCAACTTGATATATATGCTACATGGAGGCAATCCAAACTAAAAGTCATGATCACCTATAGGAAAAAATGGTGATTATTTTTGCACAGTGCTTTATCATTAGTGAGGCCCTTTCACACGTGTTACTTATTTGGACACCCTAGCTAGTCTGTGGGGCAAACATTATTATCAGATAGGCAGATAGGCAACTGAGAGTCCTAACTTTTAATTGAGTTGAAAAACAATAGCAGAGTAGGTACTTTAACTTTTGGCAGATCTTCTTTTGCCAAATTTGGGTTCTTGCCATTATCAGTGTCCCCTGAAACCACCTTCTTCATGAGTCCTGCTTTCCAAAGTAGGAAATGGAGCACCACTGCTGACACTAGCAGCAGGCTTTTATTAGGTCATAAGAATTAAAATTCTGTTTGAGACTGGCTGAGAGCTCATATAACCATTTTATTTTTAGCTCAACTTATATTTTCTCACAGTCCAAATTGGTAAGGCAAAATTTCTTAAACCTGATAATATCTGTACCTATTCCTACATGCTCTACATATCTCATGTGAATTTTCCCTTTCATCATAACACAGTCTGCCTGCCAGATTCATGGGTTCCATATGCATGGATTTAATGGTTTATGGATCCAAAATATTTGAATCTGCATTAAAAATATATAGTTTTTTCTTGTCGTTATTTCCTAAATAAATGGCATAACAATTTTTCACATAGTGTTTATCAAAATTAATATAGAGAAGTTTTTAAAATGTATAGGAGGATGTGCTTGTGTAGTATGAAAATACTCTGCCGTTTTATATAAGAGACTTAAGCATCCACAGATTTTGATATTCAAGAGGGTTCCTGGAACCAATCCCCTGCAGATACCTAGTCATGACTGTATTTTGCATCATTCACATTGAAAATGACTATTTCATAGGGAACCAGTGACAGTCACTATTGCAGACATTTCCCAAACATTTTAATTACTGATGTATTGACCTGCTAATTCTGTGAGTCAGCACAGGGTCACTAATGATGGGGTTAGAGACCACAAAGAGCTTCAGTGAAAGGGAAGCATTTTACTACTCTGCATCAGAACAGCAGGGTATTCTGATCTGGTAAAAGAACAATCCAATTGTTAAAATCCTCACCATATTCATAGCTACTCATGATGCATTTCTTCCAAATAAGAACCTCTTTCAAACATAGAGGGGGAAAAATTGTCAAACTTTCTGCAATTGATTTACCTACTATTGAAAAGCAATGTCAGGAAAGAAAGCCACTTCCATACTGGAGAAATTCTAGATCTACAGAAAGCTGAATGAAGAAAGCAGATATGTAATCTCAAGATGGATAAGTCTCAGATTCTTGAGGTTTAGTTTAAGAAGTGAGCACACTATAAGAGTAAATCAGTCCTTCAGTAAAACATTGAAACCCTGGAGGAAAAGCACCAGGAGTTCCTGAAATCAATTTCCTTGCCTTCCTCACTTGTACAAGGACTGTGGGACCCCAGGAGCTATGATCCTCTTGACTGTCTTTTCAACAGAACCCTCAACCCCAGGCAATTCTCATCACTGTTCATACTTCCACTTCTCTTCTCCTGAAGGTCACACCTTTTATTTCAGGGATTTCTAGATGCTTTAACCTGATACAGATGAAGAATACCAGCCAAGGGACCCTCAGGCAATCACTCAGGAAGACACTGGAAAGTAGACTCCTCTTTCTAGAAATGTAGCTGTTCTGAACACTGGAGAGATAATATCTCTGGATTGCTAAATGAGATTTTCACATCTCACTCTGGATATCTGTGGCCAAATGGATGCTGCCAAATCTGTAGACTGGGCCTTAGCATGATTTCAGTGATGCAGACATTTTATTTCCCAGTTTCAGAAATATAATTATTTGAAAAGATAGTACTTTTCATTTTATAGTTTCAACTAAGTCTGTATTTATGCCTTTGGCTATGGAGAGTAAAGACTGGATTACTGAGAAAATCTCCAATCAATTTCAAAATCCACCCTGTATAGTATCACTGGATTGCTCATTCCAAAATCCTGTATTTATTGTGTAGATGAATAATTTTAATACTTACACATGACTAACAATAAAATCCATACTCTTCCCTCTAATAGTAAAGTTTACCCACCATCTAAGTCTGTTCTGACTTTCCAACACTGTGTCCCAGCACTTCCCAATGCAAATTCTTTTGTCTACCTAAAAACCTGTCTATTCACTCTCATCATTCATTCATTCAATAGACATTTATTAAGAAATTATATTAAACAAGCAAACAAATATTTATGAGACAGGTGGTACAAGGGCTATGATGATAATGAAGCCCAAAGGGAGATATAGGTCTGGGAGATATTTTACACAGGAGGATCAGGGAAGTCTCTAATGAGGTGACATTTGAGAAGAAACCAGAATGAAATGACGTTGCAGGCCATATAGGTGGATAAAGGTGGATAAGCTTTCCAGGACAAGGGAAGACTGCATGCCAAGTTCTTGTAGTGAAAATGTGCTTGGCATACTCAAGGAGAGCAAGGAGACCTGTGAATAGATGGGATTGAGTGAACAAGAACAAGAATTATAGGTGAGTGAAGAAACCATGGTGGAAAGTGTGAGCTTGGGTAAGATCAGTGAGGCCATGGTGATGGTCTAAGCTTTTCTAATGAAAGATGAGAAGCCATGAGAGAGTTTGAGCTAAAAAGGAACATGGCCTAAGAGCAACACTGGTCCACTGTGAGAGTATCCTATAAAAGAGACAGGGTAAAATTGTCAATTAGGAGGTTGTTATTATAATATCAATAGGGATAATGGTGGGTTGTCTCAGGAGTGATGGGAAGTGGTTACATTCTGGATATATTTTGAAAGAGGAGTAGGTGGAATTGCTGGTGGGTTTGATGCAGGAGAAGAGCAAAAAGGAGACGGTAGGCAAGGCACTAAGATTTTTTCCATCTGAGCAACTAAGAGAATGGAATTTCTATTACATGATTGGAAGAGCAGTTTTTAGAGGTGGGAAATCAAAATCTTGATTTGCAAGTTTTTTTTTAATATATTTTTGAGGTATTATTAGACATACAAAGAAAGATGGTGAATAAGCAACTGGCTATCCAAATCAGGAAAGTGCTCTGGGTTGGCAATAAAAATTAGGGAGTTGTCAGTATGTACATGACATTGAAATTGATGGAACTGATTGTGAGGATTTGTTAAGTAGGGTAAAGGTTAATGTTTAAAAACTGAGATTTGGGCTATCAGGAAGAGAGAGAGGAAACAACAAAGGAGACAAACAAGGAGAAGCCAGTTAGGTGAGAAGACAGTCACCTCCATTGCCTCCTCCATGCCTGAGTTCATGTCAGACTATCTACCAGAAGTGGGGGTGTAGCTCAGAGGTAGTTTGCTTGCCTCCCATGTGTGAGGTCCTGTTTGATCTCTAGCACTGCAAAAAGAAAAGAAAAATGTCCCCAGAAGTCTTTTTTTTTTTTTTTTTTTTTTTTTTGGGTGGTGTTGGGGATTGAACCCAGGGCCTTGTGCATGCTAGGCAAGCACTCTACCAACTGAGTTATATCCCCAGACCCCCAAAAGTCATCTTAATACCTTCTTTTTGTTTTATCCTATGCAGCACTTCCCTTGTCTTACGTTTTGACTGCATAAGACCTATTTAAACTTCAGCTCTTTCTGGATGAATGTCTTTCTCTTAATCAATATACTTTTCCATCCCTAATATATTCTTTAATTTTGTTAAATGATTCATTTCCTTCCTGAGGGTATACAAGGGAGTCAATCCTTCTATGACTTCCCAGTCCTGGACCCCAAGGATAAACACACAAGAAAATCAATGGTAGCACCAGTCTACTGGCCAGACGAAATGAACTAGGGATGTTAGAGTCTGGGCACTAGCACCTGGAGGTTGTGTCCATCAGGCTGTGGCACAAACTCTGTAGAACTGAAGATCATGATTCAAAACAAATCAGTAGATATGCGGGTTAAATAAATTATGGCACAAGGAAGTTAAGTAGTATGGGCAGCAATTTCCAACCTTAAAGAGATCATTGTCCTAAAAAGCAAGCAAGGCAGGAAAAAAGGTGACAGTTTGAATAATAAAAAAACTAAGAGTTTGGGAGAGCAGTAGAAAAGACTTTAAAGTTTTTACTAGCATTATTAGTTTCAAGATCCTGCTTATAAAATACGTAAATCTACATTTATTGTTCTGTAGTATCATTCACGATGTGTCATTATAGCATCTGGTACCAGGAAAAACAGAACATTACATCTTGTCAAAATATAAGGTAACCCTTGAGACAGGCCTGGCCTAGCACAAGGCCAACACTGAGTCAGCTGACACAAACACCTGTGACATGCACTGAAAGCTAACTGAACATTACCCCATGGAAGGATGGAAAGAAGAACAGGAATACCCCTCAGCTGAGCAGGCACAGCTCTCCGAAGGTACCAGCCAGTCTGGAAGTGGCAATAACTGCAACTCCACTTCCCTTCTCTCCCCCGGAGGTATACCACAATTACATGGTGTTTAATTTTGGTTCAAACTAAACCCAGGGAGAGCTATTTTGGACATTTGGTATTTGAACATGAACTTAGTACATAACATTAAAATGATGGTTTTGCCAAAGATTGACATGTCAGGGGCGGGGGGAGAATGATTTTGAATCTGTGCTTGTGATAACTACAAGTTGTCTAGCATGTATTACTTGCATCACATATGATCACCAAATGTGGGTGTGAGTCACATTCTGAATGTGTGTGGAGGAGAGTTATTTTGTTAAGCTGATAGGAAGCAGGATGACATGGGCTAGTTTCACTGGGACCAGCCAAGCAGACACATTCACAGTGATCTTATTTAAATGTTCAATGAATAGCAGGAACTGAGCTATGATGGATGATCAGATTAAGTCTTTAAGCAGCAAAAGACAGGGCTTATCTGGCTTAAGGACAGGGACTTGAATGACCTCTTTTATCAAAATTGAGCTTAGCTATCTATATTTTTAAATTTTCAATGAAGCCTTTTAAATTAAATAATGTTGCTTTGTTGAATTAATGTTTTCTCAGAGTTGATTCAACTTTAGTAAATTCCAAAGCAGCTAAAGATAAATTGAGAAATTAAAGGAAACTTTCCATTCAAAATGGTGCCGTCCTGGTGAATAATTCTTTATGTGGGAAAAACACAATAAGAGAAAAACAGACTATTTTTCCTTATCAATATTCCCCCCAAAATCTACCTTTAAGGCAGATTTGGGATGATATTATCAAAATCTTAAGGCTTACATCTATCTTACATTTCATTGTATTTAAATGTATGTAATTATTTACATTTTTTTTCATTTTTTTTATTCTGGTACTATCTATTATTTATTTTCAGAGGAGAATATTTAGTGAATAAAAATTTAAATGGAGTTGTCAACCTCCTGATGATTTTTAGTTAGTGAAAACTGCAAACCTAGACTAGCTTTAAAAATATTATCAACTTAATTTTTTAGTCTTCCTTTCTCTTGTTCATGAGAACTACAGACAACAGATAAATCATCTTGCTTATGTGAAATGTCTTATTTTGGTTTCTTTCCTTGAAAATTTTTTTTTTAATTTAAAAAAGCCTTTGTTTTAAAAGAACATGTCATCAGTCAAAATAGTGCTATCACTTCTGAAAATATTTTCATTTTCTGACATGCACCAAGGTGCCATAAAGTAGTGTTGACAACTCCATCTCTAGCATTCCACAAATCTTGTGGAGATATATCATCAGAAAACCACACAATCTATATCCGGGCTCTGACAAAACTGAAACACGGCCTGCCAGCCACAGATAAGTTTTGAAATGTTAGTCACTGAAAAGGTGATAACAGAAACAAGGATCAAATGCGTGTACACCTTCACCTTTGGACGCCTGCGGTTTCAAGCCAAACCACTTTGGTAAAAAGATATTACCATTTGGCCTCTTGGTGAAGTCAGTAGATATATATACACCAAGAGTGATAGGATATGAAAAGACACGAAGGAGCTGGTGTTAAATGTGTTAGAATTAAGAGATGCTATGAAGCAATAACAACTTCTCCGGCAAACAAGAGAGAGCGAAGCGTGGGGTTGGAACCACTAGAGACTGAGCTCCAGGGATCAAAGCAGTACACAGTGGTTGCCACAGGCACAAATGGAAATTACGGAACACTTTGGAACAAGTGGAAACAGCTTCGATGTCTTCATCTTCGTCATCTTCCTTTTTAATCCCCAAGTGTTTAGGGATTTCAGGCTGTTCTCAATTTTATATGGAAAATTTCAAGAGATAGGAGAAGACAAAGGCCCATTACGCTGGACCTGGACATGAAATATTAAACCAAAGAATTTTTTTTTAAAGACTCTTTTTAAAAATATAACCAGAATGACTACAAATACTACCTTTAAGGCAGAATTTATAATCATTTACTTCTTAATGGTTCCTCCCTCATGCCATCCATTTTCAAACAAAGCTGAGTTTATTACCATCATCCAAGATTACATTCCCGTGCAGTTGCAGTATTTCTTCTGTAGTGATTTATTTAAAAGGGCTTCACCATGATAGCTCTCCAACTTTGTTCCTTCCTGTATATCACTGTTCAGGGTCAAAAGCTGGGAAAAGGGCTGGTCCCTAAGGCCTAACATATTTCACCAGTGGAGACTCTGGCTTTTCACTTCTCTTTCTCTCCTCATCACTTTATGCTTAAAGAAGAACAGATGTGGAAACGTTTAGAAAAAGACTAATTGAATTTCACATAACACAATTTAGCATTGTTTGAGGAAGTAACTAAATCAACAGCACATTTTCCAAAGGCCCAGCCTCGCCTAATTAGAACACCAAACGTGTGACTAATTGGCCACACTTCCACCAAAGGCTCTGCAGCAGATGAGCTGTGGCCCATTCCCTTTGCCCCAGCTGAGGCCGGTGGTTTGGCTGTGAGGTAAGGTGGTTGCTCTAAATAAGTTGGGCTGAGCATAATGGGGAAAGAAACTCCGAGAGGGCCCAAGAACATGTCCACGGGAAGCAGGAGAGGAACTGGAAGGTTTACTCTGTGGCAGCATCCAGAGAATTACCAGGAGATTATCAGGACATAAATTAAGAGATAGTTGGGGCCCCATAATTGGAACAGTTAATAGCCTGCTCTTTATCATTTCAGCTCCATGGCCTTAGAACTCGACATCTAATTAAAACATAATCTGATATGATCAACAAAGGCTCCACTTAACCTGACCCTTTACCACACTGGCTGATCTGCTTTCTGCATGCAACAGAATCCTTGCTTTCTTCTTCAACTTTATTTCCTAGGAGTGTGCAGAAGAGTGTGTGGGAAAGAAAGGGCATAATGAGAGGAAAGGGAGAGGATGACTCTGGGCTTGTTCTGTGGTAAAACCCAGAACATTTTCCTTTAAGGAATCTCATCCCTACTCTCTCCTCCTAGGTATTAAACCCACGGAACTAAAAGTGACTTTAAAAGTCTTTTAGTGAAACTTTCACATTTTATAGTTGAGTATTCTGAGGCCAAGAAAGGTGCAGTAATTTGCCTAGGGGCACACAACCCTTGTGACTGATTTAGAACTAGAAATCAAATCTCTGACGCCCAGCTTCTGATGCCATTTATATTTCCTCTATGTGCAGGGTTTCATAATTACCCACAGATTGGACTATATGTTCAATCCCAAACACCTAAACAACAAAATGACCTATCAGACATAAATTTGCCAGGGAGAATTGGAATGTATTCTAAGTTGTTAGTGTAGATCCTGGCTTCTGGTCTCCACCTATTAGAGTAATGGGCTATCAAAAAATCTGAATATTTGCTTCAATCAAATCTTGTCATTTTATTTGTCTGTCTGATAAGAAATTAAAGTGAATTAATTTTTAATAGGAAAGAGTTTCTGAAAGAATAGTTGTTTCTCTAGATTCAAGCTAAGGAGATTCATATGAACTTTGTAGTTGTCAAATACGTTGTATACTCATGTGGGAAAGAAACTCTGACTTTAAAGTATAACACATATTTAGCAAAATAAATGTAGCATGTATGTCCACTGATCATCAATGTATATTATCTTGGGGGAAATTTTAAGCTTTACCTTTGCCACCCAGGATGTAACTTTTAAACTTGGTTGATGAAAGCTCAGGGAATAGAAAGTAATGTAGCATGTTCACAAAAAAAATATGATCATTAAAGAAAATATTAATATTTCTTTGATAATTTACTACTTAAAATGGTCCTTGTTCCTGTGTTTCTGCATGCATAAAAGACAAACTGGAGTTGAATATACTTCCTTTAGAAGTGATCGCCATCTTCCACATGCCAATAAAAACAAAGTCATAGAAATCCTCTTTTTTGTTAATCAAATCTTTAGAAAATCGGAAATGAATTCAATAAAAGAAATTAAGATCAGATGTTGGCAAAACATTTCATGCATTAATATTCTTGAAAGTTTTATATTGATAGATAGCATAGGGGAGAAAGACGAACAGTGTCCTGGATTTTTTTTTTTTCTTGATAAGAGTGTGTAAAGAAGATGATCTTGACCCCGACTCATCATTGGGGGATTGACAGATAAGAACTCCAGGTAAAGGTGCTTTGCTTTTCTAATAAAATGGGATTTTCCATGGGATACTTTAATGAATACCTGATGTAGCCAAGTAGACAGGTTAAGAAGTGAATGTCTCATTTATGAGGAATCAGCCTTGGGAAAGTTCCTTAGACTCCATTTGTCTCAGACTGTAAGCACAGATGAACAAATGGACTGCGGCATGACTGTGTGTCAGCGTGGTGGGGTTCAGCCATTCCTCTTCTTTCTTCTGTGTTCAGCACAGCCAAATGGGCTGTTGGGTGGTCGAAATTTGTCAGGAAGATAGACAGCCACTGGGAATCTGTGCTGATCAGTCTTCTAGGCTGTGATCCAAGGCTTTGCTTCACATATAGGGAGCGTTCAGTGTCGTATGTAACATGGTGGCAATGGTCCTGCCTTTTAAAAATTATCTCATATAAATGCATTGAGAACGACTAAAAGTTAGGGAAGAATTTTGGCATCTTGAGAAGAAAGACCACTTAAATACAGGTATTTACTGACGATGTATTTGCCTATCAAGCAGAGGTGATCGTGACCATTTCTGTGTTGATGAACTGGGTTGACTTTAAAATCTTTTGCAGGCGGTAAAGAGCCTAGTTGGCTAAAGAGTATCACTCGTCATTTAAAAGTACAAGCAGAAAGTAAGGCTACAAACAAGAAAGTATTATAGATAAAATGAATCCAGCAGATTTTTATATTCAGGTTGTATCTACTTAGTTTTGTTTTTTTTTCCCTGATTTTATTATTTGCAGTTATTTATTTTTCACCTTTTTAGGTTTTTTGAAATCAAATCTAAAGAGCTTTATTAAATGACAATGTTTTTAAAGTCAAGACTTGGCATTTCTTCTTTAGAAAAATTAGAATCTCTTACAAAAGAATTTCAAATTTATGGGGAAAACCAGATGACTGGGCACTTTAAACCATGGAACCATGGATTTGCTTCATAAACTGTCTTACGTGATGATGACTGTAACATAACTTTCAGCCAATCACATAACCAAAACAAACACCATAAAAGGATAATATTTTGGATACAGAAGTAGTGCACTGTAACAATTGCTTTCGGGTTCCCCCCTCAAAATCAAAAACAAACAAACAAAACCACTTGAATGAGAAGACCTGATTCTAGTCCTAGATTTCTACTAACTAGTTGCCTAAGCTTGGGTAAAGCACTTACCAGATTTGGCTTTCATCTCTGTAGGATGAGAATGTGAAACTGGACAGATTAGTTGTTCTTAACCCTGACTGTTCTTTAGGACCATGTAGGAACCTCAAGAAATACTGATGTCCAGGTCCCGTTCCAAATCAAGTAAACCAAAACCTCTGGTGAAAAGAGCCCAGAAATTGCTATTTTCATAAAGCTTAGCAGCTGATTGTAATTTGCAGCAGGGTAAGGGGTGGACGGCGGCTCCACAATAACACTTGGGGGTGCTGACACTGTGAAAACATCCATGGCAAACAAGTAACTTTAATGGTAAAAAATATTTGCAGTGGTTTTTATCCTTATGTTTAGTAAATAAACCAGAATTGCATTTTAAAGAAATACAGCTAGCCCTCCAGATTAATCACTGTGAAGTATAGTGTTACTCAAGCAATATCACATACACCTTTACTTTGAGTGAATTATCTGATTTGTATAAGTTGAAATGGCACAAATGGACCAAAACACATAGAAATCATAAAAACACTTCTTTGCTGAGAATATGCCCACAAGGCACCAAATGATCAGATGAAAATGGAGAAAAAAATCTAGGTGTTCTGTCTGTCAGTTGTAAAATACATGGGCTTCTTTTTCTCCCATTCTGTACCCCCTCCCCAATTTCTTTATCCGGACCTATTCAATTTTGAGATTTTTGCTGTATTTCAGTTATTTCAAGGAATGCATATCTCTTTGTTGGAGTAATGGGAACAAGACATCTCCAAGATATGCATTAATAGGAACACACATTTCCCCTTATTTCTTTCTATTCACAAACCTCAAATATACATGTCTTCTGAAAGTTTTATATCAAAGCAAAGTATTTTTAATTAAAGCTTGGTCTCCTCTGAACTATGAGGACTAAACCAGACCAAGGACTGCCACATCATTTTTCTCCTCATTATCACCTCGTTAAGATCCCAGAACATGCCTCAGAGGCAGGGGGTTGAGACATGCAGCTTAACAAGGTGATAATGAGGAGAAAATGTCTCCAGCCTATTTGGGGCACAGCACATGCTAGGTAGGATGATGGCAGACCAGTTTGGACTGGAGCAGAACTCACTTTAGTTACTAAGGTATCCTCAGAATGGATTTGACTATTTTGAGGTGAACTATGTTTTTTTCTCATTGACAATGGTAAGCCAAGATGGGACAAAGCAAAACAAAACAAAACAAAGAAGGATATTTGGATCTAAGATTTTGCTGTACAGAATGAAAACAACTTTCCAATGTCCATTCATCTATTTATCTTTAGTAATGTGAACCTTGATACATAGCCAGCAAGCACTATTACCCAGCTAAATCTAAAAATATGTGACTAAGCTTTGACCAGTGATATTTAAATGGAAATATTTCTGCTACCACCTAGAAGAATCTTAAATAGAGGAAATTGGCTTTTCTTCACCAATTTCCTTCTTTTTGCTGGCTGGAACGTGGATATCCAACTGGAGCTTTGACAGCCATTTTGGATCATGAAGTGGTGAAACTGAAAAGGAAGCTGTACCTTTATT
Source organism: Glaucomys volans (assembly GCA_020662805.1). Taxonomy (NCBI): domain Eukaryota; kingdom Metazoa; phylum Chordata; class Mammalia; order Rodentia; family Sciuridae; genus Glaucomys; species Glaucomys volans. Next base: position 18,873 of record JAJEJO010004508.1, on the reverse strand, counting down.
ACCAAGTAGGTACCGTATTAGCCTGGATAGCCTCCCTTCAAATACTTTTACCCTGAGAAAGAAAAAATCTAGTATAAACCAGTAGTTTTGTCAGTGGTAATATTGATAAATGAGCTGAAATGAATACTACCACACATTTTTAAAGGGTTAACTATATTTTCCTGATATGTAATCCATATTTCACACCCTTTCATCCTCAATTCTCAGCTATCACCCAAACCAGAAGACTTGGGAACGGTGGTGTGCTGGAACCAGGTCAGAGCAGCTCACCCAAGCTACTGTTAAAATATTCAGAATTTTACAAGATAGTTGTTAAAACAGCTACTATTAAAAATTAAATTCTATAAAATTTCAACTTAATAAATTATATTAAAACCAAAGGTGATAAATACTCAAAATTACCATCTTTAATGATTTTACTTCTTTGCTGCTCTTGAGTTTATGTTGTACCTGTATATTGGAAACACTCTATAATGGTATGTTTCTTCCCAAGTCCCTGTTTAACATAACATGTATAGCTTACAATCAGCCATAGTGGGAACATTTTCCCATGGAAAACAACAAATGTTACAAATTAGGACTTGACATTTGTTTTGTTGCTTGTCTAGGCTTAGGAGAGTGATGGAGAAAATGTTAATAATTCAGGTTACACTCGAAAGTGTATCATGTCTAATGCTGAAGCTGAAATTTTATATTTCAGTGCAGTGACTATTGCCTGCATGAAAGTGAGAAACATTTTAATAGTAGGCCCCTGTCATACTTAGTGAAAGTAATCTTATGGGACAAAGAGCAAATTAGGATACAACTACATTTATCAAACAGTTGTTGAATTCCAGCTGCAGGTTGGCCACATTATAAGAGTTCAGCAAAATCAATGAAGTGATTCTTCAAACAGGTTCTGAAATTTTCAATAAAGAGTATTGCATACTTATTATTGATAAATTATATACTACACATGGTTTATATCAATAGTTATCTGAAAATCTATGTAATAAATACATATGCACACCCATCTTTTTCATAAAGCCATAGACCTTCAGGCCAACTTTAGGTGACAACTTGACTGGATTAAGGTGTCCCTAAAGAACCCAGCATTATATCTGGGTGTGTCTGTGAGGGTGTCTCCATATAAGAATGGCATGCAAGTCAGTGGACTGTGTGGGGAAGATCTATGTGTGGGCACCATCGAATCAGCTGGGAACACAGAGCAAAGAAAAGGATTTCCTTTCTCTCTCTTAGCATGGGGATGCACTCTCCTTCTGCAACCTTTGTACATCAGAACCTCAAGCTTTCTAGGCTCAGAACTCTTGGACTTACACCAGCACCACCTCTTCTCTCCCAGCTTCTCAGGCCTCTGACTTCAGACTGAGAATCACTCCATTGGCTCCCCTGGTTCCAAGGCTTTGGGATTTGGAACTGAGCCACACTATTTGCATCTTTATCTTGCAGATGGCTTGTGATGCAATCTCTCAGTTTCAATTATCACATGAGAAAATTCCCTTCATAAATCCCTATCTATCTATATCTATCTATCTATCTATCTATCTATCTATCTATCTATCTATCTATCATTTATATCTATCAATCTGTCTTTCTATCTATCCATCCATCCATCCCCAGGCTACAGATTTTGTCCCTGAAAAAATGCAAATACAGAACTTTTCCCATCAAGTGAGGGAGCTACTTTCAGCTGGAGCAATTTTTTAGCTGGAGGTAGCTCTGAGTTATCAATAGTCAACATTTTCAGTACCTGGGAAAATGATGCCTGCACTGTAATGAAGGGGAATTTAGGAGGGTGTACCACAGCATTAACCACAGATAGTCAAAGGGAGATTGATGAAGCCTTAGATGAGTGGAAGGTCCTCAGCCACCCTCTTCTGAGTGTCTCCCTTTCCCTCATCAATAGGAAACGACAAATTCTCAGGTAAGTTTTTGAGATCCTAAAGCAGACAGCTCATTTCCCAAGTCAAACAGCAAGACCCTAGAAAAGAAAAGGTCTTAGAAAAATCTCACAGAATTTTCCATCTCCTGCTATGACTATGGAGCAGTAGAACTATTCCTATGTACCTGGTCTGAGGCAAAAGTAGCGGAAAAATTCAGAACAATAATCTTTAGTGATGATAATATCACCTATTAATATTGGAATTCACTAAGATGTCTATCCTCTCATCTGGCTTTAGTTGATTGATTGCACAAGTTGCTACTGATAAATCAAGAACTCTGTGCAAGACTGTCTCAAAGATGTTCACCAACCATTCTTCCCTTCTCTGTCAGCTCATCCCACCTATTCCTGTAAGGATATGGAGTCTAGTCGACTTCCCTTTGAATCTTAGTAGGACTTGTTGTGAGTCATAGTGACAGTCGAAAATTGTGCCTGTTCAGGGGCTAGGCATTAACACACCTGGACGCTTTAATTTCTTTTAACAATGTTTTATAATTTTCAGTGTGACAGTCTTGCTCTTGAATTTTTTATTTCTAAGTATTTTATTCTCTTTGATATGCTTATAAATGTAATGTATTTTTTAAGTTCCTTTTTATATTGTTCATTGGTAGTATAGAAATACAACTGACTTTTCTACATTGATCTTTCATCCTGCAATCTTACTCAAAGTTTTAAATTTTTAGCAGATTTCTCTGGATTTTCTAAATAGAAGATTATGTTATCATGTCATCTGAGAATAGAGGTAATTTTACTCCTTACTTTCCAATCTAAAGGATTATTTAATTTATTTTTCTAATAAGTTTTTTGGCTAGAAGCTCCAGTACAAAGACAAGTTGAAGTAGTGAGAATCCTGGTCTTTTTCTTCACCTTGTAAGAAGCATTCAGTTTTCCACCATTAAATGTGATGGAAATGTGGGTATTTCTTAGATGTTCTCTATCAGTTTGATTGATGCTCCTTTCCCCTCCATGTTTGAGTGTTGTTATTGTTGTTATTGTTTTTACCATGAAAGGGTGTTGAGTTTTGTCAAATTCTTGTCTGCATCTGTTGAGATGATCTTATGTTTTTTCTCATTTGTATTACCATTATGTTGTATTACATTAATTTATTTTAGTATGTTAGACCAATAGCACATTCAGGGGCCATGTTTCAGGTGCTTCATTGAACATTTTTGCCTGTGTATTCATAAGGGATATTGGTCTGCTATATTCTTGTGGTATCTCTGACTCTGAAATCAGGGAACTACTACATCACACAATGTAAGGGAAATTGTTCCCTCCCCTTCCATTTTTTTTTTTTTTTTAATAATAGTTGGGCTAGTTTGTATTTGCGTTTAGTGTTTGCTAGAGTTAACTACTGAAGCCATCTGGACCTGGGCCTTCTTTTTGTAAAAAATGTCAATTAATTATTCAAGCTTTGCCCTTCCTATTCTACTCAGATTTCTGTTTCTTGAGTTAGTTCCATCAATTTGTGCTTTTCTTGGAAGTTGTCCATTTAACTTAGGGTATCTAATTTGCTAGTAGTAGTCCCATAGTAATCACTTTTATTTCTATAAGACAGAGAACAATGTTCTCTCTTTAGTTCCTGATGTTAATATTGAATCTTCTCTCCAGTTCTTCTTGGTCATATAGCTGAAGACCTATCAATTTGGTTTCCTTGATTTTCTGTACTGTTTTATTATGCTAGATTTCATTTATTACTGGCATTACTTCCTTTCTTCTACTTGCTTTGAGGCTTATTTATTCTTCTTTTCTGATACTATAAGGTAGAAAATTAAGCTACCCATTTGAGATCTTTTTTAATGTAGGCAGTTGCTTATAATTTCTCTCTAAACATTGCTGCAGAAATAGCCTATACATTTTAGTATATTTTTATAAAGTTATGTCAAAGTAGTTCATAATTCCCTTGTGATTTTTTTCGATCTATTGGTTATTAGGAAGTATGTTATTTAATTTTCAGGTTTTTAAATTCATTTGTTGCACATTCTAGTTTCATTTTCTTGTGGCTGGAGAACATAGATAAGTTCAATACTCAAACATTGATATTTTAGGGCCTAACATATGGCCTGTCATGGAGAATATTTTATGTACAGTTTAGAAAAATATAGATTCTGCCACTATTGGACAGAGTGTTCTATAAACATCTTTCTGCTTTAAAGTGTTAAATTTTTTTATTTTCTTGTTGGTATTTTATTTAGTTTTATTCTATCTCTTACTGAAAGTAAGGTATTATAATACTTTTTATGCCTATAACTTTTTTTATTGAAAGATAAATTTTATATGGATATAGTCACTCTAGGTCCTTGATCATTACATAGTATATATTTACCCATTCTTTTAACCCAGTTTGACAATCTCTGCATGTTTATTTAATTATAAAGTCTTTCACATTTTTATTGATGCCTATTAATTATTCAGAACAATGGATTTTATTGTGGCATATTGATACTTTTTATAAAATAATATGACTAATTTCATTCCCAATATTTTCCCTTCCCTTTCCACCCCATTTACTTCCTCTACACTAACAGTACACATTCTGTATTCATGATATCCTCTTTATCCCCCAGCCCCACACTCAGCTTCCACATATGAAAGAAAATACATGGTACTTGTAGTTCTGTCCTTTTTTTTTTTTTTTTTTTTTTTCTAATCAATGTCTTTTATCTTTATGACTGAATAATACTCCACTGTGTGTATACATATCACATTTTCTTTATCCATTCATTGGTCAAGGAACACCTTGGTGGATTCTATTGCTCAGCTATTGAAATTTTGCTGCAATAAGTGGGGGTATGAAAACATCTCTCAAATATGCTAAATTTAATTCTTTTGGAAAATTACTGAGAAATAGTATAGCTGAATCATATAGTAATTCTATTTTTAGGTCTTTGAGGAATTGCCATAATGGTTTTTGTAGTGGCTTTACCAATTTACATTCCCACCAATGATACATAAGAGTTCTTTGCATCCTTACCACCACTTAACTGTTATTTGTATTCCTATTGATTGCCATTGTGACTGGGGTGAGATAATATCTCAATGTAGTTTTGATTTTCATTTTCCTGGTAGCTAAAGAAGATGATAATTTTTTCACATAGTTCTTATCCATTCATACTTCTTTTGAGAAATATCTGTTCAGTTAATCTTCCTATTTACTAAATGGGTTTTTTGTTTTTGTTGAATTTACTGAGTTCTTTGTATATTCTGGATATTGATCCTCCAATGGAAGAGTAGTTAGTAAAGATTTTTCTCTCATTCTGTAGACAGTCCCTTTGGTCTGATTGTTTACTGTGCAAGAGCTTTTAAATTTGTCTTTGTCCCATTTATTAATTCTTGTTATTTCCTGAGCAATAGGAATACTATTCAGAAAATCATGACCTGTGCCTATATGTTGAAGTGTTTTCCCTGTGTTTACTTCTAGTAGTTTCAAAGTTTCTGGTCATTTTTTTTATTATTGGTTCTTTTTAATTATACATGGCAGTAGAACCCATTTTGATATAATTATACAGCAGGGAAGGTATCTTTTTTTTCACAATGTAGATTCACACGATTCATATAATCTTACATATACATAGGGTAATACTGTCTGTCTCAGTCTACTGTTTTTCCTTCCCCCACCCCCTCCCATCCCATTTTCCTCTACACCATCCATACTTCCTCCATTCTTTTCTTATACCCCCCATAATCCCCCTCCCGCTGTTATGTATCAGCATACACTGATCAGAGAAAACTTTTGGCCTTTGGTTTTTTGGACTTGGCTTATTTCACTTAGCACGATATTCTCCAACTCACCCATTTACCAGCAAATTCCATAGTTTTATTCTTCTTTATGGCTGTATATATATATACCACAGTTTCTTTATCCATTCCTCAATTGAAGGGCATTTAGGTTCCACAATCTAGCTATTGTGAATTGAGCAGCTATGAACATAGATGTGGCTGCATCCCTATACTTTGCCAATTTTAAGACTTTGGGAATAAACTGAGGAGTGGGATAGCTGGGTCAAATGGTGGGTCCATTCCAAGTTTTTTGAGGAATCTCAATACTGCTTTCCAGAGTGGCTGCACCAATTTGCAACTCCACCAGCAATGTACAAGTGTGCCTTTTTCCCCAGATCCACGCCAACACCTATTATTGCTTATATTCCTGATAATAGCCATTCTAATTGGAGTTAGATGAAATCTTAAGGTGGTTTTAATTTGCATTTCTCTAATTACTAGAGATGATGAGCACTTTTTCAAGTGTTTGTTGATCACCTGTGTATCATCTTCTGTGAAGTGTCTGCCCAGTTTCTTAGCCCATTTATTGATTGGGTTCTTTGCATTTTTGGTGTAAAGTTTTGTAAGTTCTTTATAAATTTTGGAGATCAGTGCTCTGTCCGAAGTATGTGTGGAAAAGATTTTTTCCCACTCTGTAGGCTCTCTTTTCACATTATTGATTGTTTCTTTTGCTGAGAAAAAGCTTTTTAGTTTGAATCCATCCCATTTATTGATTCTTCCTTTTATTTCTTGCGCTCTGGTGGTCATGTTGAGAAAGTCTGGTCCTAAGCCAATATGAAGAAGATTTAGGCCTACTATTTCTTCTATTTGGTGAAGAGTCTCAGGTCTAATTCCTAGATCCTTGATCCATTTTGAGTTGAATTTTTTACAGGGTGAGAGATAGGGGTTTAATTTCATTTTATTGAATATGGATTTCCAGTTTTGCCAGCACCATTTGTTGAAGAGGCTATCTTTTCTCCACTGTATGTTTTTGCACCTTTGTCTAGTATGAGATAACTGTACTTATGTGGGTTTGTCTCTGTGTCTTCTATCCTGTACCATTGGTCTACCTGTCTATTTTTGTGCCAATACCATGCTGTTTTTGTAACTATTGCTCTCTAGTAGAGTTTAAGTTCTGGCATTGTGATACCTCCCGCATCATTCTTCCTGTCCAGGATTGTTTTGGCTATTCTGGGTCTTTTGTTCTTCCATATGAATTTTATGATTGCTTTTTCTATTTCTATGAGGAATGTCATTGGAATTTTTATTGGAATTGCATTAAATTTGTATAGTACCTTTGGAAGTATGGCCATTTTGATTATATTAATTCTGCCTATCTAAGATCATGGAAGATCTTTCCATCTTCTAAGGTCTTCCTCAATTTCTTTCTTTAATGTTCTGTGGTTTTCATTGTAGAGGTTTTTCACCTCTTTTGTTAGATTGATTCCCAAGTATTTTATTTTATTTGAGGCTATTGTGAATGGAATTGTTTTCCTCATTTGACTTTCAGATGATTCATTGCTTATGTAGATAAATGCATTTGATTTATGTGTGTTTATTTTATATCCTGCTATTTTGCTGAATTCACTAATTAGGTCTAAAAGTTTCCTGGTGGAGTTTTTTGGATCCTCTAAATATAGGATCATGTCATCAGCAAATAGTGATAGCTTGAGTTCTTCTTTTCCTATTCGCATTCCGTTAATTTCTGTGGTCTGTCTAATTGCTCTGGCTAGCATTTCCAGCACAATGTTGAATAGAAGTGGTGACAGTGGGCATCCCTGTCTTGTTCCAGTTTTTAAAGGGAATGCTTTCAGGTTTTCTCCATTAAGAATGATGTTGGCAGTGGGCTTAGCATAAATAGCCTTTACAATGTTCAGGTATGTTCCTACCATCCATATTTTTTCTAGTGTTTTGAGCAGGAAAGGGTGTTGTATTTTGTCAAATACTTTCTCAGCATCTATTGAAATAATCATATGATTCTTAACCTTAAGTCTATTGATGTGATGAATTACCTTTATTGATTTCCGAATGTTGAACCAACCTTGCATCCCTGGGAGAAACCCCACTTGATCGGGGTGCACTATCTTCTTAATATGTTTTTGCAAGCGATTTGCCAGAATTTTGTTAAGGATTTTAGCATCTATATTCATCAGAGATATTGGCCTAAAGTTTTCTTTTCTAGATATGTCTTTGTCTGGTTCTGGTATCAGAGTGATACTAGCTTCATAGAATGAATTTGGAAGGGTTCCCTCCTTTTCTATTTCATGAAATACTTTCAGGAGTATTGGTATAAGTTCTTCTTTGAAGGTCTTGAAGAACTCAGCTGAGAATCCATCTGGTCCCAGGCTTTTCTTGGTTGGTAGGCTTTTGATGACTTCTTCTATTTCATTGCTTGAAATTGATCTGTTTAAATTGTGTATGTCCTCCTGGTTCAGTTTGGGAGGATCATATGTCTCTAGAAATTTGTCAGTGTCTTCAAGATTTTCTATTTTATTGGAGTATAGGTTTTCAAAGTAGCTTCTAATTATGTTTTGTATTTCAATGGTGTCTGTTGTGATATTTCCTTTTTCATCACGAATTTTAGTAATTTGTGTTTTCGCTCTCCTTCTCTTTGTTAGTGTGGCTAAGGGTTTATCAATTTTGTTTATTTTTTCAAAGAACCAACTTTTTGTTTTGTCAATTTTTTGAATTGTTTCTTTTGTTTCAATTTCATTGATTTCAGCTCTGATTTTAAATTTTTCCTGTCTTCTACTACTTTTGGTGATGATCTGTTCCTCTTTTCCTAGGGCTTTGAGCTGTAATGTGAGGTCATTTATTTGTTTGTTTTTCATTCTCTTATTGAATGCATTCCATGCAATGAATTTTCCTCTTAGCACTGCTTTCATAGTATCCCAGAGATTTTGATATGCTATATCATTGTTCTTGTTGATTTCTACGAATTTTTTTAACTCCTCCCTGATGTTTTCTGTTATCCATGCTTCATTCAATAGCATATTATTTACTCTCCAGGTGTTGGAGTAATTTCTGTTTTTTATTTTGTCGTTGATTTCTAATTTCTTTCCATTATGATCTGAAAGAATATAAGGTAGTATTTCTGCTTTTTTGCATTTACTAAGGGCTGCTTTGGGGCATAACATAGGGTCTATTTTAGAGAAGGAACCATGTGCTTCTGAGAAGAAAGTGTATTCACTCATCGATGGATGGAATATTCTATAAATGTCTGTTAAGTCTAAGTTTTTCATTGTGTTATTTAGTTCTATGGTTTCTTTGTTTAGTTTTTGTTTGGTAAATCTGTCCAGTGGTGACAGTGGTGTCTTAAAGTCACCCAGAATTATTGTGTTGTGGTCTATTTGATTCCGTAATTGGGAAGGATTTGTTTGATGTACATGGATGGGCCATTGTTTGGAGCATAAATATTTATGATCATTATGTCTTCTTGATTTATGGTTCCCTTAAGCAGTATGAAATGTCCTTCTTTATCCCTTCTGACTAACTTTGGCTTGAAGTCCACTTTATCTGATATAAGGATGGAAACCCCTGCTTTTTTACTGAGTCCGTGTGCATACTAGGTTTTTTCCCATCCTTTCACCTTTAGTCTGTGAATGTCCTTTTCTATGAGATGAGTCTTTTGAAGGCAACATATTACTGGGTCTTTTTAATCCAGTCTGCCAGTCTATGTCTTTTGATTGACTGGTTTAGGCCATTAACATTCAGGGTTATTATTGAGATATGATTTGTATTCCCAGTCATTTTGGCTTAGATTTGGTTTTGAACTTGACTTGGTTTCTCCTTTAATTGAACTTGGGGGCAAAAGTGCTTTACCACTGAGCTATATTTCCAGTCCTTTTTTAAAATTTGAGACAGGATCTCACTAAGTTGTTTAGAGCCTCACTAAATTGCTGAAGCTGGTTTTGAACTTTTGATCCTCCTGCCTCGGCCTCCCAAATAGCTAAGATTACAAACATGTGCCACCACCACCTTGAATTCTTTATCTAGTATTTTATCCACATAAGTATTTTGGAGTCAGTTGCTGGTAAATTATGAAACTTAGGAGGTGTCATGTTGCCTTTTTATTCATATTACTTTTATTTCTATGTTGATATTTAGGTATCTGATTGGATTTCTTTTTTACTTCTCATGAGAGCCTATTTAGGAGACACCCTTCTCTTGACAATATGTCCTGGGATATCAGACTTACGAATTGCTGAATATATTTCCAAGTGGGTTTCATAGTATAGTTCTCTGCTACTTCTTTGTTGATGACTAGTGTACTTTGTCACATTCTGTACTGTGTTGGAGACAGGATCACACTCTCTCTCTGTAAGTCTCAAAAGAGTAGGGTCTTTCTAGGTGACCAGACAATTGTGTTGTAGACAACAGAATATGTAGATTACACCCTATGTGCTTACTGCTCTAGTTTTGCCAACAGTATGCATTCTAAAAGGGTATGGGAGTGATCTACATTGAGGCCCTTCATCAATATGGCGTCCACAGTCTTTGAGTTATTTCTGTGTTGTTGCAGGAGTGGATCTTCAGCCCCACTTTCTAGCATGTTTATTGGGGCCTTGGTTGTCAGACTGAGGTTTTTATATGCCCTATTCTTTGTGTTAAGTATATGCTGAAGTTTGAATGGTGCTGAGTTGTGTGTAGAGCAGGGTGCACTGTCCCTTAGCCTCTCTCTTAGTTGGGCTGGGAGTGTGATTCAGCAGCAGAACATTTACCAGATGAACTTTGAATATCACAGTGGATTTCCAGCACTTCCCATACATGGGGAAATGAACAGCAACACAACAACCAATAACAGTGAACCAGACATAGCATTAAACACAATGTGCCAACTGCAACATCCACAACATTAACAACCACAACAACAGGAATGGTGGGGTCAGAAATTAGCAACAGCAGCAACCACAAATAGTGGGGAAACTGATGCAACATTAAGGTAAATGCCAGGTGTCAATACAACATCCACAATATTAATAACTGCAAAACAAGAAGAGTGGGGGCAGAAATTACATAAACAGTTATGAAAGATGTTAAAAATATAATCAGTTATAAAAGAAGAAAAAGGAAAAAGAAAGCAAAAAAGAATATTCAAAAGTGTGTATATATGTGTATATATATATATGTATAATTAAAAATGAAGCAAAATTGAGAAAGAGTGAAAGCAAGAAAATTCAACTATTAGAAGAAAAGGCAGTAACCAAAACAACAAAAATTCCACTAAATAGAAACAAAATGAAAACAAATAATAACAAAAAGGAAAGAATATAAAATAATTTTAAAAAGTAAATATATGTCTTCAAATGAATCAATGAGCAAATTCAAAAAGTTTTTATGAAAAAGAAAAGAATCGTCTCCTCTGACATGAATGAAACTGTGGAGAAGAATAGATACTTATTCTCTGTGTCAATGGATTCTTCTTTCCATGTCTTCTTGGGCTATGCAGCCCTTAGAGCAAGGACTGGGGATTATCAACTCTTCTTTCTTTTGTTTTGCTCTCCAGGCTGCCAGTTGGAGTGCCCCAGGACCAAAGCTGGTTTTGAAATGGCTCCCAGCACACCAGTACAAGGAAGTATGGAATGGCTATTGGAGTTTTCTCCAGACAGATTAGATGGACACATTCCCAAGGAGGGACTGACATAGAGTTCTAACCTGTAAGTTCCAGTGGCTGATGCCAAGCTCTGATTGGAATACTGTCAGGTGGGGTCTATAGCAGACAGATTAGATCTGTGCATCCCTAGAGCAGGGCTAGTGCCAATCTCTGCTATGCATTTGGATCGTGGGTACCTCCCAAGAATCCTATACGTAGGGCAGTATAACCAACTACCATGGGTGGTGGGGGTGTGGCAGATCCCACAACTCCACTGCCCACTCTACTGTGCCCACCTGAGGCATAGTTTCTACATGTTTGAATTCCCAAATCATTCCCACTCATGACTGTTTGGATTCCCAATCCACTTAGGCTGGTTTCTGGAACCACCAGACTCAAAGGGTAAGCAAGCTACATTCCCTTCTGTATCTCTGACCCAAATTCCACTGCATACAGCCTTGTCTGTGCTTCTTTCAATGGTGTCTGCTAGGGCCACTCTGGGCAACTTGATAGATACTTGCTGGGACACTGTGACAGTACGTCCTGCAACTTCCAGGGTTCCTACAGCAGCAAGCTCAGAAATCACCTTCATAAGATGGCTCCCTGCCACCGCTGTCTACTCACAAGTTGAGAAATGCTATGCAGCTACCTTGCAGCCTACAAATTGGCTAAATTTAAACTACCTTTCTGTTCTACAGCTGTTTCTATGCCAGATTTGTCCAGTTTCTCTCTCTCTCTCCCTTTATGTTTGCCCTCCCCTTTGCAGTGCTGTCTCAGATACAGATATTTAGACAGTTTCCTGGAGAAAAGAAAAAAATATGTGGTTTGTCTAGCAAACACATAGTGTTGACCTGTGTATTAGAACAAGTCTAAGTCAGCTGATGGTGGAAGAATACTTGAATTAGAGAAGTATGCATAATCTACTATTGTTGGATGAAGCAGCCTATGGATATCAATTACATCCAGAATTAAATGTTAGAAAGTGACTCAGAGAAAACCAAGTTCTTCTTCTCTCATCTAAAAGCTATTGACAAAATGCTTCCATCTAAAGGAATCAGTCCCAACTGTTTGTGTGGCTTCCAAGATTCTTCACAGTTCTTCCCCTGCCTGTCTCGGCGCTAACTTCTTTACCCACTGGTGATTGTTTGCCTCCTGTGTTCCATGGGTGAACACACTATTGCAGAGCATGTTGCTCTCTCTGCCTGGAATTAAACCTTGATAATTGTTTCTATGAAAAATTCACATTCATTAATGAGTACTCTCCCCCATGCCACCTTATTTATGACTTTTTCTCTGAACTTTTAACCAGGTAAGGACTAGTTACTCTATGCTACAGTGATGCTTAAAATGCTTATCTTTTTATGTCATAATTATTTACCTCTTCCAGAGAGACTGTGAGTTCTTGAGGGAAGAATTTATAGTGTTCACTCTGCAGCATGCAAGCATAGACCACTACTTAGAATTTGATAAACAATAACTATTGATTGAGCAAGTGGCTGGATGAATGAATGAAAAAATTAAATAAATCTTATTGTATAAGATTAATATTATAGGCATATTATGTCAAAAATTAAGGAAACTTACAAAGTCATCAGAGAAATGGCCCTTTGCCTCATGAAATGTCCAATCTAGAGTATTTAGGGAGACAAGACTAATACTAATAGCAAATGACCCAAATATAGAACATAAACTCACCAAAACAACCCAAACCCTGCAGAAAGATCTCAGGCTAGAAGGGTGATTTTGAAGATGGCCAGCTCTATACATGGAATAATTGGATCTTGGGCAGATTTAAAAATGTGTTCCTATTGAGACAAGATGAGAAAGTATTTCAGAGGTAAAATGGTATAAAGGTTGAGGACAAGGGAATAATTCTATGCTAAAACTAGCCTGATTTCCCCAATCTCCCTTTGGAATATTGATCTCTTGGTAAAGGATGATTCCAGGGGCTGCTGCAATGACTTCAGTGGCTTTCAGGGTCACTTGGTTTAATTTTGGAATAAACTCAGTTGACATCAGAGGATCTCAAGGGTATTGCTGGAATAAATCTGACTCATCTCTGGAAGCCCATCAGACTGGCTAAGTCAAAATTAAATCCTAGGCATGATTCAAGCCAGAACAATGTGGTGGAAAGTGCACAGTCATGGCACAGCCACATGCAATTCAAGTGCTTAATCATGACCATTTGGGGTGACTTTTTAAAATTAGAGCTTCATAGTTATGCATAGTAATTGGGTTCATCCTGACATAATCATACATGCCTGGAATTTGATTTAAGTTCATGATCCCCCTTTTCCCTCCTTCCCTCTCATTCTCTGTTCCCTCCCCCATTCTCCTTCCTCTACTATGCTAGACTTCCTTTCACTCATCTATTTATTTATATTTGATTGATTCTTTTCACTTACACAGAAAGGTGAAATCGCCTGTGGTATATTTATATATACACATAACATGATTTTTTTTAAGAATTCATTCCACATGAATTTCACCCCATGCCTTGAGGTGTTTTTTTTTTTAAATGGAAAACCCTTTCCAGATCTGCAAATACCTGACAAAGTATGTGTTTACACTTTTTGTTGTAGCTTAATAGATTAAACAATGAATATTTGCTTTCAAAGAAAATTAGTGATTTTTAATGAAAACGTGCTCCACAAATATTTCTCTTATATGGGAAGTGGAAATAAATACTGACTGAGTGCCCTATGTATGTCAGTGATATTTTGGTTCCAAAACCATCCTAGAATGTAATACCATTATGCCCACATTACTGATGAGGAAACAGAGACTCACAGAAGTAACTTTCTTAATGGCACACATGCTCGTATTCCAACCTTGGACCACATGACTTCAAAGCTCAACTTCCTTCCACTGAATCCCCATTACACCTGCTACTTACAGGAAACATACACATACAAAAATGTTAAGATATAACAATTCAGTACTTCTCAAAACTAAGAAAAATCATTTTATGTTATTAGTATTGGGATTAGACAATGGGGAATAAAAAGAAGGAAGGGAAGATAAGAATAGGAAAAACAGTGGAATTAATCTGAAATAACTTTCTTATGTACATATATAAATACACCACAGTGAATCTCAACATCATGTATATCCACAAGACTAGAATCCTAATTAAAATAAGATATACTCCATGTTCATATAAATATGTCAAAATAGACTCTACTGTCATGTATAACTAAAAAAGAGCAAATAAAATAATAAAGGAATTACTTTTTAAAAAACTCTGTCTAGAGAGTAAGTATGTTAAAAAATAAGTACTGAAAAATTTGGAGCTAAGCAAGAGACCTAATGGAAGGTCAAGATGAAGTGAGATAAAGAGAACCAACTCCATAAAACATGTATCACAGAGCTGCCTATATGGTGAGATCTGTGTGCCAAAGAGGATTTTGCCTATCTCCTCAAATCTTACTCCCTTACCTGATAAGGTATACAGGTTCATATCAGGTGCAAGGCATACAGCACTCCTTCTCCCTGATGGTAAGACATTCTTCCCAGGACGTCTATGTTAAAAGGTACAAATTGTTTATCAGGATTATTTCAAATAGGATTCCAGATGTGTGAATACTGCAGGTTGAAGAAGGTGAGAGTTGGACGTTCTAATGGGAATCCCCAGTGCTAGGAGAGGCCAGTCATTCCACAGCATGGGGGCTCTGGGCCTCTAAAGAAAGGAAAATGGTGACAAAGCTGAGGATAATACCCAGCACAAATTTGTTCTTTAATCCTTCCCAGGACTTCCATTTTTAGGTGTTATGGTTTGGATCTAGAATGTTTGTAAGATCTCATGTGCTTAGAGATGGAGCTTTTGGGAAGTGATTAGGTCATGAGGACTTTGACTTCGTTAGTGGATTAATTCATTGATGGCCGAATGGACTACTGGGAGGTGGGACCCAGTTGGAAGAAGTAGATCAATGGGGGCATGCCCTGGAAGCGTTTATCTTCTGTCTGGTCCCTTCCTCTCTCTTCTTCTCTGCTTTCCAGCTGCCTTGAGCTGAGCTGCTTTCCTCTGGCACACCCTTTTATCATGTTTCTGTTTTAAGGATATATGACTATGGACTAAATCCTCTGAAATTATGAGCCAAAATAAATCTTTCCTCCTCTAAATTGTTCTTGTCAGCTATTTTTGGTCACTGTGACACAAAGTTGATTAAGACAGCTGGAGACAAAAATTCCAAGAGTTATAGAAAGTAGATGTATGTTGAGACTGGTGCTCAGGGTGAAGGCCATCCTATAATGTGGTAAGCTCCCTGACACTAAAGATTTTAGAAAGGTTAGATACACCCATGGAAGTGATGTTTTGGGAGGCTTGACTACATGGTCTCTAAAATCCCTTTCAATTATAAAATGCTGATAGAATCTGTGAATGATTTTGTTAGGTTTCAGAGATTCCTTGGTACCATTTTATTGTCATTCCTGCATTCATTCATTCATTCAACCAACATAATTATGAAATATGTTCTATTTGATAGGCATTATTAAAAAATCTAAATATGTTTCCTTTTAATTCAGGTAAAAGTAAACCAGGAGATGTTAGAGTTGAGGGAAAATCACAATCTAAGAACATAATATTCTTGGTGCCACTGTTATTTCTCTGCACTTCATATCCCTGTGTCAGACCATGTGGTTTTACATGCTGAGCTATTTTGCTCTAGCTCTGACAGACTGGCATGGTAGAGACTTAAATCACATTTTATTTTTTCAAAAACTGTAAAACATGTAGCAAAATAAACACTAGACCAGATGTTATGGAGGAAGATATGTTTACCTGAGACTGGTTGTGGTCAAATACAGGGATGACATTTCATATTTTGGGGGAGGAGCCACAGCACCCCACCTGCAGTCCATGCCCAGATACTGGCCCCCAGTCCTAAACAAGCGGGACTCTCTGGCTTTGGCCATCCTTTCTTCTGTTTATCAGTTTTTCCAGGCCTGACATTAGACAAATTAAACTCTGCAGTTGTTCATGTTGAAAACAGCTTTTGCAAGATTGGATGGAAGTTATACATGCTTATTAATGTGTGACTAGAGTGTAGAATTTAAACCCATAGTTTTAAATTTTAAACAATATGACAAAAGATTTACCCTTGAAATAAATATATATATATATATTTATCACCAACCACTTTTGGACCAACTAATTCAAATACATAAATATTCTATGACTGAGATAATAGTGAACACTCTGAACTCTGTTTCATAAAATGTAGCTTGGGACAATTATATTATCTGACATAGAGTTTATCTGTAATATGGATAAGGAAGCATATTTGATGCTAATCTTATGCACATTTCTTTGTGAGTCAAACCCTGAAGGGTATAGGTCCAGACTTAGAGTAAATAATGCACAATATTAGCTTAGAGGGAATGTATCAATTAGCATAGGCTAGGTTGTATGTTGCAGGAATAACTCCATCCTGAAACCTCAGTGACTCAACACGACCAAGGATTATTTGAGGTTTTTTTCCCCCTCCTTCATGCTTCATGTTCATTTTTTTAAATTTTTTTCTAAGTCTTATCTTATTGTACAATTAATATAATTTAATATATAGTTGCCATGATCTGCACAGATGCAGTCCTCCATTACCACAAATGATGTTGGGTGAGTATTTCATGTTCACTTTTAAGTTGGTAGACAGCATTGCTTTATCTAGTCTCTCAGACATATGGGCGATGTGATACAAAGGGTGTCTTAGAAAGATCAATCAGGCAGGATGAAAGAAGGAAGGAGATACCAGAATTAGAACAATTAATCCAAAAAAACAGGTCTCAATTATGTCACTAGAAAGTTTAGTTCAAGTGAACTCGTAATGTTATCCAATAAACTTGAAAGTAGGGATGATAATCAAAACAAGTAGTGATGGGTAATGTATCAACACTGCTCTCAGCTATGGCAGTGGTATATACCTAGTCAGGCTCCACCTGTCCATACCTGTTGGATATCAGCTCTATCTGAAGGGAAAAAGAGCGTGTGAATGGAGAGGGTTACAAAACAGGTAGAAAACAATGCCAGCCAAACAGAATAGCCTTCCCTGGGTTAAATGAACACTGGACTCTGAGACTGCTTTGTGTTTACTGTAAATCAGTGAGGGTAGATTTATCTACTGGGTTATAGTGCTGCCCTTGCCTCCCTGAATTTCTTCTTTTTGTCCCGCCTACAGCCTCTCTCCTTTCCTCTACCCAGTCCCAATGATTTGTTCTCCCTAATTGTGCATTCCCCTTTCTTTGTCAAGTGCTTTGATAAATGTGGACAGTTTTCACATTCTGTGCCTCGCATGAGTCATGCCTTGGGCACTGAATCATCTTCATCCTTGCTCAGCCTCCTCCTGTTTGAAGTTCGTGCCTGGATCATGCTTTTTCATCACCACTCTCTGCAACCTACATGCAAGTGGTGCACTGTTTACATTGGGTTGTGATCTGTTGTTAGTGGCAGACTTGTGTCCCCTTCTTCCCGCCGATATGGCTCCCAGTGGGAGCAAAAGAGCAGGAGTTCTGGCCCTTAACTTGGTGTATGGAATCCTGCCTGAATCTTCATTCCAGACCTCCCCTTTTTGCTTGCCCTTTATAGCAGCTTTTTCCTTGACATTGTCTGTACAGCTAAAGAGGGGTTCACTCCAAGGTCGGCACAGAGATCATCCTGAGATGATGGGCTGCACCGGGAGCTCTCATGGTCTTTCTCTCCACCTGCTCTCCTATGTGTTTCTCTTTTACTACACAGGTTGTTTTTTTCCTTTGCTTGTCTTTTGATTTGTTCAAGTACGTTTCAAAGTACAAATTAAATAATCCTCACTGGTTGATGGAATGCATTGTTTTATGACCCCAAAACACTAGGATTTTGCATGAACACATTGCTATTTCGCAATTAGTAATAGATCTTGACATTTCAACAGGCTACATTGGGTTATCCTCCATTCTCTTTTCTCCCCCTGCCCACCCCTCAGCCACATTGCTCTGGAATTGATTTATGAAGCTAACTTGCTTTTTACTTATTTTATTCCTCATAATTCATATTTAATGTTACCCACACTTGACCTTATGACTCTAATTCCTTAAACTGAGTAATGTACACACATTGACTTTGTTCTTCTTGACAGGTCTTATCATTTTTTATCTTTGCTATCCCTCTTTCAGCCTTTTAAAGACCTAGGGCTCTCCGAATCTCTTATCTGTTTACATTCTTCTTCATTATTTAGCATTAATGTTCTTCTTTCAGCCATTATTCTCTGGGTTGTTATTTTCCCTAGTTTTCTGATTTTGGTCTTTCTGTCACTGAGCCAGATCTCTCACTACCATATTTTAGAGGTCAATTATAGCTTCACCCATAAAACTAATTCATATGTTATAAGGAAAACCATTTTAAACATGAATTCAGCTACAGTTCCACAAGTTCTTGCCTGAGATTTTCAGAACATCAGTGTGAGTTGTTCCTGAGAGTATATGTTTAATCAGAGCAGGAAGATCACTTGGCAGTTAAACAATAGGACATAAATTTTGTCCTTGAAAAATACTTAGGACACAGATACAACACAGAACACTTAAATGGCTATAATTTATTCAGTGGTGT
>JAJEJO010004507.1:518614-674473 GCA_020662805.1 Glaucomys volans | reverse complement strand
ATCCTGTGCTTTCAAATTACTAGAAAGAACAAAACACAATGAACCTGATATGGGCAAGGAATGCAAGAAATAAAATATTTCTTTCAGACTGTCAGCAAGCAATGGAACAAATGAGATTTATGGCAGAATTGGATATGTGATTTATAGTTTTGCTTGTTCTTCATTTAAAAGAGGAAATTAAAACCACACTTGCATACGATTTCATCTTTGATCACTAGAGAATAGCTGCTGTGAATTAATTATTATAAACTCTATTACCCTGTTCACCCCAGGTGTGGTATTCATAGTACTTTCCAACTAGTATCTCAGGGGAAACCAACCCCCCTCCATTTTGGTTAGAATTTTTCAGGAAAAAATATCTGCCATTTGGCATTTCACTGGGAAGTCATTTATTACTTAAGGAACTAATTGAATAATCTCAGGGAAAGAACATAATTAGAAGACCCAGATTAAATTGTTAACATCTATTTACTGGCTTAGAGAATGGATATTTATTCTCATTTCATTCTCTATAAGACTAGAATAAAATGCTTAAATTCATTCAAAAATATTTTCAGTTTTGATAGTTCCCACTTAATTCTAAGTGTGAAAAGGATTTATTTCATGAAGAAACTATTTTGTATAGTTTAAAGCAATAGAAAGAATTTATTGATTAAAATACATGAAGATGAAAACAGAACACAGCAATGGATCACTGAGAGGGATCTAAAATATGCCAAAGAAGGAATCAATTTAAAAGATGCTAAATAAATGCTTCATCACAAATTCAATAAAATGCATGAATAAATTTCATGATTAATCATGAGAAACCCAACACCTTTTGAAGAGACTACTTAGAAAACTATTAATGGAATAAAACACAAATCATGAAAGGAAAAATACTTAAAATTTTTTAAATAATAAATATTATAATTTACCAAATGCATTCTGCTGTCATGTGTAACTAATTATAACAAATAAAAAATAATTTATGGATTTCAAAATATAAGACAAGAAGTCTTATCTATTTGATCCTGTGAGCTGCAAGCTACTGTAGAGAAATTGAGCATAATTAGGTACCTGACTGATGGAGCAGAAGAGGGTGGGATCCTTTAACTGAGGGGTTTGGATTTTTAAATGTTTTTCCAATTGGAGCATTTCCCTTCTAATTTTTCTTTGACTCTCTCTATAGATGGGTCATTCTGTTTTTGTTCCTGGACTCTGACATAACTTGAGAAATAAAGGTGATAGGAGCATCTTTTGTTATTCATGGGAAACCCCTTCTACCCAGACCTGAGGTTTTGTGAATGACTCTTGGTAGGTCCTTAGATAACCATAGGATGGGGACTGGTGGTTAGGAAAGTGAACCCAGTGAATAGATGGCTGGAAATTTCCTAAAAGGAGGACATCTCCCAGTGTTGCAGAGCAAGGTCATCCATAGAGAAATGGTGACCTTATATATCCTTGGTTACCAGTTTATGCGCCGATGCCAGAAAGATTTCAGATGTGCCCCTCAGAGTAGCCAGCATGAGTTTATTAGAAGGGATTGAAAAAGGGAAAAAGAAGACACTCCTGAAGGAGTGGGTGGGTCTGCCCCTCCTGCCCTCCAGTTTTATTGGGGGTGCCAGGGAAGCTACCAGAGAGTCCTGACCAGATCTACCTCTTGACTTTGGACTGAAAGCAAGATTGCATCAGACTACCAAGTCCCTGCTGCACATGGTCTTACCCCATGAAGAGATATTTTATTATTACAATGACATGCTAAAGTTCCAAGGACACTCTGGGTCACTTTGGTCCTTGCTGTTTCTAATTGGAACTTGTTCTTAAAGTTTTTATGATTGGGGCCTTTGCTGCTTATTATCCTGTCTCCTTGAGTTCTTGAATCCGGTCTGTGTGAAGATCACAAAAGTTCCCCCTTCAGAGTTTCTTGTATTCTTCTTATTGGCAGGGAGGATCCCTTTGGGCCTGCATTTCTCCTGCAGATAACAGGTTGTTTGATGAGGAATGTAACATCCTCTTGACTCAAGCTAGCCAGGGCCACAGGTAAAATAGTTTTTAAAAGAAAGTATGTGGGAGTAAGCCCAGTTTATAGAATTATCCCCTCTACCTCAGGTTCCCACTGCTCATGTCTGTCTTTTACCTATCACCAGGAGTTTCTGGGTTGGTTGGTGAACAAGATCATATCCCCATTCCAAGAAAGTGGTGCAACCTCAAATTCCATGAGAACAGAAACTCCTGTGCTTAAGACCCCTCTGGACTCTCATCTTATGTTTTCTCTTCATAGCTCTGTTCACTTGTACCCTTGAATATATCCTTGCAATAAATCAATAATCACAAGCATGCTATTTTTTTTTTTAGTTTGGTGAGTCATCCCAGTAAATTATCAAAACTCAAAGGGGGTTTTGGGACCCTCTTTGATTTGTAGTGGAGGTGAAGTGAAAGTGGAAGCTGTGGGTAACTTGGAACCACCACTTGAAATTGGCATCTGCAGTGGGGGGAGGGCAGTCTTATGGGACTGAGCACTTTAAGGTGTGAGTTCAGTGCTAACTCCAAACAGTTAGGGTTAAAATGAATTAAATGATAGGACACTCAGTTGGAGAGTTGGAGAATTGGTTGGGGTGACACTGTGCATCTGGTGTGAGAAGTGAAGTGCTGAGTTAGAGGAAAGAGGTGTTAAACAAATGTTAGAGGTGGCCATTGTCTAGATCTAAGCTCCTGCACTATATTCACAAAGAAAAACACAGAAAGGTTAAAATCAAGCAAAATCCCAGGGTTTATTTGGCCATAGCATTGAAACAGGATTACCAGTATTGCAATGGAAATGTACATAACATAGCAAGGACATATCCAAAGATGTTGAGGTAAGGGGAGGTTTTTAAAGGTAAAAGTGAGGGCATTTACACAAGATGCTTTGAAACAATAATTTTTGACTGAGTGATTAAAAAAGATGGTTTCCTCCTAAATCTGAATTGATAGATGCTGGGTGGATTTCCTTGTAGAAGTACTATTAGGTTGCAGCTCATGGTTCTGGAAGAATCTTTTGCAATGGCAATCTTTTATAACTTCTCAGCATTGTTTAACTTTGTTAGAGTTGATACAAGCAACTCCATTTTGATTTTGGTAATCTTCCCAACTAGGCCCCAATAGACCAGACTTAAAATCCAAATGGAATCACTAAGACTAAAGTTTCACATCACTGAACTGAACCTAGGTTGTCCAACTGACCTTCCCAGAAACCAGGAGAAAGGAGAGATACTGCCCTATTTTCCAAGCAAGCAGGTGTCTATTATTAGGATAATAAAGTTTCCTCTGTCTTTAGTCCTTATCTTTTAATCATTACAAAAGTAACTTTAAGTACTCTGACGTTAACCCAGCAATTATTTTTCTATTGTTTTTTCCCCACTTTATAAGGAAAATAACTTCAAAATGACCAGCACACTTTATCATTTCTGCTTTCTTTAGCCTATTTCTTTCTATAATATCAACTTCCTGTTCAGCTCACTGAAACACTTGCTGTATTATATAGAGTCATCTCAAAATTAAAAGTAAAGCCGATTAAGAATTTTGAACTAAATTGTTGTAATTTGTCCTTTAACAAAGGAAACAGCAGTTTTCCTTTCAAAAGTTAAAATAGCTTAAACAAATCCAGAAAAGGTATTGTTTCAAGTTCTCTCATATGTAAATGGAGCCAAGAACTTCATAGTTCATATTACTGGTGATCCTTAAGAAAATGTACATTCCTTTCTTAAAGGATTCCAGCAAAACCCCTAAGAATTGTTGATGCTGACCTGACTTGGCTTGAATCCTATCTCTGCATCAGTTCCTGTTGTCTGGAATGCAGTAAAATGTTTAACTGACCTGAATCAGATGCCCATCCCACTCAAACCCCACAGCCTGCGAATATGGTACAGGTGGTTTCCAAAGAGAAGTCAGGATCCAGTCTCCAAAGAATGTGGAAGCAATGCTGGATAAGAAAAAACAGCAGATGTTCATCGAGAGCAAGATAAGAGATTTTCTGAAGAATGTAACTTGTATTGCTACTGCCACTTGTGAAGTACACAAAGAATAGGTAAGTTTTGCCAGGAGCAGAGATAAAAATCATTGATTTTTATTAACTTAATTAATCATTACCTTTTAAAGTACAATCTAGTGTTACTACTTGTCTGTTGTGGGTTTTTACTCTTTGCATATGCCTAGTACTTTGTAATATTGGACTATTCCTTTTAAGTTCTAATATTTTAATGAAGTTGATTTTAAAGCCTGCTTGGCATAATTATATATAACTATATAATTATCCTATATAATAGAATATAATAAAGATTATATATTATTCTATATAATAGAATATAACGAAGATTATAGATGGCAAATAATTACCCATAACTTTACTAGCCACAGCACTTTGGTGTCTTTTATTTCCCTTCCCATTCTTTCTTATTCAGAGTTTGTGTTTATTTCATTTTTTTAATATTTAAATTTTCATTAGGTGTTTTTAACCTACATTCTATGTTTAGCTCCGCATTACAAATATCCGCTTGTTATTATAAATTGTTCATGGAAAGAATTTTAACAAATTAATAAACTTGTATCCATAACAATTCTTATTACTATATTTGAATGTTAATATTACTTCTAATGTTTTATGTTTATAAGTAGTATTACCATGAATATCTTCTTGTCAAAGTTGTATTTTCTGAACTTCATTTCCTTAAGAAAATTTTCTAGAAATGAGATTTCAGGGCAAAATATTATGCATGTACAGTATTGAGTAAATTGCCTTTACTTTTTATTTGATTTGATAATTCTCTTTATAATGTATGTAAATCACTAACTTTAAAAAGTATTGAAACATTGAACTTAGTGTTTATTTAGCAAATGCATTTGGAACACTAATTGGGGGCCATAGAGGACACAGTAGGAATACCAATTCCAGCCTCATAGAGAGAAAGAAGACTTATATGCAGGCATGATGTGCAAACTGGGACCTGAAGAATGGCTCAGAGTCAAGAGGAGAATTTAAGTATGAAAGAAGAATACATAAGGAAAACCACATCTCATACAGAAAATATAAAATGAGAAAATGCATACATGCTTGAAAAACCACATGCATTTCAACATTACTGGCACATGAGACTGGAGGGATGAAGCAAGAAAGATTTCCAAAGGTTCACCTTCAGACATGGGGGAAGGTCATCAAGAAGAACTCGAGAGTCAGATACCTACATGTCCTGACTCTTCACTATACCATGTTGCATAATTCAGATTTTTACCCTGTTTGGTGAAGTTCCCTGATACAAATTCTGAAAAGGAGGGTTTGGAAAGGAAGGGGAAAAGTGATGTAGAATCTTAAATCAATAGTGCCCATTGTCTGATTCAGGAATATGGGTGGAGAAGCTTGTTTCTCCTATCAAAGGAAGAATGAACTCCAAGAATTTCCCTTAGCTCAGGGTTGCTAAAGACTAGCTAACCTTTAGGATGATGTAGCTTAAGAAGCATATACATATTCCCAGAGAGTACATAAGAGTTGAGTGAGTGATTACAATAGACTTCCTGTGCCACTTGTCCATTGTAGACTTCAAATTGCAAAAAGACCTGCTTGACCCACTGAAAAAACACAATGTGAGTGAATAATTTCCACATGAAGAAATTGAGCTCCCCCTACTTTGTTTAACATTTCAACTTCTGCTTCCTCCAGACTTGGCTCATTCCGGTCTCACCTTGGGATGTTTAGCTTGAAAGTTGCCCATCGAAAGTAGTGACACTGGATATAAGTAAGCTCCCATACATCAATGCAGCCTGCATGTCCGCTGTTGCCAACTCACTGCCAAAATGCCCAGGCCGTATTTTTAAGAAATTCCTTAACAGAAAGTTGTAAAAGAAAAATAGTGGTAGAAGGGCTCAGGAATGGATGACTCTGCCAGAGAACAAGGTCCTCTTCCTGTCTTTCTGTACAACTCATTAGGGACCTTAATTGAGCCACTTTGCTGTCATAAACTCTCCTGTCTATGAAATGAGGATAATTATGGCTGCCCTTTCCTTTGCCCTTTGATAACTTCACAGGGGTGTTCAGAGATCTTATGAAGATTAATAAGCCAAATGCTTGTAGAGTGCTTTAAGCTCCCCACATGGGAAAGGATGGCAAATTAAAATCCATGGCTTTGAGAGCAGAAGGTGAGATATCAGAAGCAAGGAACCAGAGCCTTCAAAGTCCTGGGGCAGGCTCTACTGTGAGTGATGGAGGGGACTTCTGTCCATCCGTATCAGCTCTGGACCACAAAACATGTGTCACTCACCTCACATCCCAAGGTGCCCTTGTGTATAGTGCAGTATTTAAACCAATGGACCAAATCTTGAGTACACATTGCATTTCTTTTTAGTGTGACAGACTGAGCAGTGACTCTCCAAATATGTGTGTAATCTTAGTCCTCAAAAGGTGTGAATATATTCCATGACAGGGAAAGAGGGATTTTGTAAACATGATGAAGTTAAGTGTATTGAGACAGGGAGATGACCCTGGGATTCAGAGTTGATCTCAGTAAAATCTCAAGGACACTTATAAGAGGAAGATGGTTAATAGTAGAAGAGATAAGATAGAAATAGGAGGTCAGAATTGGGCCAGGAGAGGGTACTGACCAAGAAATACTGACACCCTTTAGAAGACGAAAAGGCCAAGGAATAGGTTCTCCTTGCATCTTCCAGAAGGGACACAACAGGAAAGGTACCTGACTTCAGACTTCAGAACTGTAAGGTAGTAAAGATGTGTGGTCATAAGTCTAAGTTTATGATAATTGTTACATCAGCATCAGGAGGCTAACACCAATGGCAGGGTGCAGTGTGTTGAATAGTGACCTTCAAAAGTTGTCCTTGTCCAAATTCCTAGAACCCATAAATGTGATTTTGTTTGGCAAAGATGTCTTGAAGATAAAACTGAATTAAGGAATCTGGAGATTCGACCATCTCACATTAGACAGGTGGGTTATAAATCCAATGACAAACATTTTTATAAGACAAAGAAGAAGAGAAAACAGAAAAAAGAGAAGATCATGTCAAGATGATGGAAAAGACTGGAGTCACAGAGACAAGCTGAGAAATGTTTGGAACAATCAGAAATTTTAAAAATCCAAGTATGACTTTTCTTCTGGAACTTTCAGAGGCTGCACAGCACTGGTAAAACCTTGATTTTTAACTTCTCGCCTGGAGAACTGTGACAGAATAAGTTTATTTTCTTGAAAACATACACAGCTATATACACAGACATACAGACACATAGACATATATATGCACCATATACACACTACACATATATACATGTATATGCATTACATATATACTATATATATATGCACACTATATGTGTGTGTGTGTATGTGTGTGTTCATGTATGCATGATCCCTTCAAGGAAACAGGTCTGCAAGTCTGGGCAATCTTCACTCAATATGGAAAGGAAAGAGAAGGCAGAATCAGCTGTAAGTATCCCACTTATGTATCAATGCCCTGAACCATGTCATGTAATTATACTTACTGCAAATCTGAATTAACTTGAATGATTTCATCAAAAAAAAATGGTGAATGTCTATTGGTTAGTTAAATAGAAGTGTCAAACACATTTCTCCCTGAAAAGGTAGTGTTTTGAGTGTGCTTGTTACTTATTACAGGGGAAGGATATGCCATTCACCACCTGAGTGTATATGTTTCACGTGTAAAATGGGAGAGAGAAATAGCTCTTGAAAATTCATAGAGTAATGGCTAAACTAGGATGAAAAGTGGATGTAAAAATGATTTGTGAACCATAAAATGCTAAAATATTGACTTTTTATGATTATGAGAATTCAAGTGAGTTAGCATTAAAGTTTGATTGCTAGAAAAGTAGTCCTTCCAAATTTTTGTGCCAAATGTGTGATTAATAGTCATCCCCCATGGCCAATAAACTGCTTATTTATCAGCCTAGTCAAGGAGCGAATTGAGTCTGAGAATACTGGGAATACAATGAAGTAGAGACATTGAGAAATGCTCCCAAAACCCGGTGTTTCTGCCACCCCAGTGTAGAGAAATAGTCTATATTACTCAGTCTTCTGTGTGGTGATGGGTGCCCAAGTTCCTGAGCAAAAGTGATGGATGCCACTCCCAACCCTGACCCCTGAAATCTTGTGCATGAACCTTCATGCTCTTTCCTCCACCGTGTACACACTGAGAGAGAGAAGGGAACCTGAAGGCTAGAGAGCCCCAGGGTTAAAGACCTCAGACTCCTGATAATAAAATAAAGCCCTTGATGACCTGCATTACACTGTGATGTAACCTTAATAAGTTCTCAAACAAAACAACAAACAAGCAAAACAAACATTAGAGACTTGTAGTTATTTGCTTTGACTCTCAGCTTCACCTGACCAGCACAATCATCAGGCAAAGAGATGCCCCAGGGTGAAGAAAGAGGGAATCAATGCACTATATACAAAGAATTCAAAAACACAAAACTCCTTGAAAGTCATCTCCCTCTTAGTATCACCATATGCTGACAAATCTAAACAATATCAGTGACAAAATCTTCCTCCCCACACAGGGGAGGGGTCTTCCTTCAAGTGGGATGGAGGAGAGGAGGGTTCTGCTTGGCTTCATTCCAACCCTGCTTTGTTTTCAACTGCTCTGGGGGAAAAAGTAGACAAACAAAACCAGCAGGGCTGAGGATCAGAAGTTTTCTAAATTTCTGTTCTAACACTTTGGAAAAGAAGTTCTCCAATCCTTCCATTTGGAAAGTGGATTTAACATGGAGTGGATTTAATTCATTGAGTTTTCTGAGGATAAAATGAGCCAAGACCTCTGAAACATCTGGCATATGTCCTAAATATCATGCTGATATTACTACCACTCTATTAAAATTATTTTTATATGACCAAGATTTAGATATTCTGTCATGGTCACATGTATGATCAACTTGGCAGTATAGAATACACCACCTCTTTTTTATTATACACCAATATGAGTAGGCTGTGACAAGCAGACAAGAAAGACAACTTCTTATGAACAAATACTGACTTCCTCAAGTGCTCTATTTTGTGGGGAGAAGACCCTTTTGTATTTCTTTAAATTAAGAAGAGAGACTAAAATTAAACAAACATTTTTATGACTTTGCTTTCCATTTGTTACCATGTTTCTCTCCTTCCATTCTACAGAGAATATTCATTAAGTATCTGCCGCATAAGGTCCAAGTGTCCAGATCAATAAGGCACCACCCCTACGGTACCAGGGTCTGGAGTCCATCTATATAAAGAAACACTCATAATCAATGTGGACAGGTGCTGCTACAGCAGTCTTGTGGGTTTTATAGAGCAGTACATATTTATTTACTTTAACTTGAAAACTCAGATTTGGTTGCCAACTTTCGATTCTGACAAACGCAGTAAGAAAATCCAATTACCATTGCATTTTCATACCGTGGAACAATTTATCATCAGATATACAAGAACACACTTCCAGAATAAAGTCAGATTCCTGAATTTTCTCATTTTTTTTCTGGCTTCTCTACAAAGCATTAAACTGTATATTTCAAGGTACAGTCCCTGGCCTCCAGACCTGCACAGTGAAATGGGACTCTTGAGGAACACAAAGGAGAGGACGGGCTACCTCCCAGAGGATTTGGTCAGAGGACTCCAAGTGACTGATTCCTGGAGTTGTGACCCTGGGGAACAAGAGTGAATTCTTCTTCAAAGGTAAAGGAAGCATGGAAATGCACAGGAACATCTACTAACCAGACAGCATCCTAAGGCTGACCCATAAAGAATGACAAAGTCTTGGCAGTTAGGCAGAGGACAGGAGGGCTGGAGGTGACCTTTCAGGGAGAGGAAGCAAACCAGGCAAAGGCAGGGTGACGCTGAAGGTGCTCTCTGGGAAGCGAAATGGTAGGTGAGAGTCCAGACACTTAGGATCCTAGGAGACGAATGAGATTGGAACATGGCAGTTGTCACCCTTCTTTCTGCATTATTTCTTTTTGACACACTGTTTTCCACTCAACAGGACCTGACTGTTGACACTGAGGTTGTGAATTGCTTTCTGTTATATGAACTGTATAGTCTCTTAGACTATACAGTTTAATATCAACTGTAATGTCAAACACTAAAACAACACATGATGTCAATACATTCTGTGCTGTTTCCATAATAACTGTAAGCATGTATTTTTTGAACATATTTGTAAGTGAAGAAAAAAAGAAAACTAATTCCCAGGATAACGAAGAGATTTGAAACACCTTCATAGTGAAATTCATGTTTGGGAAGGAAACAGATATACTTTTAATATTAAGCACTGCCTAATGTTAGCAGACAGTAACCCTTCTGTACAAAAGACCAGTTTCTATTTCTGCTGCTTTTAAAAGTCTGGATTAACAAGAGGGAATAACAAGTTGTAACCCATGGCCCAGACCAGCTCTTGGCCTCTTCTAATCCTCTAGCATCCTGAACTAAAGCTCCTACTATGTGTTCCTCAGCAGCAGAAATTTCAAAGAGGTCAGTGCTAGGGACAAGATTTCCAGAACGACAACTTCAAAAAAGGAGCCCCCAGTTCAGGGACCCAATGAAAGTAGAGATCTAGGGAAATGGAAAATTGAAAAAGGGAGCTGGAGGACTAGAGTGTAGTACAGTGGTAGAGAGCTTGCCTAGTCTCTGTAAGGCACTGGGTTAGATTCTCAGCATTACATAAAAAGATAAATAAATAAAATAAAGGCATTGCATCCATCTACAACTAAATATATATATGGAAGTTGGAAGTCTGGCCTGCTGAAAAAATATTTATATGTGGTTACACAGAGTCATGGCCAAGAAATGCCACTGTGTAAGGCATATGCACAGGAATGAGTGTGTAAGTTTTGAGGTAGCACATCTCCTTCTCTAACCCCCTGATTTTACATCTCTTCAGGAGATGCCATTTTTAATGTAGAATAAAAAAAGTCAGTTGAAAATTGCTTGGAATCTCGTTTTCCTTCTCATGAACTGGTAAAAATAAAAAAAAATTTAAAAAAAGGCAGGAGTGCAGGGACTCAAATCTGTTCAACTATCTTCACCATTAAAAACTATGATTCATTTGAGATAGTTTAGAAAAGAAATGAGGAGGCTGTGCTCCTTGACTCCAAACAACTTCAACGCTTATGTCTACACAGAAACCTGAACATGAATGGCCATGAGCTTTATTCAATTGCTGAAACTTGGAAGTAAACAAGATGTCCTTCAGTGGGTGATCAAATTCATATGCTATGCTACGTCCAATGGCATGTCAGTCAACACTAAGAACAGAGCTACCAAGGAAAAAAAGAGAAAATTGAAATGCCTTTAATAAGTGGGAAAAGCCAATATGAAAAACGACATAATGAAAGATTCCAATGATACTGCATTCTGGAAAAGGCTAAACTGTGGACATGTGAAAGAGTCAGTATTTGCCAGCAGTTGGTGGGGTAGGAAGGATGAATGAGCAGAACACGGAGGCTGTAGGTCTGTGAAGCAATAAAGCGGATGCCTATCATTTTACACTTCTCAAGATCCATCAAATGTACAATATCAAGAGTGAAATTGAATGGAAACTTTAGAATTTGAGTTCTAATGACAGGTAAAAACAGATCCATCCACTGTATAAAGGCTCTGCTCTGGTGAGGGATGTTGATAATGGAGGGTGTTCCTCATGTGTTGGGGAAAGGAGTTGATGGGAAATTTTTATCTTCCACTCGGATCTGCAGTAAACCTAAGACTGCTCCAAAAGATAAAGTGTACTGAAGGAAAGAAGAAGCAAGCCTGGGAAACTTGGTCTCCTGATCAGTAAAACTGGCTCCCTGTGTTCTTTGGGAATCGCCTCCATCAGACATGGCCTGCAGACATTTCCTGCCATTCTGCACACTGCCTTTCCAGTCTCTTGCTTACTCCCTTTTCTGTACAGGAGGTTTTAAGCTTGCTGTGGTCCCACTTGTCTGTTTTTCCTCTTTTGCCTGTGTTCCTGGTGTCATATCCAAGAGATCCTTGCCAAAAACAAAGTCAAGACCATTTCCCCTTTTTGTTCTGCTAGGGGTTTAACTGTTTCAGTTCATATGCTTAAGTCTAAACAGCTTTGAATTAATTTTTGTTTGTGGTGTAGAATATTGATGGAATGTGTACTCTGGTAAAACAGTAGTGTTAACCAACTGTATGTTGCAGCAATAGCTATCTGGAACACAGTGCTCCTTCTTCTTTACCCTCAGGTATGCGCCATCAGTGGGAGTAGACATCAAGTATGAATCAGAGGCAGCTGACCTCTGCCGAGTTTGCAATGAGTTAGTAGCAATTCCTAGGTATTTTCCTTCAATAGCTATTAAAGCAAAGAACTTGGATATGCTTAAGTTTGGTTTGTTGTGCATAATCTTAAGATTTAATTGACATGATAGCTTCACAGGTATCATTTGTTTGTAGTGTTTTGCTTAATGATTCATTACACTATAATAAGGGTAGCACTTTTGTGCAGAAGTTTGGTGTTTATGCTGGAGACTAGTTTTGGTCCTAGACCCTACCTGGAGTTTCTGAATATGATCCTGAGTGCAGCTATACCATCTTTGCACAAAGGGGAATCAAGGGAAGAGAGGATAGATAGGAAAAGGAAGATAGTGGAATGAATGCATAACAATTTTCCTATGTACTTATAGGAATACACCATAGCGAATCCCACCATTTGTACATTCAAAACAATGGGGTGCTAACTAGAATAAGATCTATTCCATGCTTGTACAATTACATCAAAATGAATTCTACAATTATTTATAACTAAAAAGAACCAGTAAAAAAAAATCTGTGCAATCTCCCTTACTTGGAAACTGCCTGCCCCATATTTAAAGAATGAAAAGGAAATAATAAGACTATTAAATTAAATTTCTACATTTTTGCTGAGAAGATAAACAGACCTCAAACAGTTATTCCATGAAACAAATTTCCTAGAATAGAAGACTCAAACTAAGAAAACTCCAAACACAGAGATTCCACCACATTGATCTTGTATTCCTTAACTCTCTTCCTTTGAAAACCACATCCTTCTTCCTTTTCAAGTTCTGAAAATTTCCCCACAGGAGTTTCTGTGCCCTTATACACAGTTGCCAGGCCAGCCTCAGTGACGTCTAGGGAGGGCACATGACTCACGAGGCCCCAATCAGGAACCCACTTGTACTTTTTCCAAATGGAGAAGTTGGACAGAAAGTCCTTCATTTTTGTGTGAAAAAAAAATGAGTATATGGTGCCAGAGGGTATTCGTGTCGGGAATGTGTACTGATGTGGAAAAGCCAGTCTTGGATACAGGAGGAAAGTCTGCACAGAAGGACAAGGACAGCATGTAGCTCTGTCCACGGGTGGCACTGCTGCTTTCCTGAAAGCTGGTTCATGCAACTAGTATTTTCAGCTTTGTCTTCTTTTAATATTTTAATTGATGGGTATTGTGTGTGTGTGTGTGTGTGTGTGTGTGTGTGTGTGTATCTGTGTGTGTGTCCAAACTGATTTAGATTGAATTTTGATTAAAATGACAGCAATATCAAGCATTCTGATGAAGACATCTGCTGGAATTGGTGCATGTGTATGATACATATTGTATGCAAATAACTTTGTTACTGTTAACTCAAAAGTGGATTTCTGAATCCCAAAGGCTGTGCATGCTTAGTAAATGCAGGATACTCATTGACAATGCAGGAAAAATTTATAAATTGTTCAAGTTTCACTTTGTCACTGTACAGGATGGGGAAGTGTATCAACAAGTTTCTTAGATTTTTCTCTAAAATAATAAATATGAGTTACCTTATAGTTTAAAATTCTGCTGCAATATCATTCAGGCATATGCATTCATAGACATTATTTAAAATTAGCATGAAATTCATTTAAAATGGAACTTACAGGGCAAAAGGAAATATCAGTTCCATAAAGAAAGAAGAAATTATCATTTTCAGCATCTAGTTTCACTTAGTGGTGTCTGAGCTCCAATATGAAGTAGAATAAGAGGGATTTGAATAGGTTTCCAAGTTGATTGGGTTCAAATTTACCAAATGATATAATAACCCAAGAGAAATCCATTAAATGTATGATCTAATTTATCTAATAATATGTAATATTAATCAAATTTACTTTGAGACAGCTGGAGCCCTGTAGCTCTGATTCAAAGGTTGTCTGTGACCCCAGCAGAGAGAACATAAGACTACCCCGAAATATTTCTCATTCCCCAAAAAATCCAGGATAAAGCAGAACAATTCAAATGCAAACCTGACTTGGCTCTTTAATGTCAAACAGCCCTACTTCTGTTGGGCCTTTTAACACTGCCCTCTCTTCCTGCAACACCCCTGAGTCCAAACATCAGATACCATTGAAAACTAAGGAGGTACCTTGGGAGTGAATGCAAATATCTCCAAAACCATGGCTCAAGAACAACAGAATTTTGAATATTTGAAAATAAATCACTAATGTGTTCCATATACAATTCCCTTGAAAAGAGCTACAAGTGTTTAAGCTTCTCTGGGAATTTATAGTGATTTTGCATTACATATAAATACTAAGAAACAATATGTAGCATTTTAGCATAAATTTCATGAATACATATGTTTTATACATATAAATATATATACACATATACATATATATATATTGTCCTATTGTTCTGTTCATTTGATATTTCATTGGAAAATTTTAGAACCTAAACAGGACATCTAACTACACAGGTGTATAAATGTGTATGTATGCACACATAACCACTTGTGTTCATTCCCACAAGTGTGTGCGCTGTGCATATAAACTCACTTATGTACATATATATTGGTTTTTTTTTTATGTCAGTATTGGATAAAAAGATAAATGTATTGCTTTTAAGGTATGATTTTTTCTTTGTTAAAAAAGATAATTTGATAAAGAAGTAAAGGTACATGAATCTCTGGGAATATATTTATAATATTAATAAACCCAGACTATTTGGTGTCTCAAGCATTTTTATGACAATACACCAGATACTATTCAGCCTTCTATTTTTACTTTTATGTGCCAAAAGGTCAGGATTTCAAAAAGATCAAGTAAAGATACAGTGTCAAAATACTGATTCAATCTGTGGATTTAAAATGTTACATCTTCATTTTATCCAATTTCTTTTTTTTTTAAACAACCAGCTGTTTTTTCAGGACGTTTTTTGTCCTTGTCAGGACTTCATCAACAGTTTGGAAGCTTCAGACACTCCCTGAAAGACTCCCACCCTCTTCTCCTGCCTCTGCTTCCTGCATTCCCCTTCATGTCCCTTGCTGCAGCCAGTGGGTCTGTGCCTGGTTCTCCTCCTATTCTCCAGTGGACACAGACAGAACTGATCTGAAGTTGCTGTCCCTCCTGAAACGTGTGAACCAGGTCTCTCTGGCCATCCAACTCCCCATTGATAAAAGGCTAACAGTAACACCTGCCTCGAAGCCTTATTGGGACACTGAAATAATATCAGTACCCAGGTTATAGAAGCTTCTCAGGAAGGTACACTGTATCTTTGCTGCTAATACTTTCTACATGTCCCTGTAGATCCTGAGTCACTTGGGAACGATATCCCATAAATATTACAGGTCCTGTAAAACTGTCTGCTACAGGGAAAATGTCCCAGCTAGGTTTGAGTACTGAAGAAGTGAATTTCACTCCATGCAACCTGCTCTACTCTTTCTCATCATCCTTTAATTAATGCCTTCTTTATGTTGCTATTTTGGCAAAGCCAATTCATATTTCTCATTGTTTGTAATCATCTCATGCTGTGGCCCCTCATATTTTATGCATTAGGAATTCTAATTTTGTAAATGTCTCTGAACACATTGTGCAGTTTAACTGTGATTTTTTGACACATTCTTTTCCCTTTGTCTACAATGCCCTCACATAGATGTTAAACATTTAATTTACTAAAAATTTTTGAGTACCTACTATGTGGCAGCCATTGCATGAGATTCTGTGAACTATGCAGCTTTAAATCAATCAGACATGGTCTGTCTCTTGATGGGACCATCTCCTCTTTCCAAGGAAGGTCTGTGCACACTTCAGAAGTGCTATGAGAGGGGCTGGAGGGACAGTGGGAGGGGCTTATCCAAGCTGGGCGTGCATTTTATAACTGATATTGCTTAGAAATGCTGCTCAGGGCCACAATACAGAGCAAATTAGCTTTTATTCAGTTCTATTATTATTTTAAATCATCTGCAGATAACGTCTAACCTTATTGCCTACATCCAGGCTAGATGGCTCCTGGCACCCCCAGAAATAGTAAAATTTTGATCAAGTAACTTATGGCATGGGAATATATTCTCCTTTGAGCATGACAGGGGAAAACACAGGCTGGCAGTTAACTACTATTCATCATGAAAAGCACCGAATGGCATCTGAGGCTTTTCCACCCGGAAGCCAGGTGACCAAGAGATGCCGAAAGCCTTCTCTTTCTTTCAGCATCTGCTTCCAAAGCCCCTATCCTTTTCTTCTGGAAATGGCACGGCGCTCAAAAGGAGACCAATCCTTGCAGATACTAGGAGGATTGAATGGACTGTGGAGGGTGAACAATTGAGACTGAGTGGGAGAAAGAGCTGATGGGGGTAGGGATAGGGAGTCTCCAGACCTTGAGCAGAGTTACTAGAAAGTACAGGAATAAACACAAGAGAAAGGAGTTTGGGATGCAAATTTCAAAGTCAACAAAATTCTCTCTTGGAAAACTACCATCCTGTAAGCCTCAACTGTTTAGGACTATGCTATTTGCACTTGATATAAATATCTGAGGATGCACGTGTTTTCTAAATGTTGCAGTGACTTACGTCTACAACCATGTAACCTGTAACCTGCTCCAGTATAGAGCTCACTGATGACCCTGTGTACACAGAGCTGCCACAGTTAAGTAGCGAGATGAGTTTATGACCATTGCCTTTCCACGTTCTCTCTCTTGTCATGGAATTGAGCTTCTCAGCTTTTGTTTTGCATGATTCTACAAGTAAAGAAGCAGGCATGTCTCCTGCAACATACATGCTGATTGCTTCCAGAAACTCTGGGAATGTTTGTTGACATATCTGCATCCCACTTCTAATGAGCAAGGGAAGGGCCAGGTTGATTCACCAAAGAAATTTTGATCACTGAGAACATTTGGGGAAAAAGTATCTCATTGCATAAGTGAGCCATTTGTTGCTTTTACAATTTGCCACCCACTTTGTTAGGAAGGGTGGAGCAGCTGGGTTGAAAATGATGGATTGCCCTAAATGGGCAACTACTGAAATCCCACAACTTCGATGGGTTATGCTGGCAGAAGATAACGAGCTCTTCTGGCAGCAGACTATATTGTTCTTGTGGGGTATGACTGTTCCCTAGTGGCTATGCATTCCTTCCACTGCAAAAGTCCCAAATATTTCCCATTGTTTGATTTTCTCATCTTCTCCCTAGACATTTTCCGTTGGTGCCTTTTAATTTTTTATTTTATTTGTTATTGTTCACCTGAACTTTTAATACAAATCAGCAATCAACCCTGCAGGGATTTGCCATGCTTCATTTTATGTCTGCATTTGTGGTGAATATTAGATGTCTCTTATTACCTGTCTTATTACCTTCCCTGCAGTTCTTGGCTCCATTTATTTATTCAATACGCAGAACCTGTATCCCGGGACAGGGATACACAAGAGATAAATTCACTGGCCTTCAGAAGAGCCAAAAAACATAAGAACAACTAATCGATTTACACTTTGGTAGGTGCAATAAAAATCTAAATTGTTATCCTGCAAAAGTGAGAATATCATTGTCGGATATTAAAGGGAGGTTGTGCAAAAAAAGAGGGTGTTATGAATTGGTTATTCCAGAAAGATACAGTGTAGATATTTGCCAAGAAAGTCTCCCTTGACAATAAAGTATGGGCTCAATCTTTTTTTTTTTTCTAGTTGCTTTTTGGAACATAATTTACATAACGTTATTTTTTTTCTTTTAAGTCCCATGGTTATTAGTATATTCATAGGGTTGTACAGTCTTTGCTGTCTAATTTTAGAATATTTTCAACACTCCAAAAGAAATGTGGTATACTTTGGTAGTCCAGTCCTCATTCCTTCTTCCCCAAAGCTCAATGTAACCACTATTCTATATAACATAGCTTCAGATTTACCTATTCTGGATATTTTATATAAATGATGCAATATAAAAAAGACCTTTTCAGTCTGACTTCTTTCATATAGCATAAGATTTCAAGGTTTATAATTATTGTTATATATATTAGTACTTCATTCCTTTTTATGACTAAATAATATTCTATTATATGAACATGCAACATTTTGCTTATCCACTAATGAGCAGATACACATGTAAGTTGTTTCCATTTTTAGTGATTGTGAACAATACAGTCATATGCAGATATTTTGTGGGCATATGTTCTCAATTTTCTTGAGTATGTAGTTGGAAGTGGGATAATATTAGAGTCATGATAACTTTAATATTAAGTTTTAGAGGAAATAGCAATCTTTTTATCAAAGCAGTTGGGCCATTTTACCTGGACATTAGCAGGATGAGGTGTTCAAAAGTTAGCCTAGTGAGTGGAAATGATTTTACACTATCAATTGATTTGCATGTTTCTAATGATTATAAGGTTCAGGATTTAGCAATTTCTCTATCCTCTTTGAATAAATGTATATCCAAATTCTTCATTCATTTTTCAATTGAGGATTTGTGAAGTGGTAATAGTTCTTCATGCATATAGGATATTAGACACATTTAATATACTATTTGCAAATAGTTCATAAAATTCTATGGGGTTTATTTAACTTTCCTGTTTTCATTCTTTGAAACTATATGTTCTTGATTTTGACAAACTTTGATTTACTTTTTTTCTTTTGCTTCTGATATCATATTTTTAAAAAATGTCAAACCCTGTGTCACAAAGATTTACTTATATATTTTCTTTTAAAAGATTTATAGGTTTTTCTTCTGTATTTATTTATTTATTATTAAATTTTTTTTTTTTTTTGCAGTCCTGGGTATTGAACCCAGGGCCTTGTGCTTGCAAGGCAGGCACTCTACCAACTGAGGTATATCCCCAGCCCTGCATTTATTTTATTATTAATTTCCACTGACTTTATAATTACTGTGAGTTTAGGGTTTAATTTCTTTTTTTCTTGCTTATATACTTTTTCTTTATTCCATCTGAATGTTGCAGATCCCAGCAACACTTTTTGAAACAATTCCCCTTTCTACATTGAATTATCATAGCACCCTTGTCAAAAAATCAATCAACCATCAGTGTAAGTACTTGGCTTATCCTAGCGAGTGCTATACTGTTTTAAATTCTCTAGTGCTTTAGTAAAACTTGAGATTAGGAGTTCTGATCCTTTCAACTTTATTCTTTCTCATATTATTTTGGCTATCTTGATCTCTTATATTTCAATTAAATTTTAGGTTCAACTTACCAATTTCTACAAAAAGGGATCTCTGAGATTTTGTTTCAGATTGCTTTAAAGCCAAAAACCAATGTGTAGATTATTATCATGTCAACAATATTAAGGTTCCACTCCATGAGCATGAATATCTTTCCACTTATTTAGATCTTCTTTAATTTATTTCAACAATAGTTTGTAATTTTCCATTTTTATTATGAAGGGATACTAGACTTTGCAAAGTGATTTTTCTGCATCTATTTAGATGACCACATTGTATTTTCTGTGGTTCATGTAACATGATATATTATCCTGATTGACTTTTCCAGTGCTATACCAAGTTCAAGTTCATGGTATAAATCATACTTCATTATCACGGTATGTTGTCCTTTTTATATGTTGCTGCGTTTGGTCTGCTAGTATTTTGTCAAGAATATTTGTATTTTTATTCATAAAAATATTAAAAATATTGGCTGTAGTGTTCTTATGAAATCTTTATATATTTTGATATCAAGTCCTCACTAGTTTTAATATGTGTTGGGAATATTTATTACTCTTGTTTTTTTGGAATGTTTTATTTGAATTTTCACCACAATGAAATAAAATTAGAAACCAATTATAAATATAATTTGGAAATTCAGAAATATATGAAAGTTAAAAAAACAAGCATACAATTAAACCATCAATGGTTCAAAGAAGAAATATCAAAGAGAATTAGGAAACGTTTGAGCTAAAGCAAAATGAAAACACCATCTACTAAAATGCATGCAATGCAACTAAAGTAGTGTCTAGAGGGAAAATTATAACTATAAATGCCTACATTGAAAAGAAGAGAAATCTCAAATAACCTAAACTCCCACCTCAAGCTGCTAGAATATAAGAGCAAATAAAATTCAAAGCAACAAGAAAAAGTGAAATAATAAAGACTAAAATTGAAATGGATGAAAAGCAATAAACAAACCAATAAAACCAAAGTTTGGTTTCTCTAGAAGAACGACAAAATTAGCAAATTTTTAGTTATACTGACAAGGGGAAATAAAGACTCTCCCCAAAATATAGATGAGTTATAAGAATTTTTTTTAACATTTATAATAGTTGACATTGATAGAGTTGGTGTATCTTCTAGAACCATTCTGTACAAAGTGGCAGGTAGTCATTTAGGATAATTTTGTATTTTTCACCTAAACCTATCTGACAGGTGAGTTCCTAACTTTTCAAAATATTATCTGAAAATATCTACCTTATGACATTGAATGGAATCTCAAAAAATTACATTTTTACAGTGCATAATCGGAAGCATGACTTGGAGTAGCTGTTTAATAAACCCTTCCTTCCTCCCTCACTGGCAGTTCTCCGTACACGTCCATCCCCACTGCATTTCATGGCATCCAGCATGGTGGGTTCTCTGTTAACCCGACCAAATGCACAACCTGTCTACAGTGTTCACTGGCTCTGGAAAGGCAGTAAGTAATAAATATGTACCTCTGTTTGTTATATATGATGACAGTTTCTTGGATTCAGGAAGATTTCACCCTCCAACCATCATCAATTCTGAGAACAGGAACAGGTTATTTGATGTTAATGTTTCTAAGTACATTCATCTTCAAAACCGAAATGAAAATAAAACACCCATCAAAAAACTGGTGTAAAGATTAAATGACTTGATAGAGTTCAACCATCTCACATAGATCTGACACAGATAAAGAATAGAAAATATTATTTTCTTTTTTCTTTATCTTCCCTTTCCTTCCCTTCTTGTGTAGTATATGCTTTTATATA
Organism: Glaucomys volans; assembly: GCA_020662805.1. Lineage (NCBI taxonomy): Eukaryota > Metazoa > Chordata > Mammalia > Rodentia > Sciuridae > Glaucomys > Glaucomys volans. Next base: position 653,352 of record JAJEJO010004507.1, on the reverse strand, counting down.
TTCTTAAATGCCACAGAAACATATTCTATCAAATGACAACAGCATTCACTGAAGCTGGATAATCAGTCTTCATGACATTCTGGTTATAGCCTTAGCAATCTTCTCCAAAAATTGTGCTGTGTGATTAGAATAAAGCAGATGTTTAGTTGACCTCCCCTTCATTCATGAGAAACTGATTGCTTATTTCCTCATCTGTTTTCCTCCAAAACAAGTAAAGCTGGAAGCAGATTGCTAGCTTCATGGTTATCAAAGACTCATTGGTTTCCCCATCTGCATATTAGTCCCCATTTTGAACCATATCAGAGATTCAACTTGAGGACTAGAGGGTACACAGCTATGACAAGGGTAGAGGTCTGCACCACAAAACCTACCCACACTCCAAATAGCTAGTCTTTGACAAGGGAGAACATATGGGGAATGATTGCTTTAATCAAACATATCTTTTGCCTTGCCTTTTTCTAATAAATTACTTCTCACTGACTCATATGATATGGTAGAGTAATCACAGCAATAACTGTGAATAAAGCGTATGGTATCCGGGCAACTGCGGCATATCATAGTTATTCTCAAATGATTCTTATCTCTAGCACAACTGAGTAAAGGGTTGCAATACAGAATTTTATTTCCACTTTGTGCCAGAAGTAATTGGACATTGAAATGGTTCCAGGCAAACTCCAGAATAGCATCATTCAATAGAATTTTTGGTGATGATGAAAAGCTTTGAATTTGCCCTGTCAATACAGTAGTGACTAGGCAAATGTCACTCTAGAGCACTTCAAATGTGATTAGTGAGACTGAGGAAGTGAATTTTAAATTCTGTTTACTTTTAATTAATTAAAATTTCAAAAATTTAGATATGTGTTCCCAAAGACTACCTTCCAGGACAGTGAAACATTTTTTAAAGAAACTATCACTGAGCCATACCCCTGGCCCCAGACAGTGAAATGCTTGATGGACTTGAAAAAGTGATCATTTTGATACTAAAATTTGAAGAGTTCTTGCAAAACATTCTGTCATTAAAAAAAGTAAAGATTCACCTAATCAATATTTGTAGGGTCTGAAATTCTATTGAGATTGAGAAAGATAAAATGCCTTACGGAGTGCAAAGGGAAAAGATACCCTTGGTCCTGTAGTGTCTTCTTATCCTTTATAACCCAGATCTCTTTTACTTACCCCTTACCTGGTCTCTTAGTTCATTATGAAAAGCAATTTCTAGCATAGACCGTTAACTTACATTTTCTCTCCTCCCTTACCTACCTGATGAGGCTCTAACTCTAGTTAAACCCTAAATCCCCTCCCCTGTCAACATCTGCCTAGGAATAGCAGAATGCCATTGGATGAAAACATCTGCATTCTCTTATGTTCTGTCTCACTTCCATAATTGCTTAAGAAATATCACCTTTAATTTGAATCCATTTAATCCCTTGTGCTTCATTTTATTATATATCCAGAACATATGAAAATCTTCAATCCCCTCAATCCTCCAACACAGATTTCTCCATAGTGCTACTTTTGAGGTAGGACTTCTCCGGCCATCCTATGTAAAAGAGCAGTCATTTGTCTTTACTCTCCATCACATTTAACTCCGATTTATTTTCATTCCTAGGACATGGCACCATGAGACAAAATGCATATTTCATGCATATTTTATTGCTTTTCTTCACTCATTAAAAAGGAAATTTTCTAAGTGTGGCAGCCTAGTTAGTCCTGCCCTATTCTTAGCTCTTTATAGCTATGTTTGGCACAAGGAAGTCTATCAACTTTATACTGGCCTTCTCTATAAATGAAGAAAAATGTGGAAAATTTTCATTTTAACTGAGATTTTCTGCTTAGCTAGTTAGAAGGTTAATAATTTTAGTATAATGTCTAGAGAATTGTATAAATAACTTTGGCAATCATAATACCAATCCCATTTCATTCCTATCTATGGGCTGTTCCTCTCCACATAAATGATTTCTGCTTCATTGCTTCCTTCCTTCAGTTAGTTCTGTTTTCTCTGAGTTAAAATTGTCAATCAACTTTGGACAAGAAACCAAGATATAAAGTTTTACCATTTGAAAAGATAAAACAACTGAATAGTTTAAGCTTCCTCTTGGTAATCACATAGCAAGGCTGGAAGCTGACTCAAGGGCAAGTTAAGACTTCTGGGAAAATCCCTGAAGCTAAAGTGTGCGTGCATGCATGCGTGTGTGTGTGTGTGTTCATGTATAACTAAGGAATCAATACAAATGCCTCCTTTATTACGTTGTGTTGAAAGTTAAACAAAGTGTAATATGTAACACACCGGGCGGATAAGTTAGCAGATTCATCTACACCAGAGGTTGGCAAATCATGACCCACTTGATCTTGTAAATAAAGCTTTATTAAATACAGCCACATTGTTTCTTTGCTTATTGCCAGTGGATCCATTCATATTTGCATCAGTCAGTTTTGTGTCACTGTGAACAAAATACCTGAGAAGAGCTACTCAGACGACAAAAAGTTCATTTTGGTTCATGGTTCCAGAGTTCAGTCCTTGATGGGCAGACTCTACTGCTCTGGGCTCAAAGTGAGGTAGGACATCCTGGCATTAGTGCATGGTGGCGAAGTACTGCTCCGCTCATGTCATCCAAGAAGCAGAGAGAGCAGAGAGGGGAAAAGGAAGTGGCTCTGGGAAAGAGGAACCCTTCTAGGACCTGCCCCAGTGACCACTCCTCCAGCCTTTCCCACCTGCCTACAGTTAAAGAACATCAACTATGATGGATTGATGAGGCTGCAGCTCTCAGACTGCAATCATTTATCTTCAAATCCTCCTGTGTTAACACAGGAGCTTTGGGGAGTCACCTCATATCAACAATACAGCAGCGGAGTGGAATATGGCCTCCAAGACCAGGCTCAGGCCCAGATTCCATACTCTTAAATATGTGTCTCCTACATAAACCACATAGCACTTCATCCAGGTTATCAGGAAGAGGTACACTTTGAATTATAGGCCCCCTGACTAAATCTGTAAATTTATTTTGTCTTGCTAATGCATAATCGCTGGTATGTGTTCATGGGAAAACTAGAGATCTGAGAAGTTAACTTTACCTTCAAGTTGTCTAAAAGTTTTGGAGAAACCAAAAATGAGAGATTGTAAAACAGGAATTTCCTCTGAAATTCAGGAAAATCCAATGAGTTGGGTGGAGTCAGTGTCATGAACAGTGTGTTCATGTATGTCAGAAATTTCATTTTTGATCATGATTCTGCGTCACGCAGTGATCTGTATCCTATTTGTCTACTTTAGTTCAAGTCTGTTTAATTTCCTGTCTCCAGCAACTCATTCAATGAGAACCCAAACTTTACATGCCAACATAAACAAAAAATGAGAATAATGTGGGGAGAAAGCAAGGAGCTTCAAAATATATAGAATGTTGAAAGAGTCAAAGTGCGTAGAGAAAAGGGAATAGTTTCTGTTGTTAAACGTGAGCTTGAACTTGAACCACAAAGCTCACAAATTGCATACTGAGTGATCTTGTATAAGTTGCTTAATTTTTTTCTCTTAATATGTTCATTATGACTGTACTCATATCAGATGAATATTAGAAGGATTAAAGAACATGCAGCTTCTAGATTTCTTAGCATACACTAAGTGGTTAGTTACAAATAAAAAAATTAATGGTTCTTATTATATCCTGGAGTAGACTTTGTCAGGGCCGAAACTGAATTTTCACCTATCTTTTTGAGTCCTAATCAGGTGCTTGACATAAAACATGTACTAGATAAGTATTGATAAATTACAAACCTGCTGCTCTTTGTTTTTCCTTCAAAGTAGAAACTTATGCCTTTGCCCTGCCTGGTTCTACCATGACCCTCCATTAGAGGGAAATAGTCAACATTGTATTATAAAGTCCTCACCTTGAAAATAAGAGAACTTGACTTCTACTTTACTCACTTAACTTCCAATCTGTTAAACAGCATTAATACCACATGACTTATCTGTCTTTTGGAATAATTGTAGAAATCAAATTAATGATGCAGAGGACTTTGAGAAGATGTTGTGTAGAAATAAAGAACTGGCATTTTTCTTGGTCATTACATACACATGCTTTGTTTTTTTTTTTTTTCCCCCTATAGTTCATCCTTCAGGCTGTAGGAAAAATAATTCTTTTCAAAATGAAAGTCACAACATGTCATTCACTCAATTCAAGCCATTGAAAGGCTTCTCAACAGGTTCAAATAAATCTGGAATGATTTCCATGGCACTGACCTCATAATACAGAGTGTATTCATTGCCTGTATTCTCCACTAAAATACAAATTATATGAAGGTACGGATTTTTAAATTGAAAATATTTGTATCTCCAGCCTGGAGAATGGTGCCTGACATATAATACATGCATGCTAAATATTGTGTTGAATACATTAAACTTCCAATAGTATGGAAGTCTTCTGACCTGTTCTAATGAAAAGGAGACAGTGTTTTTAAAAGAGTAGATACAATTGCACTTTCTGGCTCTGCTTGTTAAGAATGACATTGAGTCACTCACTTGATATTCTCTGGCATTGGTTTTCTCACTTATAAATCAAGAGTTGAAGGCAATTCAGATTTCTCAAAACTCTCCATGATCTAGTACTTTTGTGGAAGAACTGAGTGAGACAAAGGGGCTATTTGTGACTTGGGCTTCAAAACATAATCTTTGCTTTAGCCAAACTTTTCTATCTGTTTTATATAATGGGTTGCATGAAAACTAGCATTAGGGTTTGAAGATGAGATTTCATGGTTAAGGGGAAAAGAGTCATATACTATTGCCATGATTTGTTTGTGGGTTTGTTTCCTTGGAATGGCTGTCTTACTTTGGTCAAAAAATTTATTGTGATTCAATATGATAAAATAAAACCTAACTGTAAAAATGATTATCAACAAAGAGTTAGTGATGGCATGGGCTAAATTGAGACCACTTTGTATTTGTGTCTTAAAATTTATTAAGTTTTTTTTTTATGTCATATATGTTGGCTAAAAACAAGTAAACAAAAATAAACATTTTAATCAGTAATTGAAGATACATTGGTTTTTCTCTGGAGTTCTTAGGACCATGACACAGTCAAATATCAGTGATGAATTAGATGCAGTGATATTCAAATACACCTATTAACTCTTTTTTAAATTTCCATAAATCATCCAAGACACTCTAAATATGTTTGAGTTTAATCTAAGAGCCAGGAAATGGACCAGTGATTGCTATATTTTAATAGCACATGTGTGAATAATCATTCGCCAAAGTGAGATGAAATTTTAAGTATCAGTTCCTTTGGGTTTTCCTTAAACATTCTATAAAATGTAAATTAAAATAACCATCTGACTCCTACATAAATGGTCTGGAGGGCTCGCATTCTTTATTTTAGGTAATATTACATAAATTTACATGTTGCAGGGAGATTGGATAATTCCACTGCTCTCAAACAGTCCACTGACTAATGTAGAGAGTGGTTTGGAGTTTGTACAATGCTGTGAAACAAGATGATTTCTTGCAGGTCATGCAATTTGATCTTGACACAATCCCATCTTGGAAACAAACTCTGCACACCTATGGTATGACTGCTCACCTAAGCCTCCTTTAGTCCCAGATCCATAGCATTTGAGTAGAAGGGTTTCAAATGAAATTCTTGGACACTTGCTGACTTTTTGAATCCAAAGGTTTGGGGTAGAAAAAGGAGAGGTTATAAATTTTTTAAATAGGAAAAGAAAAGGCAAAGAAATAATTGAGATTAAGTCTCAGCTATCTATGTCCTAAGGAAATTATAGCTCTGGCAGCTCTGGAGATGAGGAAAACCTGACAAGAATGTCACTTTGCATCCTACACACTATTCTGTCCTAATTTTCCTTCACCAGTCTTCATTTTCCATCAACAGATTCTTAGTGACAACATGCACACACAGTTGAAGACTGGTCTGTGTACGACGGGCCAGGAGAGCGTGTAGGCTCCTTGGCAGCCCCTGTTAATGATTCCTGACAGAGGGACCTTTCCATTCGTCCTCGAAATATGGGCCTCTGGGAGGTAACTTCACGGAAGGCTTTAAAAATAACTGGTAGGTAGAACTGGAAATAAATAAATAAACTAACAGACAACCTAAGTGGGTTGAAACACTTCTTCAAGGCAAAGAGGAGTCTGCATCTATCGCACAGTGACGTTATAAATCTGTATGCTCTGCGAGGCAGTGACATGAAAAATGAGACTGAACAAGCCACAGATGCACGATTTGTCAGCCTCAAAGGAAAGGTTAATGCAAGTTAAATATTGACATGTCAGCAATAAGGATTACACCAATTATAAATTTACACCATCGCCAGTGCACTTTAATGACTGTGTGACACTGACAGCTCAACATGGGGTGGAAGAATGGCACCCGGGGAGCATCAGAAAAATTAGGAAGTAGCATGCTTGGATATCCTGGCTTCTCCTCTTGTTTCCCCTGTTTTATTCTTTTATTAGGCAGGTGTGTCAGTTAGCTTGATGTTATTGTGACAAATACCTGAGAAAAGCAACTTAAAAAAGCAGAGATTTATTTTGGCTCATGGTTTCAGAGGATTCTGTTTATGGCCCTGTCTCCACTGCTAGGGGTCTGTGGTGAAGCAGATTATCATGGTGGAAGGGCATGGTGGACCCTAGCTGCTCACCTCATGGCAGCTGGGAAGCAGAAAGAGAGAGAGAAAGGGGCAGGGAACAAGATGAACCTACCAGAGCACACTCCTAGCGACTTACTTTCTCCAATCTAGGCCTACCATCTACTGTTCCACCACCTCCCAATAATGTCATAGCTATGAAATTAATCCACTAATGAGGTCAAAGCCCTCATGATTCAGTAACTTCCCAAATCCTCATCTCCGGTCATTGCTGTATTGGGTACCAAACTTTTAACACATGAACTTTTGGGAGACATTCCAAATTCAAATCATAAAAATAAGTTTCATCAGAGAAATAGGACCAATAGTTTTAACACACACACACTCACACACACACACACACACACACACACACAACACATTTTTATAACGAAGTGGCTCATGTGATAATATGGAGCCTGGGAAGTCCTCAGATCAGCAGGATGAATTAGGAAGCTGGAGACATAGGAGAGCTATGATATAGTTTCAGTCCGAATGCCAAAAGGCTTAAGGCCCAGAAGAGTTGACAATCCAATTTCAGTGGAAGGCAGAAAGATGGTCAATCTCCAAGTTCAAAGGCTGTCAGGCAGTAGAAATGGTGTCTTAATTATAGAAAGTCAACTATTTTGTTCTATGCAGGTCTTCTACTGATTAAATTAGGCCCATCCACATTAGTGCTGGGAATCTGCTTTACTCAAGTCTGTCAATTTTACAAAGACAACTTTGTAAAAACTCTCAAGATAATGTTCAACCAAATATCTAGGCACCCCATCTCTCAGAAAGCGAATTTATAAAAGTAGCCATCACAAACCTTATCTGAACTCTTGTGTGAAAAAATGGTAGACTCTAACAATTATTGAACACTTCACGTTTCTGGTTCTGTGCTAAATGCTTTACACACAAGCTCCTATTAAAAACACGATGATCCTATATACTAGCATATGTATAAGTGCCAGCCGCCAGATAAGAGGTGAAGTATCTTGTTCCAGATAACAGAACTGGCAATGAGGGGACCTGGATTGGAACCTTAGATCTAAGTCTGGCTCCTGGAGCTCACAATTCTGACCACCCTACTAATATTGATGCCAAAAAAATTTATTTTCTGGAGAGTACCTATATATAACCTAACAACTGAGTGAAAGACTTCTACATTAAAATAAAAATCTTCATTGCATAAACAAATCTTTTGTTGTTTCTGCACATTCTTCCTATGGTATGTTTTAAGGACTGTGTGAAAAATATCCATTAAAATGTAACCAAAACTAATCATTGCGATCACTCAAGAGGAAAAGGAAAATATCAGTGTCCAAACATAAAAAATAGATCATGTATTGAAATTTAGTTATGACTGTTATTTGAAATAAATTCCTTCTGTTAGGTAAGTAACTGGATATATATTATAAAACTTTGAATCCAATGGGCACTTAACTCAAGTATACTCTTCTGTAAGCAATCACTGTGCACGTCATGTATGTGAATGGTGACCTGGCTTTTGTTAAGGCAGTTACTGATTTAGGCAATATCAACATATATCTTTCAGAAAAGAAAATATAAAGTTTTGGAAGAAAATGATGCCCATAAACATCTTCAATGGGGAATTCATAAGTAATTGGAGGATTTTAAGTTACTTTAATATAACTCTACATGCAGCCTTTCAAAGTATGGAGAATTCCAGGTAAATCATCAGTTGGTAAGGGGTTGGATATAATTGATTTTCTAATTATGTGAACAAAATAGACAACTGGGAGTTGCTTCATTCTCATAATCATCCCTAAACAACATAAGACTTGTCCTTCAACTCAGCTCAAAGAAATTGTGAAAGGATTTATTGAGAATAATTGAAAGCTTGCAAATCTATTAAGTTTCTATCAGCTACCATCACTCTTAATAGATATTATTTAGCTTTTTTTTAAATATTAAGTAGTTGTCTTTCTTTTTTGTTGTTCTAAATAGTTACACATGACAGTAGAAGGCATTTATACATTTTGATAGATCATACATAAATGAAGTATAATATCTCATTTTACTGATTATACAAATTGGAGGATCACATCAGTTATGCAATCGTATATGTACATGAAGTAATAATGACTGTTTCACTCTATTATTATTCCTACCCCCATACCCCTTCCTTCCCTTCACTTGACTCTACCTAATATAAAGTTACATATTTTTCCCTATCCCCATTCCCATTGTGAATTAGCATCTGCATATCAGAGAAAACATTCAGCCTTTGGATTTTTGAGTTTGGCTTGTTGCAAATTGGTGCAAGCATCACGGAAAGAAGTATGGAGATTCCTTAGCAAACTTGGAATGGAATCACCATTTGACCCAGTTATCCCACTCCTAAGTTATACCCAAAGAACTTAAAATCAACACACTACCCTGACACAACCACATCAATGTTTATAGAAGTTCAATTCGCAATAGCTAAACAACAGAACCAACCTAGATGCCCTTCAACAGATGTATGGATAAAGAAAATGTGGTGTGTGTGTATACACACACACACACACACACACACACACACTGGAATATTACTCAGCTTTAAAGAAGAATGAAATTCTGGCATTTGCTGATAAATCGATGGAGTTAAGAGAATATCATACTGTTTAACTTTGTTTAGTCTATTGAGCGTAATACACATGAAACTATAACAGAAAAAATGACCCAAAAGTTTTAAGAGCACTGACAACTGGTCTGTTATTTCACTTTACCACTTCAATGAGGCAGAGCTTAGTCTTTTTTGTACTGCTATAACAAAATCTCTAAGTTGGGTGATTTAGAAGGAAGACAGGTTTATTTACTACCCAATCTGAAGACTGAAAGTACAAGATGGAGCACTGCCATCTCTTTGACCTGTGGTAAAGGCCCCATTGGTTGCATCCAGAATAGCAGAAAAGCAGAAAGAAAAATGACCACATGAAGAAGGACCCAAGATAATGGGATAGGCTCACTTTTAGGAGCCCCTTTATAGGACTTATTGCAAGAGTGAGGATAGAAACACTCCCTCAAGAAAAACATACAGCCCCAATTGTTTTCCATAGGCCAGTTTCTTCAAGCTCCACCACTTCAACATGGCCATGCTGGGGACCAAGTTTCCAATACATGACCTCTGAGGGACACGTTCCAGCCATATCCAAATCAAAGAAGGCCATGGCTCCAGGCCCTTGAGAGAGGGAGAACAATTGAAGCACAATGTGCTCCATTACTCACAAAATAAAGAAGAGGAAAATTTTGATGCAAGAAAAATATTTTTCTTCTATCAGAACGACATTTATTTAAAGAAAATGTTGGTAGTGCCAGGAAGTGGAAGGGATTGACAGGCTAATCACAACTATTGTGAGGACAAATTGTTATTATCTTCCTGAAAAGCCTTTGGGAGTGTGTTAAGACTTAAATCTAGTTTGACCAAGCCATTGTATTTCTATGAATATTTTATCCAAAGGAAAATAACTGATAAAGTAAAACGTTATATAAGAAAGAATGTTTGCTGTAACATTATTTGTAATTTCAGAAAAAAAAGGTAAGACAGAGAATTGGACAAGATTCAAGGCATAGAAATCAATGTTAAGGAAATCAAGGTATTCCCATATAATTAAAAAATTGCAAATATTAAAACTTGCACTAGAGAAATCATTATGGACTGAATTGTAGTCCCTCCCAAATCCATGATGAAGCACCAACCTCCAAGGTAAGTATTTTGAGGGAGGACCTTTAGAAGGTAATTAAAGTCACATGAGGTCATGAGTGGGGCTATAATCCAGCACTAGAACTCTCTCTCTCTTTCTGTGCTCCCCTGCGCCCAGAGAAAAAGTCATGAGGGACATAGTGATAAAGAAGATGTGAGCAAGACAGGAAGAAAGAACTCACTAGAAACAAACCCAAGGGTACCTTGATTTTAGACTTCTAACCCCCAGAACTGTGAAATACATTGTTGTTGTTTTGTCATTCATTCTGTGCTATTTTATTGAGACAGCTTGAGCTGACTAATACAGGGATCATTGTTTGAGTTAAGAAAATATGGATGGTATGTTGTTAAAAGAGAAATAGGAGTTAGAATTATAGGCAATGTAAACTGAATTTTTAAGTTTAAGTATTCTTCTGTAGCATAAAATTATTTAAAAGAAATAATGTACTCCAAAATGTTAAATAATGTTTTTCTCACACGTGGGAAATATTGGTGATTTTAATTTGTTCTGAGTTTGCCATTTCTATATTTTAATTAATAATATCCATAAATTACTTTGCCAAAAGAACACAAATAAATAATAACATGTAGGTAAAAGTGAATGAGGTAGTACAAGTTATTTTGAAATGTCAACAAGGAAATATTAAAGTTCTAGTCTATAAAATTGGGAAGCAGTAGCAATGTAATGTCCCAAAGTCAGTTCTGGGGTCATGACCTTCAACCAGACTGAAAATAAGGCAAACAGAGAGGAAATTCAGGGGATGTCAGTGACCTCAGGTACAGTGCATGACCTTCCTCTCGAACCCTTTTCAATCTGTAAGAGGATCAAGCCCATTTTGAAGCAGTTTATGTCCATACTATCTGGACCAAAACTGGCCCAGGGATCAAAGTCCCTCTAAGCTTCTAGATGGGTATGAGTGGATCAGGCAGCGAGGCCCTTGTGCATAGTAAGGGAGTGGTCAGGGTGGTGAGGGCCCTGGCAGGGCAAAGAAAGCACACTCACTTTTCCCAAGCAGCCTTCAAGTTCGTGCAACGAAATCAAATAAACATAAAAGTGACAAAACTAAGAATCATATTCAAACAAGAGAGAGATCGAAACAAATATAAGTAAACAGAAGAGAAAAATGGAATTGTCAGATAAAATGGATGAATAAGTTCCAGGTTGAGAAATGAAAATGCCAATGAATAATAAGCATCCCCCATCCATGTATATGTGTACATATATAAACATTATATATGTACATATTTAGGGACAACAACAATCAGGAAAAAGACTCATACATAAAGAGTTCTGTTTAGCGCTCCATGGAATCCAAATCCACCAGAAGCTACGTATATGATTTTGGTTGTTATATTCAGATCCATTTAATTTCCATTTTAATTGGAAACGGTGCACTGGAGAACAAAAAAGATGATAAGCCATCAGAGAAGTTATTAATTCCAGGAGTAAGGAAGATAATGTTTATATTTGCCAGAGAAGAGGCAATTAAAGTGAGATTATGATTGAAGGGATAAGAGGCAAAGCATACAAAATAGAGGCATTAAAAGGGTACAGGATCACAGAAGCCAGAGGAGCATGTGGCACTGGGATTGGTTATGATAAAACTTTCCAGAAATATAATGGTCTGCCATATAATTTGTCCTGTACGATGTTATTATTCACACTAATAAATGATGGTAATAAAAGCATTGTGAGACTGGACACACTGATGCACATGCCATAAGCTCTAAGCTGTGGAATGCTTGAGAAACCATAAATCTGTGGCATTGAGAGGCTAGTGATATTAATAAAACTTAAAATAAAACAATCCTGATTATATAATTTCAGTAGTATTTGTGGTTTACCAAACACACATCCCACAGCCCTTTATTATCTCTTCAGCTTTAGTGGAAAGGTGCTGTGAGTGGCAGATAAACACTGGAGAGCTGCTACTAACAAGCACTTGGAACCTTTAAATTTTTTCTGATTGCAAACATTAAATCCAAAATATTAAATATTCTATTTAATGACATAAATGACTTTTCCATAGGGCTGAATGGAATGTACATTTTTATGAACCTTATCTATTCCAAATTGGAAAAAAAAACTGTTTGATTTACAAAGGAAATGTATTGTCTTATATATCAGGTAAGCACAGAAGTGAGTTCTGGAGACTTACCATGTCTTCAGAGTTGAGTGGCTCAATTTGGATTTCTTCTTAGGAGGAGTCTTACTACGTGGTAAGTGTATTGACTAACACTAGCATTGGAACGTCATATTCTCCCATTTTGTAAACCCATCATAAAAGACATTTTCATCTAATCACCACACGCCAACGAGATTGGTCATGTTGGGCCATGTACCAATTTCTAGATCTGGTATTTTGAAGCAGTTCTATTGTGGAAAGCTCTGTCCTTGTCCTCAATGCCAATTCAATATTGAGGACATGGTTCTGAGAAAAAGGAAAAGGAAGTTTTATTGCTTTGCTAGCAAAGGAGAAACACAGGGACTCTTGTCCCAAAGGCTGTCTTTCTGTCCATCAAGACAAAAGGGGTTTTTAAAGGAGCTCTTCAAAGGTTACATTCCAAGTGTGCCCTGATGGAGGGCTCAGGGATCCCTGATGGTGTGGTAGCTTTCACTTTTTATTTGGGAGATATTCACTTCCTAGATCCTCTGGCAGATTTCTCCTTCCTGTCCAGCACAGATAGTTCAGGGTAATCTTGTTCCCTGGCCCCAGGTTAGGGAGGGGCAGAGGGAAAAGAGGAAAAGGAAAATAAAATAAAAATAAGCCTCAGAGCTATACTCAAAAGGTGAAGTGGACATGGTTACAGTGCTCCAGCAGCCCACCCGGGGCATTCACCCAGGCCAAAGGCAGAGGTGGAGGCAATTTGTCACCAATGGTTCCATAGGGCCAATATGAAGTTGGGGACACACTTCTTGAAGAACAACAAATCTAGAGATCAGAGAGCATGTATAACACACACACACACACACACACACACACAACCTTATGCACATTTCCAACTTTATTTTTCTATAAAGAAAACTTACATCTCTCAAGAAACATATTTCATTTTTATGCCACTTGATCGCTTAGAGGTTCTGCTATTTTGTGCACTTCCATCTGATTGTTCAATAAATGTCTGCCATACTCCTCCTGGGTTTGCATTACTTCAGTTTTCCAATGTTATACCATCTTCAATTTAAATGTATGTACACATGTGCTTACATATATGCGCGGGCACACACACACACACACACACACACACACACAGAGCTTCTTGAAAAAAAATCAGATTTGCTAATAACACTAGAAGGAAAAAATGAAGCAATGCTTCAAAACTATGAAAGGAAATAATTTTCCAAACTATAAAAGTATAGCAAGCCAAACTTGCAATCAAATATATAAATACAATAATTATATATTCATATATTAATTTATTTAAGGGGAGATATACTAGAGGATGTGCTTTGGAAAAATGAAAGTGAAAACACAAGAAATTAAATCTGGGAAACCAAAGATCTTATATTCAAGGAAAATTTCTCTATGGTTTGAACAAAATCTGATAGAAGCTTAAATAACAAGAAATTGGAGCCGGGCGTGGTGGCGCATGCCTGTAATCCAAGCGACTTGGGAGACTGAGTCAGGAGGATCGCGAGTTCAAAGTCAGCCTCAGCAACTTAACGAGGCCCTAAGCAACTCAGTGAGACCCTGTCTCTAAATAAAATACAAAGTAGGGCTGGGGATGTGGCTCAGTGGCCCAGTGTCCCTGAGTTCAATCAATTCCTGGTTCCAAAAAAAAGAAAAGAAAGAAATTGGAATGAAGAGAAAATGTAATCATATATATCTTTTTGTTTGTGTGTTGTATGTGTATATATGTGGAGATGTAAATATGTGTGTGTGTATATATATATGTGATACTTAAATACTTCTAAAGATGTGATACTTCTAAAAAAACAAAATAAACCAGTATGTTATTGAACGTGTTAGAACACTGGGAACTGTTAGTATTATTAGAGAGTTTAGAGATAAAAAGATGGAAAGAAAGCTCATCAGGACCAGGAATAGCAACACATTGCAGGATGATGGAATTAAAATTATAGCCCACCATGTGGCACACAACTGAATGATATTTGTGTCATTAAAATAACAACTCCAAATATTGATTTTGCACATACTAATGCTAAGAAAAGTCAGTGGTTCACAGAAGTTTGTCCCAGAACAGCAGTGTGGGACAATGTGAGAATTGTGACTGTGAGCCTGCTTTGACGGCAGCCACTTCAGAACTCTGAATCAGAGAGTGAGAATAAAGCCCCTGGTCTGTGTTTCACAGACCCGTCCAATCGCCCTCATTTATGCCAACATTTGAGAACCTCTGTTGTCATGGTGTGAGAAGGCTGTGACTGTGGGTCCTGGAGAAGAGTGTGAAAGGAGTAGAAGGCTAAGAGAGAACAGAGCAGTCGGACGAGTAACATCGGATTCATAAGAAATATAGATGCCAGCCCAAATGGAAGAGGTAAATTTACTGAAAGTGTTTTCTTTGAAAGCACAAGAATCAGGAGTGGAAAATGTGGGACAGAGAATTGCTGTATTTCTCTGTGACACTTTTAGTACTGTTTAACATTACAAAAAGGGCAAATGTAAGTTAATAAAAACAAAAAGTTAATTGGCAAGTGATGAAAATTGGAAAGAGAAATATATTTTCAAGAAAAATAGTACAGATCATATACACTCATGCATATAAATCATATTCCCTAGTAATATGCAAAATGTGCTTTTATCCATAGCTGGTGTCCCTCTTGGCATCTTTTGCTGTCGTTAGAAGCATTTGAATTTACTACTCAGGTACATATTTTCCAAAAGCAGAACATCATAACTGAAGATTAGATGACCATCAGAATTAATTTTGTAAAGTATTAAAGCCTTCCCAAGGAAGTTAACAGAGACAATAACGAAGTGCCATGACTGATATTTGGAAAAAGAAACTGTGAAGAGTAAAGTTCAATTGTTATGAAGGGAAAGAGAAAATCAGAGGCAAATAATCTATAAAACTGGAGCTTAGGAAGTGAAGGAATGACAGCCCTGGAAATTGCAAAGCAACAGATGCATAAGCCTGTAATATGTAAAGAATCAAAATCTGGGGCAATGAATTTGTCTACATCTGTGTGTGCAGGAATAGAGGTTAAAACTAGGAACTTGATCAAATAAGAATATTCTTGAGGTGATCACTGACATGGATGGTTTTTATATTTCCAAACTATGACGGTTCAGTAAATATTGTTGGTGATAGCTTTTACTTTTCTAGTGTCAGAGCTGCATAGAGTCTGACAATATAAAGCTAATATGAATCAGCAATTTATATTTTCATGATTACTTAATGGATAACTAAACACAATGTCTATGTATGCAATTCAGTCTCACTTTTCAAATGACCTCTGTTTTGTATTCATATAGACTTCTGATTTCTGAAAAGATCTAACTGCATATAGTATTTAGGTTACATAAAATAGGGTGAATATTAATGAAAATCATTTATCATCTTCAGGACTTAGCTAATTCACATCCAAATTAAACCTGTTACTCTCTCACCAAGTTCAACATGTTGCAATGGGATTACACATTGAACTTAGCATTAACAAAACAAACACCAGCAACACAATGCAATTTTGTTGATAATGATAATGTTGACCAATCTATAAAATGATGATTACTAGTAATCATTTATAACTTAAGCGGTATAATGATAATGATAACAATAATAAAAATCACTTGTTGTACACCTACTGTGCTCCCAGTTCTTTGTTATACATTCTCTTTGATTTTCTCTAAAACCCCTTAAGGTTGCTCTACTCTATGCATATGAAAATTGAGGTTAGGAGAATAAGTTAGTGATTATATGAAAATGAGCCTGGATAATTGGTATGCACAGAAGCACAAAATTCTAACCTAAATTTCCTCCAATGAAGTTGTAATTTTCCTCCATTGATCTCATTGTTTGCTGTCTTTAAAACTCAATTTCTTGTTGCAATGTCATAATATGACATAAGATAATTAAATATATATGCTATTATACCAATATTGGATAAAACTTTTGTAATATAACAAAACTGATAAAAGAATTACTCAATAATTATTAGTATGCAATGTACCCTTTATATACATTGGTTGTGTATAAGAGCTAAACATATTAGCTCTCTTCATTGATTCAATATTATTTTAATCCTGCTGAAACAGAGTTTAAGAAAAATTAAAGTTGGAAGATAAAGTTGAGGAGACAACATGTGAGGGAGTGACGCCCAGTGTAGCAAATTTCAGGGTCCTTTTTAAAAATACTATGCTGTCAAAAATGAGAAGACAGTGTTCCCTGACACAATATAGAGACAAGAAGCAAAAAGACAATTATAGAGACAAGACTGTTGCAGAATATAGTGTTGGAGGATGTAAATAAGGGATGATATAATTATTATTTGTTTAGTATTATCTCATGTGTTCTGTATAGTATTTTATATATTATTTTATTCAATACTCACAACTCTAAACATGGGATATTATACAGAGCATAGCAACTCTTGTAAAAATAGATTTAGACTTGAGAAGTTATAGTGGCTCAAAAGGATTAAAAGCCTACTTTTGCTAGATAGTATTATTGAACCAATAAACAGGGCACTTGCCTTCCATGCAGTCATTCAAGGATCCAAGAGCAAGAATTTTCATTTTCAAAATGTGAAGCATTCTTGCAGATGGAAATACATGTTATCCTGACTGTATTATCACACATTGTATATATGTATTAAATTACCTTAATATGCCCCTTAAAGATGGAACATCAATAACAAATTACAAAAGAAAAAGAAAACGAGAAAGTCTTCCTAGCTTAAAATGATACAGTTTGGGAAGTTAGAAGTCTCAAATGGACCTTACTAAGCCAAATTCAAGGTATCAAAAGGGTTCTATCCTTTTTTGGAGACTCTGGGTGAGAATCACTTTCCCTGTCTTTCCCAGTTTATAGAAGTTTCCTTCACTTCTACGTTTATAACTCCTTTCTCTCTTGGAAGCTAGCAATGGCTAGTCAAGTCTCCCGCACAGTGCATCACTCTGACATTTACTGTTCTAACCTCTTCTTCAATTTTTAAGGACTCTGGTGTTTATTTTGACAGTGGCTATTCTGCCTTCTTCTGTTTAAGCACTCCTGTTATTGTTTTGAGCCTGCTGGATAATCCAGGATAATCTCCCCATCCTAAAGGCAGCTGATTAATCAGCTTAATTTCATATACAACGTTGATTCCCCTTTGCCATATAATCTAAAACAGTTGCAGAGTTCATAATTTAGGATACGAACATCTTTGGATAGTCATTGTTCTGCTTATGGCACTGAACCCTATCCTACTCTAAGCAGTCTATTATTTTCACTCTTTCATTTTGTCCCTAAAAAGAGGAAAAATTTTGCTATGGTCAGAAAAATTGAATCTGTGTTTCATATGAAATGTAAAATATAGGTGGGAAGGAAGAAAGGGGAGGAGTACTTGGGTGGAAGAAATATTTGAAGAAATTGAAAAGAAAAGATCACTGTGCAAGAATATGTGGGGTATGGAGTGATCAAGGATCCAGAGTTCTATATAAAAGAAAATCCCATACTTTGAGGACAGAGGACTCAATGAAAATGGACAAATTCCAGAAGTTGCTTCTATTGGTATAGTCAGGAAAAAAGAGAAAGAAAAAGAAAAATATCATTTTTAAAAGAGGATACAAGCCAGGTATATTGGCATATGCCTATAATTCCAGCTTCTTGGAGGGCTGGGCCAGGAGGAATGCAAGTTTGACATAATCAGAAAATTTAGGAAGACCATGTCTCATGCTAGAAATAAAAAGGAATGCAGTTCAGTGACTCATCAGTTATGCAGAAGCACAGAACAAGACCTTGAGTTTGATTTCTAGCATGTGCACAAACACACACACACACACACACACACACACACAAATGATTATATGCAAAGTAAAATAAATTGACTTTTATTTTTCAAATTTGGAAACCATTATAATAAGAATAGCTACCATTCACTGAACATCTATTCTGTAAAAAGCTCATTAAAGACATCAGTCTGCAAAGAAATCATTAGTATTCCCAGTTTATAGACACAGAACTAAGATCAAAGTCAGTTGCTTTTAATTTGAGTAAACAAAACTAATAAATATTAGACTTGAGCTTTCTAACCAAAAATATATGAAACTATGTACTTACACTGGATAATCAGGGTAAATATTGGGAATTTCCATAAGTTCTTTTAGTCAGAGTCTAAAATGCAAAATCTCTGTGGGGTCACATCAAACCCACATGGAGGTATTTAGCACAGTTGATCCTTGGATTTTTTTTTTCTTACATTGTTGATTGACAAGATTCAATAATAAACAACTTATACAATTAAAAATATGGGCATTTTAAAGCTGTATACTTGAATTTCTTTGCAAAACATAGTTGGAGAGCTGACTTGATAGCTCTGCAATGGTCTCATTTGTATTTTGAATGGCAGGCACCCTCCCATCATTTCTGCAGGTCAGTGTGAGATTCCTCTACCTGTCCTAAATACAGAAAGGAATAAAATGCATTTTTGGTCCTGTGGAAATAATTATATTTTCAAGGTCACAATCAATCATCATAAACTCAGTACCTTCCCCTTGGGAGAAGAATGATTCAAATCCCTGATGCATTGCTTTTGTCATTTGAAAAAAAAAATGTTACAAATGATATAGCCAGTTATGAAACAATCTTCATGGTGAAAATTCATTGCTTTGATTTTTTTGTTCCAGCAAAAACTCACAGTAATGACCACAACACTAATATATATAATTGCTATTTTTCTGCACTTAATTATATGGAAAACTTATTTATCTTCAGTGTCTTGTTTAGTTCTGGTAACAGTCTGCTCTGACTCAGAAAAAACTGCCACCATTTTAAAAAAATAGACAAAGATGGTCAAGGAGGTTCAGAACATTCTCCAGTATTGGTCTTTCAATAAGACAAGAGTGGAAAATCAAGCCCACGTCACCACAATTCCATGAAGAAAGAATTAGAGTCCTTTTGTATCTTTTTAGAAGTCACACAAACAAAACAGGACTTTCTTTCTACTAGGCTGGGAACAGAGCTGACCAAAGCACAGCTGTGAATTGGGCAAATTCTGACTGGGGTCCCAGCATCTAGACTTAACCTGCCCCCCTTCACCTATGAATACCCCATAGATGTGAACACTGGTTGCATTTTCTTCTACCTCTTCTATAGCATAAAAACTGCAAGGCTGATTTTTCCTTCACATTTCAATGAGGTAAAGACCTCCCTGTCCACCTGGGTTCTCATTTCACTTATACCAACAGTTTGTTTTAACTCTGGATGTAATTTTAGAAATCTTTTTTTTTCTCTCTCTCTCCTTTTCATCTTTGAATTCATATGAGACTCTGTGATGGCCAAACCTTGCTCTTGATGTCTTGGTGGAACATTTCCCTCTTTATTGAAGACAGATTAAAATAGGGCTGGGGATGTGTAACAAACAGCAAGAAAAACAGTATAACTGAGACGGGCTATAAATGATGCAAATTTCTTATCTTTAATGGAAAAACAAACAAATGAACTTAGAGGATGATATATCCCAGGAAAACAAAAAACCAAATAAGAGGTCTCCATTAGGTTGCAAGTGTTCCAAGTTGTCAGGGTCAGATCAGAGCTGACTTGAGGACACAGTGATTTTCTTTGTGAAGGAATGTGGAATGTATGCATTGGCAATAACTTGGCTCAGCAGTGTTCCCTCTAAACCTGTGACACACTGTGCACCCATCTCCCTGTGCCACCTGCATCTCTGACAGCTCACCAGTGAAGCCAGTGGTTAAGGCTCTTCAAGATGTAAAATGCCTTGCTGAAATCAACAACAAACTCAGGTAATGTTCTTACTGATGTAATAGACAAGGTAAATTAGATATCTGCTTAAGTGTTTGGAAGTCCTCAAAAAAATCAGGATCTATTGGATCCTTTAGGTCTGCTTCACTCTGTGTTGGTTTCATTCTCGAAAAGGAAATCCTATGTTGGTGAACTTTTAATTTAATTAATTTTAATTTAATTCTGCCTAGAAAGTATAAAAAGTGGTTGTATTTCCTAATAGTTTTGTAAAAAGCCATGGAATAGAGATTCATCAGCTCAGAGCAGGTTACAATCCAGTGTTAAATGAATCACTGTGATTCTGACTATCAGAGCTAGAGTCAATGTCCACTCACACCTGCAGCAGGATGTCGGGCTGTGCCAAGGATACAATGCTCCAAAATATATATTAATGTCATTAGTAGAAGAGGGAATGAATGAGGAGCAGGCACCAAGCTACAGATAGTCTCCACAGAAACCTAGAGAAAAAGAGTTATTGACTGCTTACTGTATGCTAAGCTAACACTGTGATTATTTCCCATAAAATAATTTAGCTAAATATTATAGCAATCTTATTATGGTAGCACTTCAATAACCTACCCCACATCACACATGGGATACTGTCTTGCTGACATGTTCTGAGTATTGGAACCTACTTGTGGTCCAGTAAGTTGAGACCAGAAAGGAGTGTCCATAGGGAAGTCTAATGTCCTATACAAGGGACACACCAGCTATGGAGCTAGTCCAAGAGAATAATACTGTTTATAAGAGGAGGAAACCTCTGAATGCAGGGCAGCAGAGGAGGTGGAAGAGAAAGAGAGGGAAAAAGAGAGAACTGGAGCAAACCCCTTTATCTTGATAGAGTGCAAAATGAGATTGAATACATGGTCTTTCTCTCTTGCTGAGGAGCACTCATATTTCAATGGGGTGCACAAACCTGGACAAGAAATCTATGCTCTTTAACATGTTTCAGAATCATCCTATACAACTCTCCATCTTTCTTCATTTAAGAAGGTTTGTTTTGGTGTATTCAGGCTACTATAACAAAATATCATAGACCAGGTAGCTTATAAACAACAAAAATTTCTTCCTCACAGTCCTCAAGGCCAGAAAGTCCATAACAAGGTGTAGTGAAGCTGACTTTCTGGCTTATAGATGTTACTTTATTCTTGTATCTTCACATTGTAGAAGGCAAGAGTCTCGTCTCTTTTCTTTTTTTTTTTCTTTTGGAGACACTAATTTCATCCATTAAGGCTCTACTCCCATGACCTACTCTCCACCCAAAACCCTCTTCTCCTAAGACATAAATGCAAGGGTAATGATCTCAACATATGAATTTATTGAGATGTTGTTTTATTCTGAATAATACCTTTTTTTCTTATTCTGTAGCAGTTTCTTGAATGAGGGAGGTGCAATGGACTGAATGTCTGTGCCCTCCCAAAGTTCGTATGTTGAAACTTTAATCCCCCAGCTGATGTATTCAACATGTGAGTTTTTGGGGGTTGGGGGGTGGAACATTCAGACCATACCAGCCTCCCCATTTTGTCAGTCAAAGCTCTCATGACCTGGGGCCCATCACCTAGGCTGTGCGCACCCTCAGCCTCTTTCTCACACCTGATTCCCTAGCCAGTTTCTACTCATTTTTTCAAATCTTAAAGGCAAACCCCCTTGAGGGTTTTAAATTAAGCTCCCTTTCTATAAGTTCTCAAAGTCCCTTGGATTTGACTGCAAGCTTTAAGCATGTGTTATGCTGAATCCTTGGTTAACATTTGCCTTTGCTGATATACAAAAAGTTCTGTGAGGAATATTTTCCAGGATATTCCTGGCTGCAGGATCATAGGTGTTAGTTCCAGAATTTCATGGTCACCCTCTTTCCTTCTATTTCCAATTCTAATAGTTTCATTAGTGGCAAGTCATGTATCAAGTAATCCCTCTCCTCCCTCCACAAACACAGATACCAACACATACCTCATCTCCAAACAGTGCTTCTCAGTTAAGAAGGAGCGATGATATGGGCTCAAGGTCTGGTGGAGCCTCTGCTCCTGCCTCGTGCATATTCCCCTGTTGGGAGGGAAATATGTCCCAGCAAAGTGCCTCTCAATTGCATACAGCAGCATGGGCTGATTAACCCATTCTAGGACTAAGCAAGCAGGTGCTCATGGGAAGAGCTGAGTGATGGCAAAAATTAAAAAAAACAAAGAAGAATATGTCTAGGCCATCCCACCTCTAAAGATTTTTCTCTAGCCTTGCCCACCAAAAACGCAAGAAAAAGATAAGACAAATAGAAAACATTCTGATCCTTATGGTTCAGGATGCTGTGTAGTTCTGAATGCCAACCCTTTTTCTTTTTCCTAATCAATCTCTTGACTGAAGGAACTGCAAGGATCTAAATGCTCCTTTCCTCCCCAAATCCACATGTTGAACTTTATATACCAAAGTGATGACATTTGAAGATGTGGGGTTTAGGAGGTAATTAGGTTATGAGGGTGGAGCCCCAGGGCTGGGATTAGAGTCACAAGCTGGCCAGGAAGCTGGCTGGTTCTCTCTCTGCTATATGAGGATATAATGAGAAATCGGTAACGTGCAAACAGTAAGAGAACCCTCACCAGAACACAGTCATGCCAGCACCCTGATCTCAGACTCCAGCCTCTACAAAACTAAAAAATAAATCCATGTTAATTATGAGTCACTCCATTTATGTTATTTTGTTATCATAGCACAATCTAAGACAGGAGCTGTACTGTGAAGCATAGTAATCCTGCAGACAAGCATATATAACTTTGATTTATAGCTAAGCAAGGACCCAGAACCCCACAATACAAAATTGCTGCCAGGTTTGGAGAACGTGCTGTGGATTGGAGAACATGTTGTGGATTGGAGAACATGGTATGGAAGTTCACTCTAAGTACCACCAGGAGCATACCCACAGTCAAAATGATGTCTAGGTTATTAAGTCCTCTGCAGAAAGGAAGGACACGCCCAGGGGAACTTCTGTGGGAAAGAGGAATTGGGACAAGTTTCTAAAGGGATTTGGGCCTCGAGTAGAGAATTCTCAGTCTGAGGAAGTGGGAACAGTCTGGGTTCAGACATCATCAAAAAGTGAAGTCAGTTTATTAGTTGGGTATCAAAATAGGTTTTATCTAGGAATTCAAGGAGGAAAATGAGAAGTTGGAGGAGTTGGAATTGCCATACTAAAGCAGCAACCATCACTTGAAGGCAGTTTTCATCAGAAGAAGAGGATGCCCAGGTCCAGAGTTTCTTGTTCGTCTGCCATTTTAGTGGTCATGAAGACCCTCGCCTATATCTTAGACACCAATGGTGGAGGGGCTGCAGTCTTCCCCTTGTCTGAGTGTTATTTATGATCTATTGTGAATAGTGCACTGAGGTATTTACAGGGCTGTTTTTCACTTTCTCCATTGTTCAGGTAGAAACGACGCATCTCCCTGGTCTTAATCTTGTTTTCTCTCCCCTCTCTGACCTCAGGGTCCAATCGTACCATTGTAAGGTGATAAGAACTTACCCTCTGGTACTAGAGGGAATGGAGTAAGATGGAATAAGCCCAAAAAAAGGACTCCCTTGACAGACCACAAAACCCTGAGTGTGCCTTAGGAAAAACACAGAGGGAAGATGTGCTACCTCCTTCCATACAAAAGAATTTTGGCCTTTTATTCTTCTCTGAACATGGAAGAGGGGAGTGAGAGAAATTTCATTGCTCTACCACATTTCAGGCACAGGAACCCAGCCCACTTACTGAATGTGTTCCAGCAATGTCTCAGAGTCTGGTCCCCCCTCTCTTAGGGAAAGCCAGTGAAAGAATAGAGACAGGTCTAGCTCAAAATGGGGAGCAGCAGCTTTTTCTGTGGCTCAGAATATGATGAAAACTGGAAATCCATATGTAGCAAAAAGAAATTAAACCTCTGTTTCTCACCCTTTCCAAAACGCAAATCAAAATGGATCAAGGACCTAGGAATTAGACCAGAGATCCTGCACCAAGTAGAAGGAAAAGTAGGTCTAAATCTTCATCATGTCAACTTAGGATCAGACTTCCTTAACAAGACTCCCAAAACACAAGAAATGAAATCAGGAATCAATAAAGCTGTAGATTCAAACTAAAAAGCTTTTTCTCAGCAAAGGAAATAATCAACAATGTGAAGAGAGAGCCTACAGAGTGGGAGAAAATCTTTACCACATGCACTTCAGATAGAGTACTGATCTCCAGAATTTATAAAGAACTCAAAAAACATTACACCAAAAACACAAATCACCCAGTCAATAAATGGGCTAAGGAAATGAGCAGACACTTCACAGAAGAAGACATACAAGGAATCAAAAGATGTAGGAAAACATGTTCAACATCTCTAATAATAACAGAAATACAAATCAAATCTACCCTAAGATTTCATCTCACCCCATAGTGGCTACCCAATAATGGCTATTATCAAGAATATAAGCAACAATAAGTGTTGGCAAGGATGTGGGGGAAAAGGTACACTCATACATTGTTGATGGGATTGCAAACTGGTGCAGCCACTCTGGAAAGCAGTATGGAGGTTCCTTAGAAAACTTGGATTGGAACCATTATTTGACCCAACCATCCCACTTCTTGGCCTATACCCAAAGAACTTAAAATCAGCATACTAAAGTGACACAGCCACATCAATGTTTATAGCAACTCAATTTACAATAGCTAGATTGCGGAACCAAGCTAGATGCCCTTCAACAGATGAATGAATAAAGAAACTGTGGTATATATACACAATGGAATATTATTCAGTCATAAAGAAGAATAAAATTATGGTATTTGCAGGTAAATGGATGGAGTTAGAAAATATGCTAAGTGAAATAAGCCAAATCCCAAAAATCAAAGGCCAAATGTTTTCTCTGATAAGTGGATAATGATACATAATTGGGGCAGGAGATAAGGGAAGAATGGAGGAATGTTGGATTGTTTAGAGGGAAATGAGGGGTGTGGAAGGGATGGGGGAAGAAAAGATAATGGAATGAGACAAACATCATTACCCTATATACATGTATGATTACACAAATGGTGTGATTCTACTTGGTGCACAACCAGAGAAATGAAAAGTTGTACCCCATTTATGTACAATGAATCAAAAAAAGAAAACTTTTTTAAAAAGGGATAGGCCAAAAAATACTTGTTGATTTTATGAAATGAATAGGAAATGAAAAAGTTTTAGTGTGTTGTTATCTGTGACAGAAGAATATCCTGTTTAAAAACATGCACTTTGGAGCTAGAAATCACAGAATCAGTTTCTACTCCCTCATTAACTTTCATGTCATATTGGACAAGTGACTAAGAGTCATTCTCAAATGTCTGCTCAATAATATTGTAAGCATTAAATAAACAGGATATATGGTTTCAAGGACAGTTCCTGGCATGCATTGAGCATGTGTTCAGTGGTAATCATGGGCAGACTTATGGAAAAGACCAGCAGGTTCTGATACCCCAGGAAAAGCAATGCCAAATAGAAGGAGGAATTTCTTAATCGTGATGGCTTGTTTAGCCAAAGTTTTCTATATTGTTATTGAGAAAGTAGTTTCTGGACATATGTCTTAGTATCTGAAATTTTGAGCTATACAGATAATCAGAAAAATTATTTCTCTCTTATTAATAGTAAGTTTGAAGTGATAATTTTATGCACTATCCCATCCTATTTAGTATGCACGTTGTGAATGCCTTCCCTCTATCAACAAGATGGAGGAAACTAACTGGGAATTAAAGATGAAACATGGTCTCTGACCTTAGTGAACTCTCAGACATCACTGGTATTTGGTATTGTTACTTTAATATTCAAGTTCACATTATTAACATAGACTTGAAGATGTGTCTGATGTCTCTAGAGTGGTCAGTGGGAATGGTGCGGTGACAAAGTTAGCCCTGGAAGAGAGCCCTGGAAAGAAAAAGAAAATTAAGGTGGTGTTTTCTGCATAGAAGATTAGATGATTTATTACCCATGTTATGAGCAAACTAAAAAAAAGCACTTTGCTAACAGTTTTAAAAGAAAGGGCCTTTATTGGAGTATTGAAGTATATCCAGATCCTGCTTAGGAGCAAGACATATTAATTGATCTCTGAATGTTTTTGCCAATCTTGAAATTGTTAGGAATATGGAATTATTGAGCATTTGTATTTTCCATAAGGCACAAAACAAATCATCTTCCGGGAGAGGTGATTCTAATTTTACTAAAAATGCCATCAGAATGTTCTCTTGCCCTTTGGTTTCCAAGATTTTTATTTGCTTGTCCAATCAAAATTTAATATCTTGATGATGAAAGTAGATTGATGTCTTACAAAGCACTCTTTTTTTTATTTTTGGTAACTTCTGGTAGGGAGCCAGCGTAGCCATTTACAGCTAGCAAAAATGCCACAAATTGGTGGTTAGACATACAAGTTCAATCTTTTCTCTACCATGAACTTGTTGAACTGAACTTGGCCAAATCACTTAATCTGTCTGATCTAAGTTTCCTAAAACGTAAGGAAGGAGTAGGATTAGTAATATATTCTCATAAGAAAATTGCAAAAGCTGAAATGTCCAGATGTTCTAAATATGAGAAACTTTGTCATAAGTTAGCAAAAGGCATTTAACTTTATGATACAAAGAGCAAGTATTTTGGGTATGCTTACTGTCTTGTCAACAGCTCATCTGGATGCAAGTTACTGGCTATTCACTGCTATTGGTAGATTGAAATCAATAGAGCATTTAAACTTTACTGATTTTAACTCGGACTTAAGAGCTACCTGTATATAAAATGCATTGAAACTGAGCTGAAAATATCTAATCTTAACACAGCACAACAATGTCCAGAATGAATTGATTTAGAGATGTCTTTTATTTGTTCTAATTTGTTATACATGACAGTAGAATGCATTCATGCATTTTGCTAAATCATACATAAATGGGATATAATTTCTCATTTTTCTAATTGTGTATATTGTAGGGTCACTTCAGTCATGCAGTCACATATGTACACGAGGTTTAGAGAAGAAAAAACATAAGCTTTTGTGCGTTTACCTGTACCTCATGTTAAATAAGTATCTATTTCTTAAATTATGGAAATGATGTGAACACCAACTTCCATTTAGAGGACCTACTTTGCAGTGGAAGCTGTTTTCATATCATCATTAATTTTCAGTAAAACCCTGAAATATAGGTGTTATTAGTTTCCTTTTATAGATAAATGAGGTAAAAATATAATATGTCATAGGTTAAGGGTAGAATCCCTCTCAGAACCCAAGTTAATGGATCTAAAAGTTTCTGCAGTGTTCATGGAACATACTTCCTCTTCCCCATAATTTACTTGAGGAAGCAGGAAACATGCAAAGGGGGTTTTGTTACTGATGAATCAAGTCTCCTGGGCCCACTCATGCTCTTGGCAGCCCCTTTCCTTGAATCTGGCCAGTGGCTAAGAGAATATATCAGAAGTGAGGTGCTCTCTGAGGATGGCCTAGGAGAAGCCTGGACATCTCTGTGGGGCTTTCTGGGAATGCTTCCTTGAGAAGAATGTTCCTCACCGTGATCATTCTTTTTCTAGCTGGATCATCTGACATCCACTGCAAGATGAGATCACAACCAACCACCCTGATGATCACTAGCAAATGGAAAAAATACTAGGTGGTAGCTTCCACAATTCCTTTTTTTGATTTTTAATAGAAATGTGTGTGATTCCCTCTCCCAAGCACTAGTGATCTAGGGATTAAAGAGACAAGGCTCCTGTCTGCAAGATGTGCCTTGTGGAGTTGACCAAGATCCAGACTTACTGACAGACAACTTAGAATGGAAATCAGGAAGACTCTGAGAAAGACTTCAGGTAGAAAGTGCAACATATGCGTGCCTCTTAGCTAAGAGAGCTTGTGACCCTTGTGCAAAAACGAGTAGTTTCATGTGCCTGAAGCTCAACATGGGTGGGAATGGGGAGAGAGGGATGAGAGGAGGTAAGGTATGGAGGCAAGTGGACGAAAGATTGGGAGGACTTTCTACACTTACGGAGAAGCAAAGAAAGAAAAGCAACCAACACACAAAGGACCACAAGACTATATTTAATAAGGAAAGTTTTGTTAAACTCCAGAAATTTTCTGTGTTTGAAGAATTCAAAAGACTTTTCTCAATCCAGAGACACTAAGGTTAATTTCTTCAGAGGCAAAGCTAATAAACATCAAGTCTCTTCCTTTGGCTTTAACAAGAAAAGAGGTGAGTATTAAATGAAATCAAAGTTTGAAAACTGTTCAGAATATAATAGCCTACATACTTTGCAAAGGCATGAGTGAATCAGCATAGCTATTACAGAATTTAGAATCCAAATAAAGCAAATACTAGGAAGCAGTGAGAGAGTGGGAAAATCACGTGTTAAAATAATTTCCTTACATGAAAACCTCCAAATGTAGTTTAACACACATGTATTTAGCCTTAGCACTTCTCTAAGCTCCTCACTTTCAACAATTTATAATGTATGTGATACAGGTATTATTTAACCTGTGCTTGTGCTTATTTTGAGGACTAAGAAAGGGAGGTATTATGAATATAAGTAACCTGCTTGGTGTTTTAGTTTATCATTAACTGACAGAACCTGAATTCAAACTCAATTTAGTTCTAAACTTTACTTTTAATCACTAATCATACTATATTATGTTGCCTCTGATTGTGGTTTTCAAATTGCAAACTTTGCAGTGTCCTCCCTACTAGATGATGTGGGTTCAATGTGGGACTCAGAGCTTGCAGTTTAAGCATGCAAGTGATTGTGATGGAAGGTATCACTGGACCATATTTAAGAAAACTCCTCCAAACCACAGGTTGGCCATTTTCAGGAATGCAAGTTTATTGTGATGTGCTCTGGTGACATTTATCAACATAGGCATGTCATATGTACAGACATGTGCTCTGAATTTGGGGTTCTACAAAGCCTCCCGGTCCCCTTCTGATCTACACAAGGCATTCATGCACCTATATGAGTTTCTAAAAGCCAGGTCATGAGAACAGCTGGTTATCTATTTTAGGAAGGAGTTCTTCCTCCTTTCTTTATGCCATTATGAAGAGGGTAGTGTGGCCAATTCTTGTCTATTCAACCTGTTGCTAAACCTTCTCAATCAACTTTACTCTTGAAATCCTGATTTATTTTCTTAATCATATATTTCCAATTCCAAGATATGTTATTTTAAAAACACAACAAACACATCTATAATTTGCAATATTAAAACTTCTGTTTAAACAATTCGTAAACATGAATTGCAAGAAGAAAAATGGTAATGCTGGTTATTGCAAAAATTTTCACACAAAGCAATTCTCACGTGGAATAATTTCTTCTATTAAAAACATTACAAACGTGTATATGTTAATAGCATGACACTTTATTTGACACCATCAGCAGCTATTTCCATGTTGGCACCTTCTTTTTGATCCCATCTGTCTGTAGACTATGATTTTCTACGCAGCTCAGGAAATGTTGCACTATCACTCTCCCTTGAAGAATGGCAGAGGTGCATACAGATAGCTTCTCCTCATGACATAGCAAATCAACTTCTTTTGTGGCAGAGAATTTGAATCCTGCTCCTATATGATGACTTCATTTCTACTCTGAATCCCACACTATAGACACCAGTATTCAGAAGAGGGAGTGACTCAGGGTGGAGTGGGTAAACATGAGTAGAGACATTTTTAGAAGGTTGTTGAACTTAACATAAAGGTTATTGGCAAACTCCTTTACATAAAGGCTAATTTAATGGTATTGCTGTGGGTACCATTGGAGGCAGTGATCCTGGCTTTCTCTGGTTGCATTCTTTTTCATCCTTCCCTTCCCTTCCCTTTCCTTCCCTTCATTTTCTTTCCTATCTTCTGTATGTCTATTTCTCTTCTTTTCCCTTTGAGATTTCCTTGGATATTATATTAATTTTCACTCTATTTCTCATCTAAGAAATAGGGAAAAGATGCATGTCTTGATTGTGTACTAAGGAATCAAAGTTTGCAATCCACTATTATAGTCTTATACCATTTTTCATGTGAGAGTTAGGTAACTTTTCCAAGTTATGGATCTATTGACCAATTCATTCAATATAATTGCGCATTTTCTATGTGCTTCTAGCAACTGTACTGCAATACTTTACCTACAAATCATAGAATTGGGATTTGCATGCAGTCTTATTTGATTGCAGAGTCTAAATTCTAATGGATTTCAGGATGAAAACAGCTGGAAAAGTCTCTTGATATCAGTTATTATTTATTTAATTTCAGAATATAATTGTAACATTTTCCTTTTTCAAATGAAAACATTCAATTTTCATCTTGATACCCAGTCTTTTTGAAGGAATTAAGATTTTTTAAGTGCAAATTACAGAAAATCAGGTAGACTTAAACAGAGGAAGTCCTTGTCATTTGTAACTAAGACACCCAGGAGACACATCTTACTTCAGGAGTAGGGCAGTCAAGCTATCCTAATGCAACTGTACAGTAAGTCCTCTTCCCCTCCCACTGTCCCTCTTTCCTTTCCCACCCCTTCTTCTTTTCTTCCTTTTTCTCTCTTCTTTTCAAAGTGACTATCTGTGAGTTGACTAGAGTGCTCAAATTTCTTATGGTAAACTTTAGAAACTTGTTGAAATTTAACAAAAAAAATTCATATTCCTTCTTTTCCTTTTTAGTGGTGCATTATAATTATACATAACAGTGGGATTTGTTGTTATATATTCATACATGCACTCAATAAAACAGTATAAATTGACCAATTTCATTCCCCAGTATCCTCTCTTTCTCTCCCCTTT
The DNA here is from genome assembly GCA_020662805.1 of Glaucomys volans. Classification (NCBI taxonomy): domain Eukaryota; kingdom Metazoa; phylum Chordata; class Mammalia; order Rodentia; family Sciuridae; genus Glaucomys; species Glaucomys volans. The sequence goes on along the minus strand of JAJEJO010004507.1, from coordinate 622,391 downwards.
CCCCCAACCCCCTTCTTCTTTTTTATATATATATATATATACGTATATATATACGACATATATATACGTATATATACATATATATGACATATTTGTATATATATGTCATATTTATATATACATATATATGTCATATTTATATATATACATATATATGACATATATATACATATATATGTATATTATACATATAATATACATATAAATGTAAATATACATATTATACATATAAATATACATATATATGTATATTTTATTTGTTCTAATTAGTTATATATGACACTAGAATGCATTTTGACACATCATACATGAATGGGGTACAACTTCTCATTTGTCTGGTTGTACATTATGTACAGTTATGCAGTTCATGCAATCATATATGCACATAGGGTAATAATGTCTGATTCATTCTACTATGTATCATTTCTATCCCCATGCCCCTCCTCTCCCTTCCCTGCCCTCTGTATAGTCCAAAATACCTCTATATCCTCCCCCCTTATTGTGAATTAACATCTGTATATCAGAGAAAACATTGGCTCTTTGGGATTGGCTTATTTCACTTAGCAAAATATTCACTAATTTCATCCATTTACCAGTAAATGCCATCCATAATTTCATTCTTCTTTAAGGCTGAGTAATATACCATTGTGTATATATACCTCAGTTTCTTTGTCCATTCATCTTTTGAAAGGTACTTAAGTTGATTCCATAGTTTAGCTATTGTGAATTGTGCTGATATAAACACTGATGTGGCTGCATCACTCTAGTATACTGATTTTAAGTACTTTGAATATAAACCTAGGAGTGGGCTAGCTGGGCCAAATGGTGATTCTTTCCCAAGTTTTCTTAGGAATCTTTATACTGCTTTCCATAGTGGTTGTACCAATTTGCAGTCCCACCAACAATGTGTGAGTATACTTTTTTCCCCCACATCCTCGCCAACATTTATTATTGCTAGTATTCTTGATAATCGCCATTCTCACTGGAGTGAGATGGAATCTCAATGTAGTTTTGATTTGCATGTCTCTAATTGTGAGAGATGTTGAACATTTTTTCATATATTTGTTGGTCGATTGTATTTCTTCTTCTGTGAAGTATCTGTTCAATTCCTTTGCCCATTTCCTGATTGGGTTATTTATATTTTGGTTATGTTTTGTGAGTTCCTTATATACCCTGGAGATCCCCTCTCTGATTCCCTTCTTCTATTCTACTGGACTCCCTTCTATTTTAATGAGATCCCTCCTTATATTTTTCTTCTTTGCTTCCATAAAGGAGAGAGTTTTGTGAATCTGACTTATTTCACTTTGCATGATATTTTCCAAATATCATATTCCAGCAAATGACATAATTTGATTCTTCTTTATGGCTGAATAAAACTCCATGGTTTTATATATATCATGGTTTCTTCAAAAGATTTTCCTGTCTTAATTGTGTTAACAGGATTCTGACATTAAGCCTCATTTGGCTAACTTAGATCACATGCTTACATATTTTAAAAACAAAAATTAACAAAACAAACATCATGATGCTTTTTGTCAGCTAGGCTTGGGTCACTGTCTTCTCAAAGGTGGGGAATGAAACCTCACCGGAACATTATTTAACAAATATATATAAAGGACCAGTTGTGTGTCAGATTTGTACCATGTGTTGTAAGTGCATTTGTGTCTGCACTGAAGCTCCTTCTGTTAAAAGAAGGCTATCGGTCAATGCACAGACTAAATCTTAAATAATATTTGAAGAAAAGAGAAGAGATGCTGGTCAGGCAAAAAGCAAAACAGTGTTCATTACAGGTAGAGAAGCATGTTTACTAAGAGTGCTCACATTATAGACATAAGGAACTCTACAACCACATCAACCTATTTCACAGATGAGAACTGAGGCTCAGAGAGATCAGGCGTTTCAATAAGTAACTTCAACCTCTGCAGTTATGTCCCTGGTACCATACTTTAGATCCAGGAGTCTCATCTCTGAAAGAAGGTAGTGCTTCTCTTCAGTGTTCCTTCATTCTTTCACATCTGACATCTCCTTATTCATGCACGTGGTGTAGGGTCAAATTGTTCCCTTTTCTCAGAAGGAATGAAAAATTTAGTCCCTTTTGTTGCCTCTATTACCATGACTGATTTCTGAGCACCAAAATCCTTTGGAAAGACTATGTGGGTTCTACTCATTCTCTAAAATGTACAGGGATTTAAATACATCTTGAGCCAAAGAAGCAAAATCCCTATTTAGTGTTTTCACTCAAACTAAAAATTCAGCAAAATATTCTATCGCAAAGCCTCTCTGTCTGAATTCTCCTCTACCAAACTCATTTTCAGGAGAAAAATTCCAAACACAGAACTGTTATTAACCCAACCAGTAATCCCTCCCATTTCTCATGCACTTCCTGTTTTATGATTGTTTGCTTGATAAAGCATGCATGGAAAGTATTCCAGTTGTTAACTCTCATTCCCTGCCCCTTGGGAAAATCCTCTATGTACTTTAATGATAAGAGCCATTTCCTTTACATGTTTATTATAGAGGTCTCATTATTTGCTTTTTCGTGGACTTTGTTACTCTAAAGCACATTAGAATTTCTGTGATAGATTTGCAAGCCTGCAAAGACTTGCTAAATCCATTTTTCACCTACACGAAGTCCCAAGCTGGGACAATCTCCCATTCCTGCCTCTTCTCCTCCAACTCTTTCCAAGGGAAATCTGCTTTCTGAGAGTCCACTTTGTTGGAGGAATGGCAGCAACATGCAATAGGAGTTCAAGGGAATCCACTGCACCTTTCAACAAAATCCCTGGTATTCAGCTTCAAAGACCTTTTGTCTTATGGTCCATAAAACAGTGGAGGTAACAAGCTCTTATTGTGCTTTCTGATCTTGCCTATGCTTACCCACAAACTAATTCTTTTGTTCTATCACTAAAATCTTGCATTTTTAAAATGTCTTCAATTTTTTGCACATATTGGTCCTTTTGTTTATTATGTTCCCTCCGTTTGCCTGCCTAGTGTCTGAGGTTTCATTGCTATCAGTTCTTATTATTTAAAAAAAATTTCCTTACATATCACCTATTCTAGGGAATCTTCCTTAATAATATCTCCTCTTCAAATATGCATTGTCATTTAAAATAACTGAATATATTTAAAAGCCTTATTCCATTGTATATAAACAATATAAGAGCAAGGTAGGAAATTATTATTACAGCAGAAATCCCAGTCCCTAATGACTTTCAGGTGAATTCTGCCAAATCATCATGGAATTGATGACAATTTTTGCTTAAAAATATTTAAGAGTGTTACTTCATTGCTAAAAATGAGCAGCAATGGCACAAGAAGGGGAAATTATAGGTCAATATCATTTGCAAAATTTCCAATAAAATATTGTTGAACAACTTACCTTAGTATTAAAAATGTCACGTCAGTGTTTCCCTCAAAAAACAATAATTTATCAAAAATAACAGATCTATTCTGGGACTACAAGGGTGCTTTAACACAAGAAACATTTTATCCACTAAGTGTAGATATTAGGAGAAAAATAATGTGAAGAAATTCATGTCAATTATAATAAAATCTTTTATAAAATTGAGATTAGAATGAAGGTCCCTTAATATCATTTAAGGTATATCCACTCTGTCCTCTTGAAAAATAAAGTACAAAAAACATCAATATATACAATTTCATTTATCAATTAAAAGTTTTTTTTTAAAAAATGAAAATTGGCTTTATATATCATTCCTATATTCAGCAATTATTAAATCCATTAACTATTTCTAATAATTTAGCTCTGAATCCTTTTGTATTTTCTATGGACAGAATAATAAAATCCAATTAAAAGTAAAGTTTTAGGATCATGCAGTTATATATGTGCATGAGGTAGTAATGTCTGCTTCACTCTTCTATCTTTCCTACCCCCATGAAATTACAGTCCATTTATGTATGATTTATAAAAATGTATAAATGCTTTCTACTGTCATGTGCTACTAATTCAAACAAATATAAAAGTTAATTTTAAAAAGTACAGAAAATACCATTCTTTATGGGAAGCAATTTACTAGCATCTTCCTACCTCTGGTATTGATAACAAGAGAAGAATTCCACTATCACCACATCCGATTAATGTTATCCTTACGACACCAGCAATTATAGAAACACAGATAAGTGAATAAAAAAGAAGAAATCAACTTAGTCATTATTTATAGATGTTTGCACTAAAAAAAAACCACCTTGAATATCCATAAGTAAAACAATACATTTATTTATTTTAAATAGCTAAGAAAAGCAACTGAAGTAAAATCCATACTAAAACAATCATATTTCTATACAACTGAAATAGAAATATAGAAAAAGAGGATAATATTTATAATAGCAACAAAATTTAAAATACATATTTCACAAAGTATGCACACTATATTTATGGGAAAAATGTATGACTCTGATAATGAACATAAGGAATGTCAAAACAAATGGAAAGAAATACCATATGCATGTCTGAGAAGGTTCAACATCATGCCAGTGTAATTACAAAGTGATTGATAGGTACAGCATAATTCTGTTGAAAGTCCCATTAGTTCTTCCTTAGGAATTGAATGAACTAATTCTTAAATACACATGAAAGAGATAAAGGCCCACAATAGCTAGAAGAAATGGCATAAGATGTGCTAAAAACACACTCTACCAGATATGAAGATATATTTAAAGTTTGGTTATGTAAGATTGTGTGGTGTTAATACAGACATGGACAAATAGATCAGTTGAATGAAGCAGAAATTTTAAAAAATAAAACTCACTAATATGCTGAGGAATGTTTCATGAGGAATGACATTGCAGATCAGAGAAAAAGAAAGAAAAATTGTTCAGTGTGTGATAATTACATAATTGTTTATTCTTAAAGAAAAAATATAGATTCATCTCTACTATATACCTCATCTAAAATATTCAAATGAGGAAAGACTAAAATGAGAAAGAAACAATTCAAAACTGTTGAAGAATATAGAAGACTCCCATTATAACTAGGTTTTTCAATAGGAACAAAACTTGTTCATCATGAAACACTGTTAAATTCAAGTCTATTAAAATCAAGAACTCATGTTTATCAAAAGATGACACTAAGAAATCTGCAATTTATATAACTGCACAGATGTCTACCCAGAATATATTGTAACAAACAAGCATGCAGACATACATATACTCAAAATCAATAGAGACAAACCCACTGACCTTGTTGAAAAGTTTGTAAGATAAGAACATTTTGCAGAGTTGACAATAGATAAAAAATTGAAATTAAAAAGATGCATGACTGTCATAGAAAAACAAATGAGACCATGATGAAATGGTTTTCTTTTTCACCTTTGGATAGTTTGGCAAAATTTACAGAGTGATGACCCTATCAAAGTACTAGGGAAGCTTTGAAGAAAGAAAAGCACTTGTCTGATGCGGAGGGTTAAGTAGCACATCCGCTTTGCAAAATCCTCCAAAGCAACTTTTAAAAAATAATCATAAACACACCCTACAATCTGGCGCCTCCATTTAGCTGCATAGTTCAGAATCAGCCCTAGAGAAATTAATGCTCGTGGGCCAAGGACACATGTCAAGGATGGTCCAGCAGCACTTGTAGCGATAAATTACTCCATCAAGAAGGTGGTCTCAGAACCTTCTGTTCTGCTGCTCTGTGTCTTGACTCATATTTATCTTAAATGTTTTCTATCAAACTATCAAATACTGCATTATTTAGAATATTTAGAAAAAAGCCATGACATATGAAGGTCATAAATAACATTCTAAAGGAATTCAGAGAAGAGCATCACTACAATAGTGTTTTTAAGATCATGAGAGCAAGGAAGTTTCTATATGTATGTTAGCATTTTCAACAGGCCCTGAAGGAAATATTATTCATTATTTATACCTTGTCCTGTTTTTCAAAAGATTTAAAATTGCTTATAAAATTTTTTATGAAACAAAATTTAAAAATAACAAGGTACAGAACTGAGGGTTTAAAAAAATAATGAGTGAAAACACAAGCAAGCAAGGCCTAATATTAGCATATCAGAATTTATAGTATTCACTTCAGTTTTATTTGGGTGGGGGGATGGGAATTTGCCTGTAAGCAAATGAAGACAACAGGTACTATCAGTTACTATATTAACGGCAATAAGTCAGGTAAAGGGGAAGACCAGGGATTTTTGCTTGTTGCTTATTGGCTTGTGCTTTGCTTTTTTTTGGCACTACCTTTTTAAAGGAGATATTGTGAAAAGTGGCGATGAAGACCATTCTGGGAAAGAATAACAGAATACAGATGACAATTAAAAGAGAGCAAATAAGGAAATACACAGATAAGCTGGAATCAAAGAGGGATTCTGTCTGACTTCACTATGGATGCTTGATGGACATCATAGGTCCCAGGGGACCCTGGGATCAGACTAAGAGGAACAGGCCAGGAAGTGGGCTCTAAGTGTGGTCTCTGGACCAGAAGCATCAGCACCTCCAGGGAACTTGTAAGACATGCTACTTCTTGCCAACTCCCCAGTACTACTGAATTAGAAACCCCATGGATGTGGTCCAGGTAGCTGCTTTAACCTGGTTCTAATGTGTGCTAATATTTGAGAATACCAAGGCCATGAAATTTGGCTTTTTGACCATATGTACTAGGGGACCAGTGAGTTATTACTGTTCAATCCTAACTCTCCTTTAAGTTCCCATGCCCCTGTATCCCAAGATGCAAGGAGAGCATCTGTTGCTGATACCCAGAAGGGGAACTATGAGCCAACGTAGATACCCTGACTTCTAGTGCATTCCAACCTTGAAAGAAAACTCTAAAGCAGAGTTTTCCAAAATCAGAATTTTTGACATTTTCAGCTGGGTAGCTCTTCACATGGGGGCATTTCTCACCATAGACCCACTTACCCACTGTCTCACTTTCCACTGTTCATTACCCATGGTCAACAGCAGTTCAAAAATAAAGTACAATACAGTAAGATATTCTGAAAAAGAAACACTACATTCTTATAACTTTTATTACAACATATTACTATAATTATTCTATTTCCTTACTAGTTAACAGTGCTAATCTCTTACTGTGCTTCATTCATAAGTTAAACTTTATGACATGCACGTTTGTATGTGTAGGAAAATTATGGAGAGTGATATGTTGGGTGATATCTGTGGTTTCAGGCATGCCTGGTGGTCTAGAAATGTGTTCCCCAAGGATAAAGGGGAAACTACTGTATAGACAGCCCTCTGCCCTGACATAACAGAGTTCTCTTATTCTCAAAGACAATCCACTTTATATCAAATATAAATTTAATGATGGCTTTTATTATTATTGTTGTTGGCAGGGAAAGAAGCACTTCCCCATAAAAGCAAATATGAAATTTTGAAAGCAATATTAACCATGTGGGTGTTTAAAATGAAAAAACAAAAAATCCAGTAGTCCTCTTTGCCTTCCAAATCTCTAGAGCACTGTAAAACCCTTACCAGTGCAGTAGCCCTGTAAGGAAGAAATGCATAGTAATTCCTAGGCAGCATCCACACAGGCTGAAGACTGATCATTCCAGCATCCTCACATGTTTCTGAAATAACAAGTAAAACAGAAAGAGCTTAAAAAAAAGAAATGTTGGGGAGGACTATGTATCATCAAACTAAACTGAGAATTTGCAGAGAGCCTGAAAACTATCTGTATTTAAGATTTTTGATACAAGGGAAGTAGCCAGACCACCAGGGTCTGGAAAAGAAATTTACATGGAACCCAGAAGACAATGAACATTGGAAGCAGCACCAGGCAATGAAAATCAGAACCAAGATATTTTTATAAACATTTCCAGTTAATTTTTCCCAAATATTTAAGATCCATGGTTCTCAGTGGGGCTACTATTAATACTGGGAGTAGGAAAATTCTTCCTTGCAGAGGATGGGTCCAAACAGAATGTTTATTTCTTCCCACTGTTCACAATTCCAGCAGTAATCCACTCACCAGAGAATGTTACCATCATGAGCAAAACTGATAGCAACAAAATAAATAAACAGTCCCTGACTACCCAGTGATCCTTACTGGGAAGCACCACCCCATTTGCAAACCACTAGTCTTAGTTATATCAGTATTCTTTTCAATAAGCAAATGTGTGGCCAAATTCTTGTATACAATACTGGGCACATAGTCCATGAGATTCACTCAAACAATGTTTAAACTAGCAACCTCTAAAGAAAAGAAGCACTTCACCTATAATTTAAAAGTACCTGAGTCCCATCAGTCAACCAACCCTTATATTCAAGATTCAAGGAGGTAGTCTGCCATGTGTTGGCATAAGGCTCCACTGCCCCCTGAACCCAAGATTGATACCTGGAGAAAATAAGCATCCCTTTGCCCATTACCCTGATAACAATTCCTAAAAGTCATTTTATTGCCTTCTCCATTCACTTCAGGTGCTAAAGAGTCCATTTGATGTTTCCTATTCCATTCCATCCAACACCAATTCAATCACAAGGCAAGTTCAGGAAAATTCTACTTATACCCATTATAGTGTGGTGCTGTTGAGTATAAAATGATACACTAAACATGGTGTGGACTTCAAGACACTCATAATCTAGTAGAGGATAAACTCTTGGGATTAACAAATAGTTAGAACAGAATATGACAAATGCTAAATAGATAACTGTAAAAACCCAAGACAACAGACAGAATGCCTAACCTGCTCACAAAGAAAGCATTATTAGAGGATACTCAAATGAATGCTGAATTCTGAACACTAGGGAGAAATTCATCACATACACATAGGGAGATGTTTCCTAAGCATGATGATTAGCATTGTGGGGGCTATGAGTTATTTTCTAACATAGTTCATGAAACAAAAAAGTATCATTATTAGTAAGAGCAGAGAGTAGCTGGAGATAGAATTAGATTCAGTACATTTAGAAACTAATATGTGTTAAGATGATAATTTTAACCAACTGCTTAAAAACCTCAAATACATCTCCATTACTACTCAGCAGTTAAAAGGAATGGGCATGAAACACCATGAATGGAGCTCAAATTAACTACACTGAGTAAAAGGAGCCAGATAAAACCATAGTATATTTTGTATTATCTCATTTGTCTACAACTCTGGAAAATATCAATTAATCTGCGGTAACAGAAAGCACATCAGCGGTTGCCTGAGAATGGAAGTGAGGGTGGCAGCTATAGGCAGGAGAGAGAGAGATTACAAAGGGCACAAAGAAGACTTCAAGGATGATGGATATGTTCACTATTTTGATAGTGAATGGTTCCATGCATATATTTTTTGTCAGAGTTATGAAATTATATGTTGAACATGTACCATTTATTGTGTGCCAAAGATACCTTATTAAATTTGTCAAAACTCTAAGAAATAAAGGGTATTATATGTTGCTTTTTACCTTGTAAAAGCTCTGTTAGAATGCTCATAGAGCTCAAAATAAAAGTTTCCTTTTGGAGTGGAATAAGAACTGGGCAAATAGGGTCCAGGGAGGAAGGAGACTTTTCTTCACATGCTTCCCAATTTAATTAATCAGACATTTATTGAGCACTTTTTAATGTGACAGACACTGCTATTGGCATTAAAGTTGCATTGATAAACAATACTAAAAATCCCACAACTCTTGAGAAGTTTATGGAATTATATAATTGCCACTTCACTTTTTAAATAGAAAAATATTCAGTTGAACATTTTTTATCAAAATGTTTATTTCAGAAATCATTCATTGCAATTATACATATGAACATTTTTGTATTGTATGTATATATGTATAAACACACACACATTCAAAAGCACTATATATTTCTTCTATCTGGATTTTTTCCTAACTTCTTATTTTTTCACCTATTTTTTATAAGTGCTAATATACTTGATAATGCACTTATTAATAGAGCATTTCAATTTAACAATGTTGTTATTGCCCCACTTCTATTACATTTATTTTTAACAAATACATAAAAAACATAAAAACTGTAAATGTTAATGGAGTACCATCTGATACATTCAATAAATATATAGATTTTGGAATGCATAAATCAGGTTAAATATATCTCTATTAACACATGTATCATTAGTTTGTGGCAAGAAGTCTTAACTCCCTTCTTGGAGCTTTTTGAAGTGTGCAGTACATTTGCATTATCTATCGTTATCCTACCTTGCAATAACACACCCAAACTTCCTGCTCCTCTCAGACTGTAACCTAGCACCCACTTAGTGTGGGACCTTTCCCCAGGGCAGATCTGAAGTACCTTCTCCTTTGTGGAGCTTTTTAAGCTCAGATGTACAGGGTAAGCTCCTTGTGTGTCCTCACAAAGCCTCCTTCATGCTTCAATCACTAAATAGATTGAACTTCTTCTGTTATTGACAAGTGTGCCTCTTTCACTTTATGAAAGCCAGTATGTGTGTATTCTGAGCAATCATCCAAGTGTCCAACATATTGCTATACACCTATTGAAAGAAGTAATACAGTGTTGCTCATTCTTGTCTCAGTCCATTCTTCCTGACATGGATGGCTGAGAGGTGTAAGCAGTTGTGCCAACTCCAGTTGACCATGATTGGCCAGCTGCACTGTACTGACCAGGATTCTAATTTCCTAGATGCACAGGACAGAGCCATGTCTTCCATAGATTTAGTAGGGGGATATGGGGACATAAGCCACCGTACTGTGACTTCTAGATTTATGAATGTATAGTTAAACTATCACAGAAAACACTTCAAATAGAAAACTATTGACTTTTTTTCTAGAATGTGTATAGGGTTTTTTTCCCCTTTATTTGCTGTTATGGGTGCTAAAGCTGAGTCACCTTTATCCTTTCCATATGTCCTGATGTAGAAAAAAAAGAGATATGACAGATACATGTCTCTATAAAAAGTGAACATTAAATGCGGGGGGGGGGGGGAGAAAAAGGAAGCAGAGAGAGAAAACTTAGTGGAGGCTGGACAGAGAAATTTGAGGTATAAGAATTCTCCCTGAGAGGAAAGGCCACCTGATGTACAGGTGCTAGAGGTTGACTTCTGAGGGGAACATGCCCCCAATGTTGTGCTTCATGAATGTGGGGAATTTCCTCCACACTGAGTCAGATCAGAGAGAAGAGGATGCATAGACACCAACAGGATGGAGAATTTAGTGGAAGCATGAAGAACACAAAGGTGAAAGTGACCATAAATACATAGATGCTACACAAACCCTATAGAAGCAGAGGGTCTGCAGTAGATATAATAGGGGAGTGAAGACAATGTTTTGAAAATATCAAAGGATAGGGTGATCTGGGTTACAAAGAGCATCAGACGACCTTGGAGTTCTTTATAGATTACAATGAATTTCAGATGACTACTATTGGATTCCTATGATGATTCTGATAGATAAGCAGGTCAGGATCTATGATTCTACTGGAAAAAACTGAGGTTCCCAGCAGTTCAAAATCACTGTGGAGCAAGAGAATAGAGGAGAGACAATGTGCCCACAGGTCTATCTGCCTTTCCTCTTCTTCCCCCACTCTTTCCCCTTCCCTTTTTTATTTGCTTCCATCATTTCTCTCCCCTTTCCTTCTCACTGCAATTTCTATCATCAGACTGAGCATATATGGATCTTCAGGTAATAATTACAGTCTTCTACACTAAGCATCAGGATTTGAACACACAGCTGCAGAAGAAACCCTGGAAGCAAAGATGAACTATACTTTAATAGAAAGGACATCCTGATATGTAATTTACTGTTTAAAATAAATATGTAATATAAACATATTTGTTGTCTTTGATTTCTTTTTGCTGCAGCAATTAAATACAGTAAGAAGGGCTCATGCTGTGAATCTGGCTTGTTTAGCCTGTATTGCTTACACTTTTACTATGACGTACCTTCCCAAGGATTTCTACGTACACATTAGTATACAAGGTTCTGTAAATACTATGTATGATTTTAAACTAAAACCAAAGAGTAGTTCTGTTTCTTTCCTTTTTTTTTTTTTTTTTTTTTTTTCTTTTTTGGTTGTTTGGCTTAGGAAATTGCATTTAGAAAAGCCCCTTTGGCCAGAAACACTGTTGTACTGTAAATGGGAAACTTTTATCTTTCTTGATAAAGACAATTTTTTTTTTCTTTCTGTGTGGAACTAAACTATTCTCTAATTCCCCTAGTGGGACTTGAATTAATATAGTAGAACAGAGTTTACCCTCAACAGCTGCAACTTGCACCTGTGCAGTATTTTTTTTAATCCTTTCTCGCTGCAGTGTGATAGAGAAAAAAGCAGGGGAAATGCTTTATGGGATCTTCCAACTGAGATGCTTAATGTATTATTAGGAACAGAAATCCTCAGTGGGATTTAACCATGCCTATTAGGAATTAGACTTAGGGAACCAAATATGAAAAGTATATAACATTTTTCTAGCCTACACTGAGCTTGGCCTTGGGATCCACAATGGTCATTTTCTGGTTTCTCCCCAGACTGTCATACTAGGTTTCCCCAGATAATTCTATCTTCTGACTTCCGTGATCCAAGCCTACAGAGCGGAAGCATTTTGCAACACCATACTGGCATCACATGAGACTCATTGGCTTAGACGGAACACACAATCAGCTTTGCTGTATACCTGCTCCACATCATTAAGCATTAATGAACTGTTCTCTAATTGTTTCTCACTCCTGGCTACCGGGCTGTTTATCGTTTGGTGCTTCTGTGCAGCTACTCTTGGAAGTCAAGCTAACTTTTCCAACTGTTGAGATGGCTGGCACATATCTCCATATGGAATAAACAATATTAACCTGCTATGAATTGGAAGGCAAAAGAAGGGGAAAGAATGCTCCTAATCACAGGCATCTAAACAACATCTTCAGTTTTGCTTTTAGCTGCCAATTCTTTCACCTCTGAATTTCAAGTGCTGCCATCCACTCTCATCTTTGCATGAAGACCTGTGCCAACGATCAAAAACATCTTAGCATCATTCATTGCTATTTGAAAAACTTTTTCAGTGATGGATGTAAATAAATGTTTAAGATTTCTGAGAAAATTTCTCTAAAGAAAACTTGCAAATAATGTGGTTTAAGAGAAAATTGTTTGGAAAATGGAAGATTATAAGAAAAGAAGTTGACCAATTTGCACCATCATGCAGAGATAAAAACAGTTCATATACCTAGAATATATATTTTGAAAAAAATGCTTTGGATGTGTCTCAGCAAAATAAATTTCTCCCATCAGAAATAGAAATAATGATCAACTAAAATGTGTGTGTTGGGAGTAGGAGGAAAGTTTTATTGCTGACTGCTTGAAAAAAAGTAAAAGGTACAAATGCTAATAAACTCTATCACCATGCTTGACAATTTAATAAGGGGAGATTATGAGTACATTATTACCTTACAGAATATTTCATTTCACCCAGGATCTCCCCCATAAGGCCCAAGTGGCAAATCTAGCTTAGAATTCAGTGCCAACTTTTATACTGGACATATTTGGGGAACTGCAATCTCCAAATGCTGCAAAAAGTTCCTGTTGACCAAGTAGTAAAATAAAATTCAGGAAGAGGTAATGGTGAGTTTGCAAAATTCAGCAACTTCAGGAGTTATTAGACAGAAGACTTTTCATTTTTAATGAGGGCTGTAGGGGATTTAGATACATAAATGAATGTGGTTCTGATTAAAAATATCAGTCACATATTGCATGCAAACATTTAAACTAAGGCTAACTTGCAATAAAGTTGCTATGAGGTCAGGCTATGTCAAAATGCATTCTTTTTTTTCTTTCTTATATTTTATTTTTTCATACTGGGGATTGAACCCAGGGTCTTGTGCATGCTAAACACAGACTCTATCACTGACCTACACCCCTAGACCCTCAAAATGCACTTTTGAAGAATTCATTTGATTAATGTAAACTCATTAGATTAGAAAAATGAAGTCAAAATCAATTTTGTTCAGTTTATTTTGAAATATTAGCACTCTACCTTGGAACCAAAATTATCCATAGAATATGAGCTCCTTTAATATTCATCCTGCCAGTTTTAGGTCACCAAATTTCTCCTCTCTCCTTGTGATTCCCTATAAAAGTGTCAGCTGGCCATATTTTTTTTTATTAAGTGGATGTGTCTGCCTCTTTTTACTTCATCTGTTGTCCTATGACTCCAAGGGTTGAATGCATATGGCAGTGCCCAATGAGAACACAAGTTGGTGGCCAAGACTGCAGCATGCCTGTCACTTTTCCGACTTGTACTGCACAGTTGAGTGGGTCTGTCCTTTGAGTGATAGTGGGGAAAGGGCCTTGGAGAAATCAGAGTGACAACTTAGCTCAACAGACCCCCTTTTATCACAGACTGATGTGCTTCAGAGGACAAGTGCCTACAGCTGGCATTTCCACCACATCCATGGGCTTAAAGGTACATATTTACTTAAAGTCATAGGATTTTCAGATCTTCATGGGAGCTTAGCATCCTCCTAATTTTACAGTGAAAGTAAATAGCACCTACATAAGATAAGGGGTGCTCGTGACTGGTAAACATCAGACCAGCATCTGCCTTTCTGTCCTCTGGCTGTTAGTGCTCTCTGCAGCAAGGCTCTTCCCTTGGTGCCTCGTTGTTCCATTTTTCATAGCTCCGGACCGAGGCAGCTGGATTATTGCATACCTTCTTGAGTTTTTCTCTTTTTTCATATTAGAGTCTCTCTTCCACCACTCAAGTCACTGAAGTCATCAGTTGATTTTACAAAGAGGATTTTAAATGAAAAAAAGGCTTATTCAGAATAATTTTACCATATTTCTTGGGAAAGTCATTCCAAGTCTAGGTCCTGTTGATGTTGATTTCTCAGTATGTTTGTTCATACAGAATCTCTCAGTTTATCTATAAAATAGGTACCTGATCAATGTATTTAATTGGGTTCAACTGTTTCCTTGAATTATAGTGGGAGGTGGGAGAAAAAAAAGAATGGGCTGTAGTTAAGTAGAAGAAACTGTCCACATCAGCACATCTCAAGTCTATGAAGAGTTTGGAATAACTCTTCCCATGAAGAAGGTTGTGTGTATGGTAGACAAGTACTTCCAGCTGTATTGCTGTACCTGCCCTTCAATTTACCCCTCCTTGGACTAGGCAGTATAAAAAGAAAGGTGTTAAGAGGCTGTTAACAATAGAGCTGGGAAGGAGGGCTCAATACTTTCCAGATGTAGTAGTTGACACCTTGTTTTAGCTTTGTTCTAAGTCTAACACCTCATATATCATTGACAATGGGGTCAATCAGAAATCATTCCTGATGATTGATGTATCATGATTAGGTGCTAATAATTAGGACTAGAATTCCTTTGACTGAAGAAAACATTTTGGTAGTCTGTTTCTCAGAGCTTCACACTTGATCTTTTTTACCTGGCTTTGCAATTATACTTTCTTGAAGCCAATTTTGCAATTATGACTTTTCTTCTTTTGTTTGCCCTATTTGGAAAACATATCTGTGCCTTGTTTTTCCTTTTCATCTTTTTTTAATCTATCCTATTTGGAAACCACAGATATGATCTTATGAGCTATACTATAGGCCTAAGTTACCAATAGGTATGGATTTAATACAGTCTTTTTTGTAGAAAAACAGAATGAAAAGGCAAGTTTTTTGTACTATTTGAAAACCATTTTGATCCAAAAGATGTCTTGAAAGAGCGAACACCAGGGATCACAGTATGAGAACTAGTGTATTAAAATATTTACATTAAACTGATTATATTCACAAAGAGAGTTTGGAGCATGGGTAATGGGAGAGGTGAAGAAGGGATAGAAGCTTTAGAAGAGAACTGAGAAGTATGAAGATGTGAAAGTGACATGGCACTTTTCTTTTACTGGGAAGAAAAGAACAAATCAAGGGGGAAAAGAAGATATTGACTAAAATGTAGAGAAGGTCACCAGAACTAATCCTGTTCAAATGTGGTGATGCTGATGCAGTTCTTCAGTGGGGGACCAGTCTAAGAAAGGTACAGATTATTCAGGGTATATTCCAGGTATATGTACTTCCAGAATCAAAATGTTCTCTAAAATTAAGACAAAACCATTGTTCTCAAAAACTCACCTTCAATGGATTCTAGAGGAAAAAAAGTATTGCAGATCATTCAATAAACCAAGACCCCTATTAAAATAAAATGAAAAATGAAAAAATGAAAAAATCTTACCTTAGGAAATCCCTAAACTAGAATGCGGTTATAAGTATATATTAGATACTCAGAGTAGACCTCATTGAGAAGCTGGCATTTAAAGACTTAGAAGAGGTAAAGGATGTAACCTTGTAGGTAACTTAATGAAGAGCATTCCAGGCATGGAAAGTAGTCAGTACAAATGTTCTAGGTCAAGAAAATGCCTGGAGTGTTTTAAGAAAACTCTGAGGAATCCAGTGTGACTAAAGCAGAGTGGCAAAGTAGATAATTGTGGAAAATACTTTAGGCAGGTAACATGGAGACAAATCGTGAATGATTTTGTAGGTCACTGAAGGAACTTTGACCTTTACTCAAAGTGAGACTAGGAGCCTTTGAAGAATTTTGAGCAGAGGACTAATATAATCTGACCCCTTTGATGATTCAGCAATAAGTAATGGAGGGCAAAAATGGAAAGAGACAAGTGACTGGCTATGATCAAGAGTCTTCAAGGTGACCTTCAATTCCTTCCTTTCTTATATTAAGCATTGTTGATTTCAACATGAAGAAGAACATGAATCTTTAAATCTGGGGTAGAATTACTGACTTTTTTGACTAAAAAGATGAGATGGAAGTAGAAGAAGGACCTAATAGGAAGTCCTGCATCACTGATCTAAGTTCTCTTAAAGTTCACTCTTGGGATACTCCAGCTTAAAATCTAGCCACTATGCTACCTGAAACCCAATCTACATGGAAAACCCATGTGTACATGACCCTTTTCACAGGTCCAACTGAGCTCCACCTAACAGCCAGTAGCAATGACCAACCAATCTCATGCACCATCTGACTTTAAATGCACTAAAGACTCCAATGAGAACCATTCAAATAGCCACCTCAACCCAAAACATAATGGAGAAAGATAAAATATCAATAATATTCACAAAGATCTGGAGTAACTCCAAATAAATGAAGCATAAGCTATTGCTTAATTCATATGGAGGTACCAGTGAAGGAATGACAATAGTTTGGTTTTTCAGTACAATTGATGTAGAGCAAAAATTATCATCTGATTGATTAATGTCTAAATAGATGTGAAGAAAAAGCAAGAACTAAGAATATCTATAAAATGTTTTACCAGAATAATATAAAAGTAGGATTTGCTACCAAATAAGTTTTTAGAGATCTGTATATGGAACTATTATTGGAGAGGAATAGACTTTTGAGCAGAGAAATTAAAAAGAACTGGTTTAGGAACTTATTTGGCACACTCAAGTAATATGGGCAAAAGGGACAAATTTAATACAGGAAAATTAGTGGAAAACTTATTTGGATAGAACTATAACATGAATCTGGCTTTCATAGGAGTAACTTCAGGAAGGATTGCAAAAAAGAAGAAAAATTTTAAGTCAAAGAAAATGTCCAAAGAGACAAGTGATAATGTCAAATGTCAAATAATGGATTGAATAATTTGATCATAGTTTATGTAGACCATGTCAAGGTTTCTAAAATTCAAGTTAGATAAATGAAGTTTTCAGGAGAAATGGAAATTTATGAAGGTTCATGACATATCTCAAGTAAATTGTCCTGAAATAAATGAGGAAATTGGAAATGTGCATATTTCCCTTTGTGGAGAGGAACCACCATGAATTATGATTTTTGAGTTGTGTGTGTGTGTCAGTATATTTAATTTTTATATTATTTACTTACTTTCTTTGTAGAAATGAAATGAGAGATTTTGGATTCTGTTTGTTTTCAGGAGGTAGGTAAATTTATAATTTTTCTATCTTATTCCAAAAGTGTTCAGATTAAATGTTGTGGCTTTATTTGTAACCCAGAGGCACTTAAACATTCAAGGAAAATCCGTATCTTAACAGATTTTCAGTGTAATCATCATATACTAGTGATCCAAATAGATTTGAATAAGCTTTGGTTAAATATCAAAAAGTTAATATTCTTTCAGCACAAAATCCCAAGCCCACTTTGCCCTTCTGAATAAAGAAAAAAGCAAATATAAACATGTACAAAAGAGAAATGATTAAAACAACCTAAAAAAATTAAAAAGTCAGTTTCTCAATAAGGAACAGAAAGAAGAAGGTCTTTTTCTTTGCTTTTATAGTCACATCTCTGCTGAGCTTCACTGAAAAAAGGAGAGCTAATACCATATTGTCAAAATGCAGGAAGGATCACCACATCTATTTGCTGCTGCTTGAAATTCAACATAGCAACATAATTCTCTATTTACACATAAACCTGACTCACTTCTTATTGTCAGTTCTCAGAGTAGTTTTCTTACAGACACAGGTGTTGGTGATTAATTTTTCTGTGTTCTATCTACCCTAAGAGCATGATATTTGATACACCTAAACTTTAAATCTGGAATTTAGCACTTGAAATAGGAAACTCAAATCTGTTAATACTCTATATGCATGCACATATAAAAATCATGTCTTAAGATGTGTTGGTACTCTATTTTTATTATGCTCAAGTAACAATGCATGGGTATAGCTAATGTTTCTCAATAAGAGCTATATACCAAGCAATTTTTAAAGAATTTTGCATATATTGCCTTTCAAAGTCTTGATATGAAATGTATGTGGTTGACACTATTATATCTATTTTACAGAGAAGCAAACTGAAGTTCAAAAAGATTAAGTAACTTGCCAATGTTATACAATGAATAAATTGTAAAGATTTAAATCTGAGATATCTGGCCACAGAATCTATATTTCTACCTCTATACTGCACTGCTAATTTACGCACGGAAGAAGAGAAGGAAGAGATATGTGTTAAAAAAACAAAGTAGTACTGAGAAAAATCAACATTCTGAATTATGAGACAGTTATAAAAATTTTCCCTGGCCCTGTGGAAAAGCCCCTTTAACTGGTGATAGGAAATATCAAATGAATCTGGATTCCTTACATTCAGGGGGTCAATGGAGAAAAAAGCTATGAAATATATTTATCAAGATATATTCTGGCCATGAAATCAAGCCAAAGGACAAATTATTGGTGCATGTATGGCAACTTAGATGAGCTGAGTGAGAGAAACCAGTCAATCATAAATGGTGACATAGTACATGAATCTCTTCCAGGGCCCAGGAGTAGGAGGAGACAGAGACCATAATGAATAGTGTGAACAAATTTTGGTATATGATGGAATTGTTCTGAATCCTGATTATAGTGTTGGTTTCACAAGTCCATACATGTCTTAAAATTTATAGTGAATTAATTTATTGCAATACAATCATAGAAAAATAAAAATTTTAAAATTCCAGAAAGGAGGGGGAAATGCAGGTACAGTGTCTTGGTCACTTTCTCAGACTTGATCAAGTTGCTTAGACTTTTATAAATTCATTTTTTCTCTTTAATTAACCACTGAAACATCTAGCCAGGAACATATTATAATGGTAAATTCTGTGAGATGCTCAGCACTGTGACTTAAAAGTAGAAACGTTCAATAAATGGTCATGGATACTTTTCATTGTCTTGAGAGGGAAGTAAAAGTAGCTTCCTTTGCTCTGTGTCCAGATTCTCCCAATTCCAGAGGGGGATGATGCGGCCCCAAGAAAGCAGGTTCCTCCAAAAGCCAAAGTCTGCAGAACCTCTCTCCTAGGTTCCCATGTGGTAATGTTACTGTATTCCGTGGAAGCACATTACTCTTCTTACACTTGAGTCAGGAATTCTGCCAAAGCTTCTGCAGGTGACACCTTCAACCACAAGAACTGAGGACTGATCTTTCTTCTGCCACCTCTGAGGCCACTGCCACTACTCACAGAGCAGTCCTTTCTGAGGTATCCTTCCCTCTTCTCCTGTGGGTCACCAACCACAACCTCTTCCGGTTGATGGGATCCAGCACTGTCCTTCTCCAGAGTTGTCTGTGAACCACACTATCGGGTAGCTCATGTAGCTCCAGGATTGTAGACCTTCTGACAGTCAAACAAATAGCAGGTCACACCATGTGCCAAAGAAAATTCAGGTTCCCAAAGACAGGTAGCCATAACCAAAATACACTGCACGTCTGCTATGTGTTTGACCTTCTTCTTACTACTTAATAGGCATTCTTTGCTTTCTTTAAAAAAAAATCTATAAAACCAACAACTTTATCTCCAGTATGTGGGAAAAGAGACAGATTTAAAGTTACTTTCCCAAGAGAAAATCACTTCCGTTGGAGCTGGGATTTGAACTTAAATGTGATTGAAAATCCACTTTATCTAATATAGGAAAGTATACACTACACACAAAAAAATATGTTTCTTTATATTCCACTGAAAAGTAAATACATACAAGGTACCTTATCTATTTTAGACTCAATAATATCAGTACTTTTTTGATTAGTTTGCTGTTTTCTGGAGATGATGACTTTCACCAAATTAGGCAATCAAAAAAGGGATTTAAAGTTTTTGGTTTGATTGTTTTTTTTTTTTAATTTATGATCTCCAAATAAAATACTATTACCCTTTTTTCTTCTTTTTCTCCTCTTTCTCCTCCTCCTCAAACCCTTATCCTGTTTAGTGCTCTTCCTTTGACTAGTATTATTATTAAGTAAATCAGTGCCATTTCTTGGAGTCAAAAGTATCTTTTATTAAGACAAATGAAGATATTATGGATAACACTGAGCAGAAGTATGAGTGATTTGAGAACAAATACAGGAGCATATTTGTTTCTTTTCAAGAAATTAACTATATGTGCTGTTGGTAAAGGAAATTTAAAAAACCAAATCATATCAGATAATTTTTCTTTCAAATTGATGAAAATGATTAATGGAGACATTATTACAGATGATATCAAAATGAGATGCAGTCTGGAGAGAGGCTTACCCTCCTGCTTTGCTGTGCAGTGAATACATAAGCATTGTCCAGTGTAACACTACTTGTTGAACCTTCTGTTCATGCCAAGAGTACATGAACCAAATACAACTCAGGTACCTCGCAGCAGAGATTTAGAAAATTTGAAAGTTGTTCAATAAGAGGACCCTTTCATGTTGCTTGACCTGGTTCATATATTTAAGATGAAGAAAATTACATTTTTACAATGTGTTACAGAATAATATTTAAAATTAACACTGATAAGTCAACATATACTAATAACTAGCTAAGAACTATACATCTATTTTCATATTCAAGTTTCAGAATAATGAGAGATGATTTTCATCATTTGCATAGTGAGAGGAGCCACTGAGCCACCTGTGCTCATATATTGCTTCTCCTAGGGAAGAAGCCACTACTGGAGCCACCTTCAGTGACTTTTGACGAAAGATCCTATATCTGTAGTCTACCCTACTGTGTAAAGAATTGCATTTAGCCACTCAAATGAGATATTTGCTATGCACTCCTTGAAATTTATTCTGAAAGTACAAAAAGCTTTGTTTGGTCATTGCCCAAATGCATTCTTGATTATCCTTCGGGTCAGTTTCCTTGGATGGGTATTGATGAGACTTGTACTCACAGAAATTTGCTGATATGCCAACAAAGACAAGGAGAAATCTTAGCTTCAAGTTAGTATCATCCATAATAATTGACTTGTACTATGAATTTTAACTGTTGAGCAATTGAATTTCAGACTCCAAGCAAAAGAAAGATTGTTACATGGTGTAGTACTAGCATTATGAGGTTGCACAGATGTGGACAAGGAAGAAATCAGGTGTTATACCATTCATTAGTTTTGCAGACATGAAGGTCATCTGTAAAAATTCATTTACATGAACAGAATGCAATTAGAATTCAGATAATAAGCTGGCTCATCAAACAGCAAGACAAACACACTAAATTCCTTCTCAGAATACCAATACGTAGCAGTAAAATCAGGCATTTTGGAACAAAATATAATGGATCAAATTATGACAGCCAAACAGCCAAGTCCACAGATACTACTATCAACATTCTTCATAGAGTATAAGATGAACAAATAATTACTAAGTCAGAAAAAATCACTGGCTTTGAAGTAGAAAATATATGACTAACTCTCCAGTACTATTATGTTGTGTGATTGTATGACTGTACTTAAAGACCAGTGGAGATTTGAATTTTTAAAAAGCTTCCCCAGTGATATAGAAAATAAAATTTTGAAACGAATTCACCCCACTGGTTATAGTCTGTGGAAGGATCAAAAAAAAAAAAAAGTCTGTCTTTTCAGAACTGTCTCCCAATCTTGCAAATGCCTGTTACAGAATCAGGAATCAACATATATTTGAATGAATAAATGATTAAGACCTTCTAAAAAACATAGATATTAGTGCTCACTACAATGAAGCTTTAGATTAAAGGAGATGAGTGTTACTATGCAGAGAAGGTGCTCATAAAAGAATAGTTATAGATCATTAAGTTATCCTAATTTATTGTGTTCCTTTTACCATCTGACCAATTTGTTAGGCACCAAGCTACAAAGGTGAAAAGTTATTTTTCCTTCGTCTACTAGGAAAGAACCTATTTGAGAAGCAGTAATTATATCATGCTATAATTAATTTTAAAATGCAGGTTTTGTGGCACAGAGTCAATGCATTAAATTAAGTCTTGGATATTACATTATTAAGGGGAACCCTAGTTGGTAAAACTAATGAGTTCCAAATTTCAATAGCTTTGCATGCAGGTGTTCCCAGATGGCAGAAGGTGGTTTTCCTCTGTGTGTTATTCAGCCATCTGCTTCCTCAGCCATCTCTGTGGTCCTTCAGGCTCAATATCCAGCTGGAGGATTGGGAAGAGAGGAGGAAAAGGACAGAACCATTTTTCAAAGACCTTAACCAAAAAGTCACAAGTATGATTTCTGTCCACAGGTCATGGCAAAAGCTAGCTAAAGGGTTCACCCTGGATGACAGGAGATCTGAGCATCAGACTCCCTTCCTGAAAAACTGCTTCAAAGAAATAGCTCTGGGCTATGGAAATTCAGTGGATGGATATAATCATTTTTGCCATAGTCCCCATCATAGACCAACACTGCCAGGCTGAAGAGTCAGAGGGGCCTTCACACAAGTGGTGGCACATGAACTGAGACTTGAATAATGACGAGGCATCATCCAGAAGGATAGGCAAGAAGTGGGTCCCAGGTGAAGTGAACGGCATGTGCAATGGCCTGCGGGCTACAGAAAGCAGGCGCAAACAGGAAAATCAGAGAGTTGCATCTTGCTTCTACATTAATTGTGCACTAGTGAGTGGTGGAGAATGGAGCTGAGGACGAAGAGCCTAAATGTCACTGTCGTAACACCCTATCTCCTCTTTCAACTCCCCCTCTCCTTCAGTATTCTCATTGACTGGGTCTAGGTCCTCACAAACAATTGTTCTCATTCTTGCTCATTCATGAGGATAATCTCCCTGCTAGACAGGGCCACTAAAGGGAAATCTCTCCTATTGAGTGATTGACCTTTTAATTCTCCCAATTGACTGTGTAGATAAAGCCTGGTCATGTGTCTCAGCCAATTGGCCCTCTACTGAGAAAAGCGAGGCATGGTTCTCTCACCGCCACAGACACGACTGGAGTGCACCAAGGACATGGACCAGCACTGTGCATATCACATCTGCTAATTAACTGCCTTTTGAAACGTAGAAAGTTCAGTGTGTGGCATCCCGGTATTGTGTTTCCTCATCGATACCCTTCAACCGAGAGAGCACAATCCCCCGTGACAGCAATATGTTCATTTATTTTTAATATTCCATGACCTACTCAGGGTTGTGGCCTCATTAAAAAACGATTGATGTCGTTGACATAAGCCTGTGAAGTGTCCTTGTTGTCTGCATTTAAACATGATGAAGGAAAAAAAAAAAAATGAAAGAGTTGCCCTAGATCTTTCCAAGACTGTAACAAAAACTGACAAGAGTAATTGTTTGCTACTTCAGGGACATACAAAAATAGATAACCAATCAAATGAGGTCAGTAAATTTTACTTTTTCTATATGTGGTTGGAAAAGGTGCTATTTTTAAAGTTTCAAATTACTAACATTAATGGGAAAAATCTGGCTTCCTTATTAATTTGACTTAATTAATTTTCTGCAGAATACTAGGATTCTAGAATAAGTAAAATCTTTTTAACTTCAGGTTATGTATGTAAATCCCACAAATGGCCTTTTTTTTTTTTTTTTTTTTGATCTCTACAAATACTGTACTAGGGAGACTCATGAATAATGTGCATAAGTCTGCATGGCACAGACCAAGCTTTTAAATACTGACAGCTGTCAAAACTGTGACTATCACTAGATTGTTTGAAAATTTACAGACAGTTACAGTAAAGGTATTACTTAAAACAAAGTATGTTTTTATGTTTACTAGATATTGATGGCTGATATTCACAATAATGTGTTTCTTCTAAAACATTTCTTTTTCCTGCAGAATCTTCTGAATGATACAGGAAAAAATTGCATCCTGCTAAGCATTATTTTGCTAATAATTCTATTGTGTGATAAATTGATTAACTATAGGAAACAGGATGGCAATGTTAATGCACATGTTAATCCCAAAACTAACTGAATGTTTGATGTCTGCCACAGAGTGCAGGAGTTAGACTGCAGCAGCGAGCAAGCCAAAGCCCCTTTCTTGGAGAAATGCATGGTTTAATAGGAAAGGACTTGGAGAAATTCATGGTTTAATAGGAAAGGTTTAATACGTAAAACAATTCCACTGAATTTGCCTAAGTGTTAAAAAAAAGGTGGGGGAGTACATAACCCTTTGGGAATACATAGAGAAGAAAGAAAATTTTCTTGGGACTTTAGGGACACATAAATGCAGGTTAGAGTCTTAAATCTACTCTCTCTCTCTCCCTGTCACTTTCTTCTCTGATCTCATGGAGATACTCAAAATGCAGGGTGCTGCAAGGATTAAACAGAATAATTCATGCAAATGGCTAAAAGGATGCCTGAGTATATTCCTCAAAATATTAGCTCTTTGTTATATTAGCACTGAGACATGAGTAATATTTCAGATGTGATATTTAAAAATAAATGTTTATTAGGTAGAAAAGATAGAAAAGAAGGATATTCTAGGCAGAAAGGAAAAAGCAAAAAGCACAAACCAATATGCAACATAAATCAGTGACTTGGGATTTCATTTCCTTTACTCCAAGCAAAAGCAAAGAACAACAACAAAAAAACCATTGATTTTCTATTTTAAGAAGGAAATGAGAAAACAAACGCATATTGAAAATTATCTGAATAGTTTAGGAACACTCAGGTTCAGGATCTTCTATTTTACAAAGGAGCACGCTGAGACTGATCTCTTAACTCACTCTAGATTATCAGACTAATAAGGAAAATTCACCATCCACATGCACCTACTTCTACCTTCAAAACCAAGCCTAGTGTCGCCTCAACAAACTTGTTATGCCTTGACAATTTTAACTGATATTGTTGTATTTATGACAGATTTCATATCATCAAAAAGTATGAAATCACTATGAAAACTTTCAAGTTGATCTTTTGAATTCTCTAGCTGTATTTTATTGAATACACTAAAATAATAAGAAGGTGTCATTATCCCACGTTAAAAGTAAGGCTCACAGAGAAAGCACTGTGATCATGTGTATAAAGTCACAAAGTTGAAATTTGGGGTCACCAGCTAGCAAGTGGTGAAATTAAGAACCATCTTTGTCCATTAAGCCTGCTGTAAGAAAAACGTCATAACCTGGGTGGCTTTTAAACAACAGAAACTTACTCCTCACATTTCTGGAGGCTGGAAATCCAAGAACAAGGAGCCAGTGAATTTGGTGTTTGGGAAGGGCTTCCTTCCTGATACATAGACGGCACCTTCTTTGCACATCCTCAAATGACAGAAAGAGCAAGGGAGTTCCCTGGCATCTGTTTTATAAGCCCATGAAGCCTATTCATGATTTCTCTGCCCTTATAACCTACTCACCTCCCAAAGGCTCCAACACCATCATGCCAGAGGTGAGAAATAACTTCAACACAGGAGTTGGTGGGGAACACAAACATTAAGGTCACAAAGAGAATCCAGGGCAGTTCTGTCTGATGCCAAATTTTCTATTCCCACTACATCTGGATGACATTTTTTATTTCTAATTTGGTCAAAGCCTATCCCTAATTGAAAGTGACTGCATCTGGACACATCTAAGGATCCCTTCGAGTGCTTTGTTGCATATATCACTGAAAATGATCAATAATTCTTGTGGTCTTTTATCAGCTTCTTTGTAGAAAGAACTGCATTTAAATAAACCAACCAAAAATGGAAATGCAAGCACATGCTGAATGACACCATGAGCCAGGCAATTTACAAAGTAAAATCTTTCAGCATCATTCCCTCCTGTCTTATGTCAAACCTCTTCATGCTGGTCAGAATGTGTTTCTTGGAGATTATTTTGGCCAAAATGAAATAGGCAGTTAGCACAAAACTAACCACAAACTAGACACTCAAATTTCAAATTAATCATTCTCCCTTCTGCAAAGATCTTGATTTTAAATTTAACAGAACTATCAGAGTTGGGTTTAAAAATAAGATTATATAAAATATAATAATGCACCTATACATGTATAAATCAGTTTATGTGTATTATATAAGAATTTACATATAAATGTATAACATATTAGATGCCATAGAGTATATTTTTTGTATAATGCATATAAGAGACAACATAGTATAAAATATGTGAAGTTTGTCTTTGTGTGTGTGTATATATAACATATTATATATATACACACACACACATATATATATATACACACATACATGTAAATATGTAACATCAGGTAGATCTTTTTTCTCTCAGGTTACTTCCAAGAATACAATGACTCTAAGAAAGTGTGGCTATTTTTAGTCATATCACAAGTATTTGAAGAATGAGGGGAAATGGAACTTGAGTATGTCTAGAATCCATGTTGTCTACTTCTCTTATTCAACAAAACCCAGCATGAATTAAGCACTGGCTGTGTGCCAGACAGACTTATAAGATTGTGCATGCATTTCCTTCTGCAGTCTTTACACCATCCCTAGCAGGTACCAACAGTGTCCCTATGTTGTAAATGAGAAAATGGAGGCACTAACAGGTTAAATTACTGCTAGTGTTCATGCAGCTGATAAGGAATAGAGCCAGGATTTAAATCCAAGCAATCTTGCTTCAGAGCCTACACTTGATTTCCTCTCCAAGTGCTCATTTGCTCTATACTATATAGTAGGCACTGTGCCAATTGTGCTTTCGCTACCATATAATCTAAACCATTTCTTCTTTTGCCTCCTGGCCACTTGTATGGGAGACAGATCAGGTAACTAACCAGTGAAACACATCATTCGCTTCTCTCTCCTGTCACCCTAGAAACTTGATGCTTGGATAAGGAGAGATCTCTGCAAAGGAGAGACTGTTGCAGAAAATGCTGTAGTGTACTCTAAGTGTCTTGTGCTCCCAAAGTAGCTTTCGGTTAGGGGTGCAAAACAGATAACAAGGCATGCAACCTTTTGAAGTCCAACCAGATGAAGGAACAATCAATTGCCCAGCTGCAGAGCTCAGACCTACAAAACTCCTCTGCCAATTCCCAGTCATCCTCCTAGGGAACCACATTGTTCTCATCAGCATGCTCCATAAATTTTGCAGTAGGATGCAAGCCGCTGGCTGGAAGCAGACACTGATTGAAAAACCTTGCCCCAGGCCAAGTGCTCTAAGGAGAGAACTTGGGGGTTCAGAAGGAAACTCCAGAGCTGTTGTTTCGAAGATTTGTCAGCATTTAGAGATCACAGGAGAGATAGAGAACACCAAGATATGGCTAATTCCCCAAGGGGAAATATTGCAAGGCTGTGATTTCATTTTTCTTTTTTTACTTTGGTCAAGCAAAAATAGGATTCAGTATCAGGCATCAGGCAGGTTGTTCCTGGTAGTTTCAAAAAACATGTTAGGGAGATTTGGTCGGCCAGGTGGTTGTGCTGTTATTGTTTTTCCTTTTTCTTTCTTGTATTTTTTTTTTTTTTTACCTCCCAGTGAACTTTCTTTTCTACCTTCTAGCAATAGAGGATGGCCCAGGCTATAGAAACCTGGCTTGCTCTCATTAGAGAGTAGCCAAGGGCTCTTTAAACTAATAAGGCAGGAGAAAAATCACAGATAAAACAAGATAGGATATTCAGGTGCAGATGAGGAGAGTGCCTTAAAGGGTTTATGTTAATAATTACAATCTAAAGATCAGAATCAGGCCTCTAAAAAGAAAGACACTTTATGATGTATTTAGAGACTTTCAAACTGCTCTGCATAATAATGCCATTTTTTCCATTCCCTCCCCATGAACATAACAGTTTTCCCAAGGAAATTACTCAAAAAGTAATTGCTGTCCCTCTCTAGCAGAACAGAGTCATTTTTACAACAGTAGCAAAATGAAATAAAGAATGAGATAGATAACACGGGACAAGTAGCCTATCATGATCCTGGAGGGCTTGCCTTTGGATCCCTAAGGCAATTTTCCTTGATCTATGAGGAAAAAAACCTAGGACTTCTCACCTTCTGGGATTTTCTCTCCATTCTGCACTTTCTAATTTCTTTTCTTTCTCTCTCTTTCTTGTGTTGTTTGTTTGTTTGTTTGTTGTTTCTCTTTCTGTTTTGTCTTTACCACACTCCCAGAATAACCAATTGTTCTACCACACATCAGCCCTCCTCTGTGTATCTGTGGACTCCATATCCACTCATTCAACCCACTGCAAACCAAAAATTTATTTTTTAAACAATTGTCTTATCGTAGTGAATATGATAAGGCATATTCTTATCATATTTTTGTTTTTCTTGTTACTATTCCCTAAACAATGAAGCATAACTACTATTTATGTGGTATTTATATTGTACTAGGTATTAGAGGTAATCTAGGGATGATTTAGGCGATATGTATAGGTTATATTCAAATACTGTACCGCTTTATACAAAGCCTAGAGCATCACAGGTTTGGGTATCCATGGAGGTTCTGCAACCAATCCCTTCTGGAGACTGAGGGACAACTATACTTCACGTTTGTTTTTATTTATTCATGCTGTAATTTACCCAAGAGATGTCAGGGGACAAGAGTACCAGCTTATTGTAATGCAAAAATGAATAAAACTAGGTTTCTGATTTGATCAAATTATACCAGTATAGAAATAGACATATGGGGACTGGGGTTGTGGCTGGGTTGTTGCCTAGCCTGTGTGAGGCACTGGGTTTGATTGTCAACACCGCGTGTAAATAAAGGTCCATCAACAAACAATTAAAAACATATTTTTTTTAAAAAAAGACATATGTAGTTATATATCATCAAGCATTATAATGTAGTATCTGAAGTCAACCAATGGGGTCATATGTGCCTGACTTTGAACACTATACTTTTCACTTAGTAAATGCAATGACCTTGATTAAGGTACTTAAATTTTCTGAACCTGACATTGTCATCAGTAAAATGAAGATAATAATAAGCATTTTATAGGTTCAAAGCAGGGATTAAAAAAGTATGTGTAGTATTTAAAATGCTTAATGTCCATCTTGAGGTTCAAAGGAGGAAAAAAATAAATATAAACATTTAGGTTTAGTGGCAAATAACATGTTAGATAAATGAAGTGTGGTGGACAGAGGAAAAGAGGACTAACTCAACTAAGACTTCCCAGGAGAGGTGAAACTTGAGGGGGATCTGAAGAAATCACAGCCCAGGATGTAAGCAGGTTGCAGGACGTCCTAAAGGTGAACTCCACACATGAATACAGGGACTTATAACAGCAATGACCAGTGGTTATTTGTGTTGGAGTGTGGGTTCATGTTAAGTGATTGAAGAAAGTCAAATATGAAAAATGAATTGGGAGGAGGTTATGAAAGGACTTCTATTCCATCCTGAGGAATTTTAATCTCTGAAAATGAGAAGTAATTAGAGCTCTTTCAGACAAGGAATGAAATTCCAGAATTGTGCTTTAGAAATTGAAATATGAAACTTGAGTATTGTATAGATAGTGGATAAAAGCAGAGAGAGACTGGAGGCAGGAAGACTGATTCAAACAATAGAAGAATTATCTATGAATAATATTTTCATTTAAATTATGTATAATTGATTAATTTCATTATTATAAGATATAATATAAATTTGTATAATAACATAAAACTAATAAAACCTCAAGCCAAGCAATGATAATAAAATGGAAGGAGGTCTGGATATGAGGAAAAAAGAACATAGATCCCTTTGTAATTGGCTAGATGAGGGGCTTATGGATGTGGATTTGTCAAAGGCATTCCAGAGGCGCTCAGCCTGGCAGACTGTTTCCATGCTGTAACATTCCCAATGAGTCACCAGAATAGGGAGCATAGTGGATTGGATCATTACTCTTAGTGCTTTAGGGTCTGCCTTTGCCAGAGGCTTTGTGATTGGAAAAGGACTTAAGGTCCTTTCCATGTATGTCAGAGGTGACTAAGTGTCGTGCTTTGGTGGATGAAAAGTACATCCGGGATAGGATGCCAGCTTGAGGCTGAGGCTCTAACAGGCATTGCCTATTTCTTTTCAAATTTGTATATTCCAGAGATTCACCACGAGAAGCCTGTGCTCCAGGTACCTTTGGGTCCAAGGGGAATGAGAAAGCACAGGGATTGAGCCTAAACCCAATCTCAGACTGGACCAAAACCCAGACATGCACATAAAAGCCTACCCAAGTCACAGCCTGAAACAAGTCTCCTGAGCTCACTGGCACACTGATGAGTAAGAAAAATAAATTCTTTCTGTTGTATGCTTTCTTGCAAAAAAAAAAAAAAAGTGATGCTGTATTACTGTTGCAAAAGTCCTATTAATACAACGAGACTGCAACAATGACATGTGAATATCTGGTTCTAATTTGTTCCCAAGGCCCAACTACCTCCTTACGCTTGGATTCTCTCAACTGCCACAAAATTGCTCCAATTAATCTTTATTTCTTTTCTATTGTTTTCTTAAGCTGAGTAGAGAGGTTTCTATTATTTGTCACTCATTGAATCTCAGTGTAGTTACAGTTCTGCTGAGATACTTTGACTCTTAATTCTCTTTCCAGATAGAGTGGCAGAATAATGAGGCTACATGTTGAACCAGGAATTACTATATATAGGGAAGGACCATTGCCCTAAAGATTTAGCGAATTAATGAATTTATTAATTAATGATGAGTGGATTCCAGAGCTGCAACCTATATTTTCTTATGCCAGCTAAGCATCTTGAAACCATGTTTCATTGATGAGCAACAAAGGGACTGAATTAAAAAGCTTAGGTAATGTAAACATTTAAGATGTAGTTAAATAAAGAATAGATTGAGAGGAACATGAGTGAAAGGAGAATGAGAAATAGTGATGTGGTTAAAGCAAAAGAAAATGAGGACTTTATGAAAGAGGAAGTGGTAGACAGTAGCAAATACCAAAGAGATGTCAAGAGGTTAGATGAGCATCAGCAGCCTCTGGCGGTGAGTGAGTGTCCCCCTGAGCAGTAAGAGTGCTCTGTCCTCAGGTAGTCTGTGAGGTCTCCACAGAGAAGCCCCGAAAGAAAAAGCCTTGTGAATGCTGAAAAACATTTGCTACGATTCTTCAAGGAGAAAAACATCAAATAAATATTGGTAAATGCCACTGTTCCAGTCAACTTTTTCACTGCTGTGACTAAAAGACCCAACAAGAACAATATTAGAGAAGGAAAAGTTTACTTGGGGGTTCACGGTTTCAGAGGTCTCAGTTCATAGACTGCCAGCTCCATTTCTGGGGTTCCAGGTGAGGCAGAAAACCACAGGGGAAGAGTGTGGTAAAGGGAAGCAGCTCACGTGGTGAACAGGAAGCAGAGAGAGACTCCACTCACCATATGCAAAATACCAAAGACACAACCGCAATGCCCACCTCCTCCAGCCACACCCTGCCAGCCTTCAGTTAGCACCCAGTTAATCCTATCAGGGAAATAATTCACAAACTAATGATTCAAAACCCAGTCATTTCTCCTGTAAACCTTCTTGTACTGTCTTACACAATACAAGCTTTTGGGGGACACTGTACATCCAAGCCTTAACAGCCACATATTATATCCCCCTTTTTGAAATATTCAAAGTATATTAACAGATTAAAGTGCCAAAGGCCTTTTGCAATGAGAATAGTGTGTATGTGTGCTTAAGTTAGCTTTCAATATACCTGGCCATGTGTGACCTTATGGGAAACACACCTGATTAATAACCAGTTATGTATCACAGAATAGTTGAAACCATTCAGGTGAGAATTTGTTCTTTTTATTCCAGGACTCAGAAGGGTCCTTGGCACAGGATCTTTTTGTGGGGGTGGTGTGCTAGGGATGGTGAAACCCAGGGCCTTGCACATGCTAAGCAAGAGCTCTGACATTGAGCTACACCCCAGTTGTACTTTTTCACTTTTCTTTTTATTGTCCTTTTATTGTACCTGTTTCCTGTGGCATCATATTTTCTTTCCTATGTTAAGCTGATACTGACTCCAACAAGCTATAGTTGCATGATCCTTAGTGGTTTTGTCCCTGTGACTAAAACTCCTGACAAGAATAACTTAGAAGTTTATCTGGGGGCCATGATCTGTGGTCAGCTGACTATAATTGCTCTGTGCCTGAGGCAGAGCATCCTGGTGGAAGATCATTAAGAAGGAAAGTTGCTCATCTCCTGGCAGCCCAGAAGCAGAGTTAGAGCAAAAAGCCAGAGACAAATGGAGTCTGAGGGTACACTCCAGTGACCCATTTCCTCCAGCCACACCCTAATTACCTACCTGTACCACCCAGTTCATCCTTTCAGTTTATTTATTTGTCAAACGGATGACTGCACCAATAAACTCTCATAATCTAATCATTTGTGCATTAACTAATACATGAGCTCTTTGCAGGGACACCTCAAATACAAACCTTAACAGTTGCTTTCCAGAATTTCTTCTAAGCTCCATGCTTTGACCTGTGCCTACTTTCTGGAATGTTGTACTTCATTGTTACACAGAAAATAGAACTATTTGTCTTATTTCCTCTCTTTCTTTCCCACTAAAATGGATGACAACAACATATACCTAAGAATCATCCTCGATTCCTCTCTCTGGTTTTTAATCCCTATGATCCCACTGAATAATCTCAAAATACTTTGAATTTCACCACCCAAAGTGCTTAAAAATCTTCATTTCTCTTTACATAGATTAGTCCAAAAAATTTGTATTAGTTTGAATTTCTTGTGATTGTGCCTGTGGCCCCAGTTTATTGAGGAGCA
This sequence comes from Glaucomys volans, assembly GCA_020662805.1. Lineage (NCBI taxonomy): Eukaryota > Metazoa > Chordata > Mammalia > Rodentia > Sciuridae > Glaucomys > Glaucomys volans. The sequence continues at coordinate 589,224 of JAJEJO010004507.1, read as the reverse complement.
GAGATGGAAGCTGGAAGACTGGGCAAGCCAAAGAAGAAAATTCATTTACAGTGTGTCACAGGCTAATAGGCACCATGTGACATGGGCTCAAGGCACTGAGGAAATTTTGTAGAACTATGTAGAATGTACCTTGAAATGGTACCTCCAAAGAATGGGAAATGGATCTTTGTCCCTTGTCTCCCTTCTACCACCCATTGAGAGGGTGGCCCTAGACACATTAAATTTTCTGAAATTCCAGACTAATCTGCAAATATGCCCTAAGGCAGAAAAGCTGAATTAAGTGGGGGCACTTGAAGTTGCACCCTGCTAGTTTGCAGTAACTGCCCATCAAAGCTGAGCTAAAATCAGTACAGTTGGCAAAAGAAGAGTTCGCTGAAAACCTTCTAACTGCTCTTGTCTCTCGGCATGCCCCTCTCCAAACCATTCTTTATGTGGTCTCCTGATAATGCTTCTTACATTTCCGACCATTAAGGCTACACAAATTTCTTAAGTGCATCGTATTTGCCAGACATTGTTTTACCTGTTGATGAATTAGACCAGTTTTTAGTGTCAGAGAATTTGCATTTTAGAAGAAAACATTTTTAAAAATCAAGTGAGCAGGGAAAAAAGTATCAGAGAGTAACAAATTCTATGCAGAGAATTAGAATACATAAAGCAAAAAGAAGACTGGGTAAAGTACTCTAAGTTACTCAGAAGGCTGCTGCAGAAAATGAGGAAGCATTTAAGTCAGTAGGAGTGAGTGTGGAGGGGTGTGGATGGATTCAGAAGGAGTTTAGGAGTCTGAGTCTGTGGAGTGGCTGATGAAATCAATGTGAAACACAAGGAAAATAGAAAAATAGAGAACATTCCTAAGATTTGATGAGCAGTCAGGAGATGGTGTTGCCATTTATTGGGGTGGAGAAGCCTGAGGAAGAGCAAGTTTCAGAAGAAAGTGATGGGTCTCATACATCATGTAGAATTTGTCATGACCATTGGGAATGCACGAGGTGATGTCAAACTTAAATGTGGTATGATTAGTCTCCCAATTAAACATTCTTCTACCTCTCCAGTTTCCTCAGAGTAAAGGCCAAACTTGGCAGGACATATTCTGTGCTGGCTAACCCTTTTTCATCCAATATATATTTTAACATTCAATCACACTGATATCTTTTTATAATTTTCAAATTGACACCCTTCTCATGCCTCTTCAAGCTTCCCTACAGTGTCTTTTCATTATTTCTTACTCTCTTTCTTCCAAATTTAGTTCTGGTTTTGTCCTTCAGACTTCCAACAACATGGTTCCAGGCTAAGCTCACCCCATCCTGGTTTTAGAACTTATTTCCCTCAGTCTGTATTTCTCTCTAGTATTGACATGTGCTGTATTGTACTTTTTCATTGTTTATTGTTTTGTATTTCTTCTTATCTATGTGCAGAAAAAGATCATTTCCAGCATCTAACATTCCTCCCTAGTATTAGATATCTGATTCTGTTGACTGAATATTTCAATTAAAAAATGAATGACTTAATGGCAAATGAATGAAAGAAATATAGAAAGAGCAGAATGTCACACATTTAAACATCTTTACATTCTTGAGTATAAAACAAATTTTACTTTATTAGCTTTGATTCTTTCCTTGAAAGTTTATACTGTTGTGTGGATACAAGAAATTGGAAAAAGTCTACCATCTCCTTAATAGTTAAACTAAAATTTAATTTTATGTAAATTCTATTACTAAAATAAGTAGTGAACTGAAGAAAATATTTAACCTTCATTTTCATTTCTCATTCATATCCCATGTTTCTTTCCCCTCTAAATCTTGTGTAATGTAGCAAACAGGCATAAGCACTGTGAGAGGGTAAAGTGCACTCTGAAGCAGATGAGCACACCAGGGAAGATACAAGGTACGGGTTCATCTAAAAAGAAAAATGTCAAACTAAATCTTCAGAAGGTCCACAGATGGTCAAGAGGTGAAGAAAAAGTTGGAATTACAACTTTAAAACCAGTCAAGGAAAAAAGGAATGATCAGTTTTAGGAGTTACAGTGTCTGGGGATAAAAATAAATAAAATAAAATAAAAAATACTTAAGCATAGTATTTCTGAATTATACAACAAGCACATTCTTTCTGATGAAGAGTCTGAAAAGTTCAAGTGGATTCATGTTGAATGAATGAATGAATGAATGAATGAATACCCTATTGGTTCTGCAGAAACCTGAGTGATAAAGATATATAACCAGTTCATTATCCTTAATTACCTAAGAGTGATAGACAAATAGCCTCCAAGGATCTATTTAGCTTTATGCATTGTTTATTGATATTCAAAGTGTATCCCCAGGTGGAGAAAGGGGATGTGTGCAATAAGGAGTCAGTATATAACATATTTTAAGTTATTCTATGATAATTTCTATTCTTGTATTTATTAGTTTGTTGGAATAGTTCATACTGAAAATGATTATTTTAAGTTTTCTAACCAAAGATCATTTTCATAATACATAGATCATTTTCATAGGGCTAGAGTGAATCTGATTAAACAATCTGTTTATTTAAATATAGTCTTCTTTCTTTCCTTCTTTCGTCACTTTATTTATTTCAGTATGGGAACTGAACCCAGATTCTCTCTATCACTGAACTAACCCCAAATCCCCAGTCCTTTTTTATTTTTTATTTTTATTTTGAGACAGGATCACACTCAGCCCAGGTTGGCCTCAACCTTGCAATCCTTCTGCCTTTGTCTCTCAAATAGCTGAGTATAGGTATGTGACACTGTACCCAATTTAAATATAATTGTAAATGCCTTAGCAAACTGTTTCTCAGAAGTTTTAGGCAGTTCCCACAAACACAGAGAACAACTCTGATCATATCAGATTTGGACACATTTCTTCCTGTTGAGCATCTGTGCTATTTCAGGCACTGGGTTGAATACTTCATAGTGAGCATCTCAGTTAAGTGCTTTTTCTTTTAAGTTTTTACTCAATGAACTTTAAATATTTCATAGAAAAAGTTTTGCTGTTAAAGACATTTCTCAGGCACATTCTAGGTATTCTATATTAGTTTATGGATTCATCGATGAATTCAATCTAGCTGTTACTGAGTGTCTTCTCTGTACCTGGTCCTGTGCCTGACGTTGATGATTAGAAAGTAAATCAAATGGGCAATCTACTCTCAGAGTCTTGAAGTCTAGTAGGAGAGTCATGTATAGTGGGGAACAAGGTAACTAAGTACTGGACGTTGTGTAATACAGGGGACATAGGGCAAAGCAAGAAACCCTTTTTTGTTGTACTTCTTGAAAAAAAATGTGATGGCCTTACAGGAGGAGCACAGGGTCTTCCAACAAAAGGCAGTGGGATAAAGAAAACAGAAATGTAGGGAAAGGAGACGAATGGACAGAATAAGGGGAAGAGGTGGTGGCATTTCACTGTGGCTGGAATGAAAGTTGGGTGGAAGTGGAGGGGGATGAGGCTGGATTGCCAAGAGGGTCCAGATTATAAGGATCTAATATTTTCAGCTAAAGAATTAAATTATTCATAATGGAGGCAAGAAACATCTGAAACTTTGATTTTTTTTTGTTAGCTTTGATTTTAGGATGGTAAATTTCTGGGAGCAAAAGTTCACTCTGTGCTAAGCTGGGTTCATATATTATTTTATTAAATGTTTCTAACAAACTCACAGCAAAGATACTATAAATCTTTCTTTCAGAACTTTTCTTTCTTTCTCTCTTTGTTTCTTTCTTTTTCTTTCTTTCAGTTTTTCTTTCTTTCCTCTTTTAATATTGAATCACATATTTTTTGTTAGATGTTTCTAACAAGCCCATGACACAAATACTATAATTCTTTCTCTCTTTCTTTTTTTTCTCTCTTCCTTTCTCAATATTGGAGGAAATGGGTCTTACAGAGTTCAGACTGCTTGCCTTACTTGAGAAAGACAAGCTTGAATGCCAGGCCTGAAAAGCTATTAACCTCTACTATATCAGTTCCTTTCCACATTTCTAAGCTGGATTATATTGTCAAATGGACCCTAATGACCAGTAAGAAAGGCTCAGAAATGCTGTGGGTGCCATGTTTCTTATATACAGAACACTGCAGGTCATACTTAAGTTTAAAAACTTCAAGTCTTGACAAACTGAAGTTTTGCTAATAGCACAATTTAGTTTAAAAATGGAACCAAGTAAGCAGCTAGTGATTTTAAACTCTGGAACTCACTGTTTATTTTATTTAAGTTTATTTTTCTATTCTTATACCACCCCTGCCCCCCAAAGAAAAACACTCAGCAAACTGTTTTGTAAATACAATAATCTCCTGATTCAGAGATACAACATGCAAGGAAGAACACATAGGAGGGTAAAAAGAAAGGCAGTGGAGACAAAATTATTCCGTTCTCTGCAGATTCATCCTTGAACCAGTCATTTATAATTTCTCATTATTTGATCAGATGCAAAGAGGAAGTTATATTATTCATACAGGAAACTTCTACATGTTTAAGGTGCATGGCATATGGAAACATGTATGTCCAAAGGCTTCGTACTGTTCTCTAGAAACACTTTCATCATCACGATAAGCCTTTGATATAACCCACTTTTAACCACTGAAAAGGGTGCTGTACTTTAACTTGATGTTGAGATTAAACTACCTTATTTGAAAAAGATCAGAGATGGTCTTCAAAATGCCTACAAAGTACCACACGTCTATACATAGCATCAACATATGAAGATTGAGTACTTATTTGAGGCTGTGCCAAGACTTTATCTGACAAAGCCATCCTTAGACTTCACAAGGCATCAACAATCCCTGTGAGGGTACAATAAAAGCTCTTTTGTTGCTCAGGAAAGCAGAATTAAAAATGGAAATAGCCAAAGACCTACTTTTATGTTTTAGGGGGGGAAAAGTTTAGTGATACAGGAGCTAAGGCAATTCAAGGACAGTGACCATAATCTAATTAAGATTGGTAATTACAAATTTAGTATATTTTACAAAGAAAAATATGCCTGTCAATTTAAACACAATCAACCTTTTGATGGAGCTGGAAAGGATAGGTGAAAACTACCGTGATTCATTAACTGAGTTAAAGGATCCAAGAAATGGAAAGTCTTGTTACAATTTCTCACAAGTCTTTGAGTTTTTAAGATAGTAAACCCAGGTATAGAAACTAAATACTTAAGAGAACATAAAAATATTTTGAAGCAGTACATACAGTACTAGGTCCTTGAGCCCCAGGAATTTGTGACCAGCCTGAACAATGCAGTTAGACCTGTCTCATACCAACAAACAAACAAAATAATTTTTGTTGTTTTTTTTTTAAAGGTAAATATAGGGACACTGAAGGTTAGGAAATAAAAACTATGACAGAATTGATGGTAAAAACATTAAACAAGACTGAATGTTTTATATGGTTTTTATAAGGTGGTAGTGTTAGGAAACAGATGAGCATGGTGGGAATATGAGGTTAAGAGAATAATTCTGTAAAATGGGCCCACTGTGCTGACCCACATGCTTTCTTTTCTAAGAAGCAATTTACCTGCAGCCCTGCCTGGTTCAAGTGGACAGGATATGTCACATTCCTTAGCAAACTACCTGTTAACTGCAGGAGAAATGCAGGCCCAAGATAATGTTGATAAGAGGAACCCCAGTTACCCTGAAGGAAGAGATTTTTGTGACCAGATCCTGAAACTCTTCAGAGATAAAGATAGGTCCTCCTAACCATAAAATCTGTAGTAATGTATGACTAAGAATCCAATTAGATCACCATGGGCCAAGGTGACCTATAGTTACCATCACAATGGGGACTTGGAAATCTGATGTTACCTGCTGTCAAGAAAAGAAAGGCAAGAGGTGGACCTGGTCATAACTCTCTGGAAACTTCTCTGGGATCCCAAATAAAACTGGAGTGCAGAAGCACATTGTCCCTCTCCTATCTGAACAGACCCACTCTTTTCCCCTTTCCCTTTTCTATCCCTTCAATAAATTCCTTCCTGTTACTCTGAGTGACTCGTCTGAAATCTTTCTGACTTGGGTGCAAGAAATCAGGGTTTGAAGAGGGAGTTTTCATGCTGCCTCATTTTCTTAGAAGGCTCCATAACAGTAGGAACAGAAAACTAGAACTCAGAACACTTGAACTCTAGTGAAGACTTTGTCACTAACATGGGGTCTTGGGTGAGTTATTCCCCTGTCTATGTCTCCATTTACTCCCATATAAAGTGAAGACATCGTAATAAAGGGGTTCTAATTTTATTTTATGATTCCAAGTAAAACTAGAATAAAATTTTACTTGCCTATCAAAAACTATCAAAGTAGATTGCCATTGCCTGCTGCTGTGTCCACGGTGCTCAGTAGGCTTTCCTCCCTCTGTATTTGCATCATAATAGTCCAAATGCACTGAAAGGAATGTATAAGTTTGCTAGAGCTGCCATAACAAAATACCACCAACTGGGTAACTTGATAACATGTTTTGTCAGTTTCTGCAGGCTAGAAGTCCAAGACCAAGGTGTCACGAGGTTGATTTCTCTAGAGAATTCTTTACCTGCAAATATCCACCTTCTCACAGTCTCCTCACTGGGCTTTTTTTTCCTGAATGTATATACTTGCACCCCCAGTGCATCACTGTGCAACCTTATCTCCTCTTTTTATAAGATTGGATTAGGGTCCTCCTTAAGGACCTCATTTTGACCTCATCATCTCTTCAAATACAATCACATTCTGAGGAACTGGGTATTAAGACCTCAATATGTGAATTTGGGGGAGGGGACACACAATTCGGTCCAGAACCAAAAGCAAAAGATTTTTCTTTCTGCAATGAGAAAGTGCTGTTCTCTTAAGTGGGTGATGGTTTTTATCCAGAACAGTGGACATACACAGAGAGGAACGGCCCTTTCCTTATATCAGATTCTAAATATTTTGAGCAGGGAAGGACAAGAGCATTGAGGAATAGAGGATGCGATGCAGAAGCAGCCCATGGAAAAAGAGTGAAAATAGGAAATAAAAGTTGCCTACTATGCTCTCAAGGGATAGTCAGTCAACACCTAAACTCATGTGGACTCTGTCTCAAGGTCGGGTCATTGTGTCTAATTTTAAAAATTGAAAATGGAAAGAAATAAAAGTGGCAAGAGGAAGAAAATAATTTTAAAAAGGAAAAGGTAAAGCAAAGGAAAGCAAATAAATATTGAATTGAAAACACATAAGAAACAAAACAGCTCTGCAGTCATCTTATTCTGCTTGGGCTGCAATTAATAAAATACCATGGGGCCGGGGAGGAGTGTACAAAAGAAACGTAGTTTCTCGAAGTCTAAAGGCTGAGAGTCTGAGATCAGGGTGTTGGCATGGTGAGTCTCCAGTGAGCACCCTTTCTGTCTTGCCAGAGGCTGAGTCTCATTGCGTATCTCAGGATGTTCTCCCATGGCCCCTCCTGCTCATGTAAAAAGATGGGCTGTTCTCTCTCTCTTTCTCTTCTTACAAAGCCATCAATCCTTTTTGGATCAGGACTCCAACCTTCTGATCTCATTTACCTTTACTTTCTGAAAGCCACGTCTCCAACTGCAGTCATTTCGGGGACAAGGCCTTCAACATAAGAAATTAGGGGAAAACAATTCAGTCCATAGCAACAGTATTGCTGATTTAAAAGATATCTCCCCAAATGAGTCAACTTTTCCAATAAATTGCCTCTTGTCTGGTCTTCCAGTTACTGAGACAGAGAGGAAAGGGTTTTTAGGCAGCTTTGAGTGAAGACCTGGTAAAGCGGGAAGCTGGATCAATAAGCCCCTAAAGGGCGGAGGAACCACAGGTAAAATTGATCCTCACCAAATGAAAGGAGCAAGAGGTATGTGTGTTTTTACTCAAGAATGTGGTTAGTTTGAGATTCACTCGCACTTTCAGTTTGTCAATTTACCAATCTACCCTTTATATGGAACCCGCTTTAAGCCAAAGTCTGAACAGGAGCAAATTAGATCTGTTCCCAACAAGGATGAATAAACCCAGGGCACTCTGCTTTATCTTGTTTGGAGAAGACACCAAGGATATAAGTGCTGGACAACTTTATATTTTTCTCAGTTTCTGAAACTCTTGGATGGTAGGAGACCAGTAATGAGAAAAAGGAATCAAGTAGACTCATACCTATTTCTACTTTTTCTGCTCTTTAATTATTTAACTCTTTATTTTCTAAGCCAAGAAATCTGTGTCTGTTAAATTACTCTACAGTAGCCAAATGGATCGAATACAGAGAGGGTTATTTTTATTAGAAACAGTGTTCAAATCTATGTAGTAGTGCTGCTGATACTATGAAACCAACTATAGGCAGTTCCTGGTTCTGTCATTTATAAGCTATGGACCTTGGTCAACTACTTAAATGTTCTTCTATTTCCTCAGCCAAGAATTAGATAAAAGCAAAAATAATAATACCACCTGTTGCAGATGTTGTTGTAAAGGATTAAATTTGACACCAGCCTTTCATGAAGTGTCATGCTGTTGGCTAATGCTAAAGCTTTGCTGTTTCTCCCACTATAGCTACTACTACTGTGGTTATAACTATGACTCTTTCAACTACTGAAAGTATCATTGCTGTTTGATATTGTTAAAGATATTGGCCACCATTGGGTTTATTCTGATGACTCAGATTCTAAGAAATTTCATGGGAAAGAAATGTGAATTGTGATCCTTATTCTATGTGGGCTAAGCATTCAGTTAATGAAATCAGCAATGTTTCCCAAAGCCCTTTAGAAAAGAAGAAAGAGGTCCAGACAGAACCTAAACATGTTACTCTGAGCAAAGAGCAGTGGAACTGACACCCGAGTTCAGTCACCTGATTGGAGTGCCAGGCTCCCCCCTCTGGCCCCTGTGGGCTCTGAGAATCCCATAACCCTCATGGGAAAGGGCTCAACTGTGCCAAATGGGGTCAGAGTTATGACAGCCACCAAGAGCCAAGCCAGGCCATTGAACTTTAGCTCCATTAGCACTGGACTTTCATCACTTCAGCCTAGTTTCTCCACAGCCCAGTTCCCAAACTATGACAAACCAGACTAACAGGGACTGACCCAATGGTATTTTTTGTTTCTTTTCCAGAGACAGCTTCTCTTCCTTACTGTCAAGGATAAGAAAGGCCAAGAAAGATATCACTGGTACAGAGAGATTTTATACAGGTGCACAATTAAAGTGCCCACATTTCCAAACTCACTCCAAGTGCTTGTCACAGTAACTGCATGAGATGGACTCTGGGTCAGACCTAGCTTCTGAGGTTAAATAGAGGTAAAAGCTTAAGTTTCCATACATACCAGAGATGCCACTGCAGTTTCATGACCTTCCGGAGAGTGAATGGGCAAAGGAAGCAATCACCCCTGCTACAATTTTTGCATAATATTTGTGCATTCCACACCCCAACTCCCACCTATAAACACTCACAGGAAATCATAAGCACAGTTAATGACAGATTATATGTAAGTCTGGTGTTTCCTATAGGACATGCCCCAAGGCAGTCATTCAAAGGGAATTTGGAATTTTCCATCAGAAACTGTTCAAGTTCCTAATGATCTCACATGGCCTGCATTCCTGTCTTGTGTGTGTGTGTGTGTGTGTGTGTGTGTGTTTTCTTTTGTCTTTTGATGCATCTCACACTCTCTCCATTCTCTGGGAAATGCTCTTTCCACAGACTGAACTTCAGTCTGAGAAATGCAGAGTAATCCTAGGAGGTTAGGAAGAGATCTTCTGAAGGAATGTATTTGATCTCCAAGATAGCCCAGCCAAAAGACATCCACAGCCAGACTTGGGAACAAGGCCAGGGCCTGCTCAGCATCAGCACGGACCAGAACTCAGAGCATCTCTCTGGCCCCTCCCTTCTGCTCCTTGCAGGATAAACAGTGCAGCCCAACCACAGTTAAGACCATGATTTGACAACTTTATCTGTTTCTTCCTAGGCAAAACTCACAGTTGAATGTGATAAATAACAACCAATGTAACAAATTTTAAACATCTAGGAAATTTCACAGCTTTTCTAAGGGAGGAGATTCTTGAGTTGATTTACTGTTGTAAGCTTAGGTTGATATATTTGTCTTTGCCCCCAAGCATCTTAAGCAACTCCTGGTTGACATGGGCCAGGCTGGAGAAGATGGTGAACAGTGGGATCTCTATTTTAAGAGTTCTTTATTTGCTTCAAAAATGATTTTCAGACTAATATTGTGAGTGTAAAAAGCCAATTCCCCTCTCCTTTTTAAAATGTATCCTTTTAACGTTTTACAGAAATCCTAGAGCTCTTTCCTCTTCCTTTGTAAAATAATCGTGTTGAACTGCTGAGAAGGACTTCTTAAAATGAAACAGAAAGTCTAGACATAAAATTATTTTTGAGTGATTCTAATATGCAGGCAAATGCATCACATGATGGAGAGGAGGTAAACAGTCATGCTCAGCCATCAAATATTTTTTGTTGAATCAACATTTTTTTTTTTTTTATTGCTAGTACAAACCACCAACTTGTACATGAAGCCACATTGTGTATGTTCCTATTTTAGGTGAATTTCATCTTCTGTTCCCCAGGGGGAGTTTTGCTAAGAAAAAGGGATAATAGCAGTAACAATTTTATGGATTTTTATGAAAATTAAAAATACTACCACATGTAAGCATGTAATAAGCACTTAATAAACATTAGACATGATTGTTAGTAGTAGAAGCACTATCAAGCTTTTTCAAAAAGCTAAGCTTAACAGAAGTCATATATTCCTCTGTGGATCTTAGTCACTGATCTGGAATCTGTTTTTCCTGGGAGGTCAACTCACTCCACCAGGACAGACTGAACACTTGCTTTCCAATTAATTCACCTTTTATTCGAAAAGCATATTATTACTGTATCCTCCTTTTTGGGTTTATGTGATAACATTCTTGCTTGAAATGCAACCGCCTAAAAAACCACCGTCTGAAGAGATGTCCATTTCATTTTCTAGAGATATGTTTGCATTCATCGAGAAAACTCATAGGCATGATACTTTCTGCTAAAATATTATTTTCACATGTATTGTTTAAAAGTTCTGCTTTAAACAAGAACAATATCAAAATCCCTCTTTAAATATAAAAGCATGCAAACGGTGGACGTGGCCAGATTCAAGTCTGTGTATTATCCATCATGTCTCTTCTGTAATTTGGTAATAGTTACGGGTTGAATTGAATTGGAGATGCAATCAGAGTCCTAACAGGAAGTGGATGTAAACTAACAGGGGTGATTAAAGAGAGTTTAATAATGGGTCTATCTATAATCCATGGCAGGGTTCAGGAACCAACAGCAGATGATACAGTACTAGCAAGGTTTGTTTCTCCTATCCCATCTCAAACTGAAAAAGCAAAGGGAGGACCTGTGTCAGAAGTCGGAGCAATGCATGCCTGGGAGGAATGCTGGAGGGACAGTGGCTATGGGCTTCCACCTCTGCTGATTCGCCACCTTGCCACTGGGAGCTACAGTGGTCCCAAGCCCACATGTGCTTTTCCACTCTCCATCCCCCACCAGGGCTTCTTGTTAGCCAAGTGCAAGAGGACATCACAATCTAAAAACATTTAGCTGATACAGGCCCTGAGGTCAGCTTCCTTAAGGCCATGGTAAGATGGGAAGGGGGAAAGTAGATCTAAAGGTACAAATATCCTTCAAAGTCCAGAACCGTTCCAGAGAATTCATTGATGTGTTTCATTTTATAACCTTTCCCAGCTGTAAGAGTATCCTGAATACTGGTATTAAAAACTGACTTCCAACCTTCTCAGATCCTCTCCCAGGTCAGAAGCCCCAATGGTGTACACATTGAAATTGACAAATGACAACAGAGGCTAGTTACTTTTTACATTTAGAGGTTTATTTTAGATTCATATTAAAGATAATTTGAATTAAACAAAAAATTACTCTCTTACATGGTTTTGGACCCTTTATTATTTTGGACTAGAGGGACATATATTCTCTGTAGTTTATTTGTTCCTCCTCCAAAGCAGGAGATCCCTAATTCTTTTGACTCTAGACAAGAAAAGAAATTGAGCATACACTCTCACTATGTATCTACTTATTAATAAATTATATATGTCTTTATATATATCTGCTATTCTATTATACTATATGCATTGTAAAGTATGCAAAAGCAAAAACTAACAACAGATTAAGCAGTTTTATTTCCTTCGTACACTTCAGTACACCCCTTACTTTCCCACTTTAGGAGGGTCTCTTAAAGGAATCTGATTACGCATTCAATCCAATAATCATTCTAAGTACATGACTATTCTATCCATTAAATATTTTAGGACTTAAGCTTTTAAGAGAGAATATGTACATCAAAATCTGGTGGATTTTCTGAGCATTTCAAAGGCACTGAACATGTACTGTATCTGAGAAACACTGTAACCCATTGTAAGGTATAATTAGTGCATGCTTCCCAGTAACCCAGAACAAATCTCAGCTTCATCCTGTAAAACAGGAAACCGAGTCACAGATTGTTTTAGTAACTTGTTCAAGAGGATTTTTCTTTGTCATAAAACCTGGGTTTTCTGAGTCTGGGTTGAACATTCATTCTCAAGGTTACCAGCTTTCCCACTCAGCAAGTTTTCTATAGAAGAAATTTATGGAGTAAACAGTATTTGCACCACAGAGGGGTCTCCCTGAGAAAGGCATGTGATGGTCCCTAAGAGGAATGATTTGCTGAGAGAACATCAGCTAAATGCCTGATGCATACTTGGCCTCTAGGTTTCTGCTTTTCCTGCTGTGGCTGAGAGATTCCAGCAATGCTCACTGGAATGTCAGTCCCCCTGAGCCAGACTGTGATTATCATTGCTTTTTTCTCCAGCACCTGATGGTGGCTAGTAATGTAAGTTTCCACCAAAACAGCCAAATGAATAAAGGTTGATCCACTGAAACAGAAGCTTGTGTGTCTTCAAAACAGCAGGAAATTTAGAAATCAGAATTAAGAATTCCCCCCTCCAATTTTTTAAATATAAAAGTTTAAAAAACTGCATCATGATGTTTAAAGATCACAAAAACTACCTCAAAGCATCCCCTATAGTTCATTGCAACAAAGGGAAAGAATTCTTGGCCAGTGAGTCCACCTCATTCACAGCTTTCATCAGTTAACAAGGTACAGTTCAATTCCACTTTGCCTCCAATTCCTTCTCATTAAGCTTGGCTCAAATTCAAGCCCCAGAGCCCCTCCCACTGTCCCTGAATGGTCCCCATGTTTCACTTCACTAAAGAAGAGATTAATTTGTAGAAAGGCTTCAGCACATTCCTGGGTTGCTCAAGTGCACTTCTTTTCATAGAACAGGCTTTTGATTTTGCGCTTTAAATCAAAGGCAGAGAGCAAAAATTCCAAGTATGTATGAGCTTCCGACCTTTAAAAAAACAGGATTGTTCAGATGGAATTTGACACAGAAATGCTTTACTCTATTACCCTTGTTAGTTTGATTCTTCCTTGAGATATACCCTTTCTTCTTTCTGCTAAATATCAGCTTTTCAATCAAGTTGGAGTTTGGCAAAGCATTAAAGATAAGAGAAGAGTTCTCTATTTGTAATTTATTCATATTGACATTTTAGGGGACTCATGTCACTGGAAAAGACAGTGGCCCCCTTTAGGAAACCTGTTTGGCAGAAAATATATTAATACTACTTTCTGTGTCATAGGAGATAATATGTTTATTTGGACACTGATGTAGGCACTATGAACAAAACTATGGTCTTTGGAAAAAAACATTTTTTAATATCTGTTCAAGCTTCTGAGACACAGATTTATGAATTAGACAGATTAGCAAGGCACAAAAAAACATCAAATATTTATAGTAGTGCCTTTGAATGATTGCTTTAAATCATCCTTAAATCCCCTTCATTTTACCATTTCTGTTTTTTAACTTATGGATGTGTTGTACCTAAGTCTATGGCAAGCAAAACAAGGAGGACTATTAGTCACAAGAAAGGCCTTAGCCCACGTGGGATAGAGATGTTGCTTTGAACTTGTTGAGGCTGTCTGTTATACAAAGTTCTGAAAGTTCACCAAATTCCTTCTTAATGCACCTATGGCATCTCTTGGCTTGGCACCCTGCTAATGGAACACATTTATAATAATGCTGGATTTTGCTTTGCATTCCCTTCACTTGCTTCTACTATTTAAATGGATCTTTAGGACTGATTTTGTGTAATTTCATTTCCATACCATGGGGCTGTCTTCTTGTTGATAAAGATTTTCAGAAACTCAGGTGTCCTTAGAGTTCCTGGTCAGGAGAAATACAGTATTTGGGAAGAAAAACAAGACAAGATGAGCTAGGCTTAAAGAGTAGGCTTCACTAGGAATCACAGGACATGCCATATCCCATCCTCCTCTAGGATACAACCACAGATTCCACAAAGTAAAAATAAAGAAACATGGACTCAAGAAACACATGATCACTATGATTTATCCACATCACTCCCTGGCACACACAAATGAGGAATGAAACCAACTCATCAAGAAAAACCATTTGCATAGAAAACAAGATATCTATGTGGAAAGAAATCAATTACTAGAAAGTACACACCCTGACAATTTCTAAACAATACCTACTAGTGATTAATTTTAGTTTGAGAAATTCAACAAAGAAATATTGTGCATTCAGAATCCCCAATCCTGCTGAGATCTTGGGATATTGCCAGTGGCTCAGCTATTCTACTATTCACAAATCCTGGCAGCCTAAACTTGAAACTTCACACTTTAAATCACCAGAAGATGCTACCAGGGTTTAATGTCTCCAGTCTTTATAGCCCTCCTGATTGCTTTGGTAAAAAGGAAACTGGTAAGAATATGTCCTCCCTGCTCTATTTGCCACAGGAGTCTGAGTTGCACATCAAACTCACCCAGGCATTTGAAGAATGTCATTAAAACATCAAATTGAAGAAAAAGCAGAACCCAAATTCAAGTCCTGGACCCACTTTTCATGTGTCTTGATTTTGAGAAAATTACTTATTCTTTTTCTGACTCAGTTTTCTCATGTAAGAAATAGGAGTAATTATAGTGGTTGCTGACTCAGAATCATCTGCAGAGTCAAAGTGTGATTATTGGACCAACAGCATCTTGTCACCCAGGAGCTTGGCAGAAATGTAAATTCTTAGGTCCTGTCCCAGAACTCTAACAAATTTGGAGATGGTGGAAGGATGTTAGCTACGAATTTGTATTTTACAGCTCTCCAGGAGACTCATATGCATGCTAATGTTCAAAAAGCATTGATTTAAAACAGTCAATAAAATGTGAAGCTTAGTATAGCCCCCGGTATACAATATGGTCTTAATATATGTTAACAATTATTTTTATTAGAGTGGAAGAATAGAGCTAAAGTTTGACTTTGATCAATGATTCAGGAGCTCAGATGGCTCCAATGAACTACTAATAAAGACACCAGCAAGTTGCAAGCTAATCAGAAAAGGGTTGCAGATTTGTCATTCCACCATTTTCATTTTCCAATCTCTTCATTGCATTTCCAGGAATTTTTATTCCTTATGCCTATAAATCCATTCAATTATAAACTATAACCATTTTGAACCTTAGTCATTGCTATTCAATTTACATCATGGAAAACATGACTGATTTGCAATGAAAAGGTCCACACCTATATGGCGACGTGAATCATACTTGAAAACTGGGAGTGGTTGGAGAGACAGATTGCAGAGATGGTCGGTCCTTTTGAAATGTCAGAACTGCTATAAGCCCATCATGGCACCAGGAGAATGAATGCCAAGAACGCATGAGCATTTCCATGGGCACCATCTTTAACTTGACAAGGATAAATCATAGACACAGTATTGTCTCAGCTATAGCCTCCTGGAACTCATGGAAAAAGAACCCTTTCTCCAACTACTTCTGGACACTTTGAAGAACTCACAAGAGGGCTCTTGGAAATCACACAAGCCACACCTTTATCCCAGAAAAGGCTATGCAAGGAAAGGTATAATGTTTGAAAAGCATTGACTGTACATACAACACCAAGATGTTTGACTCTTAAAAGATAAAATTCTTGAATTTTAGGGTTTCAGATGGACCTTAGAATATAAGTGTGATCACTAAAGAAAAGCAGGAATTACATCCCCTACAACTTACATGGAGACTTTCCTATTTAAAAGCACCTCTATTACTCCAGTAATAGAATTTTACACTTTCATAGGTGCTCATTGTATTATAGTTAGTTGAGAGAATATATCTTTGTAGATTTTCTGCACATATAATACTGCCTAATTCTGGACCTTTTCTAATTGTCCATATTGGATACCAATACTTTATCACCCATACCTTCCCTTTTGTCAAAGCTAATTATGATTGGTAATTAATTCAATTAATAAAGTCTAAAACAATTGGGAAGCACACTTTTCACATCAAAAGTATACAGATGACTTGTCTATGCCCATCTTGGTATTTCCTTTCTTTCTCACATAAATCTTACCCAAAATGCATCACCTGTAATGCATCTTGCACTAGTTTCCAATTTTATATTATACTTCTTTAAAATGATATAAGAATTTATAATCACTTATGAACCATATTAATTTATATTTGCCTTAGAAATTTGTGATTATTTTCTCTATCTCATTAATTTTCTCATCTAATTACACATCAATTTTAAAAGCTTCCTTTCTTAAGTCTTTGATTCGTACATAAAATGACATTATTTCTATAATAATATACTTCACATTTTTTTAATTAGTAGTTTTAACAAAATTACAGAATTGTCCCAGCTAAATATTCTGCCTGGAATTGAGCCATGTTTACAGAATCTCTGAGAGAAGAAAAGATATTATAAAGTCCTTGGTATACAGATGGTAAAAAAATAATAATAATCTTTATATACTAAATAATAGTTTCTATACAAAAACACTAGGTCACAGAATTCTTAGGTCCTTGTATAGGCTAACCTCCAATTCTACTAGCTACTAACCAACTGTTTTCTAAAATATCTGTACCAATCTGTTATTTTTCCCTCATGGAGTTTCTATTCCTCTACACCCTCACAAGTATTTGATATTGTCAGATGTTTGAAAAAAATTGTCAATCTCATGGTGTGTAATTATGGGTTGATCTGCATTTTTCAGATCACTAATGAAGCTGAAAGTCTTGCTGCATAAGGGTTGTCTGTGCTGCTTTACCCATTTGTTTATGTCTTCTGCTCATTGTTCTAGTTGAATTTTTTATCTTTCATTTTATTGATTCTTATGGGTTCCTTATCTTCCTGAACTCTCATATTGACCCTAAGGCATGACTGTGATTTTCTTCCTTTACTGACAAGAATCGGAGGATTGAGAGACCAAGAGAGATGTATAGGGTCAGAGAGATAAAAATAATGAAGTACAATCCAAATCAACTGTGTTTGACTTCAAAGTTCAAGAAGCTTCGCTAAAAAGTTGTCTTCAGTTTTGTGAGTGCTTTCTTATTTCTGTACCACAAGCACCCTCTAGATTCTCTGCAAAAAATGATGTCAGTATGAGTCACAAAGCAAAAAAAGTGAGCATTTAAAGATGACCAATGGAAGCTGGAATTTTTTGAAATGGTAAGAAAACAAACTAGATAAAAAACTGAAAGACTATTTAATCATCATGAAGTTAGAGAATCAACTCTGACTTGTTATGTTGAAGAGGAAACCAAGTTGTAGAGAAGTTCCTCCAAGACCATATAACAGTAGCCTACATTAAAACCTGTTTGTTTGACTCTGGAGACACAGTTTGATTGGAGACCACCAATCAAAATACCTTGTCCTATAGTTCAATTCTCTTCATTCCAAACACATACATTTATCATTTTCTTGTTGCCACATCATGTAGCAGATGAATAATCAGACATTGGGAATTCAGAAGGATCACTCGTCCTGAAATGTCAAGCTCAGCGGAGGGTAATTTTCAAGAGAATATTGTTGACATATCACATGTTAAAAATTGCACAATTATGTTTTCTTTCTTTATGTTTCTGTGTTGCTTCATTTTGTTTTGTGAGAAAAGGGATGGATTCCAAGTGTCAGAAGACCATGACAAAGATTGTTTGCTTGAGAACAGAGACAAGACCTGTACCAATCTTTTGTTCTAATTTTTCTGCTCCAGATTGAAACCTTTTCTTTTTTTCAAAATCAAAGAAAAATGCCATAAACTTTGTAGAAAATTCTGGTAGCACTAACATGCTTTTCAGATTAATTTTTGTGTTTATCTGATCTATCTAGGCAAATCACATTGCCACCTATGAAAATCCAACCTCTCCATGAGCGTCATTGCAAATATTTTTACCATCCTGAAATGTATTCTATAGCTTTCATTTTTGGCATCAAATATAGTTCAAAATTAATAGTCTGATAACCACGTGTTTTAAATCACATAATTATTTAACGTGATGACTTTTTGTTGACATCACCTTAAAATGCATGGGAAAGAATATTTTCATAGGGCCTATAACAAATAGCCTCTTGAGCAGACATCTGCACATAGTGGGAGCTCAGTTAAAGTAACTGAAGACATAAATAAGGGGCTAAGTCTATAAAAGAACTAAATGTCATTATCACTCAGAATATTTCTTCTGATGATTATTCAGAGTTATTGTTCAAGTATGAGGTTAATCTAGTTACAATTACATATACATGTATACATAGACATACATATGCATACATACCTATATACATACATACATACATATATATGTACAAGCATCTCTGTAATGATGCAAAACCTGATTTACTTTTCTTGCATATTGAAGTGTTATATTTTCCAGCAGTAATTTTTCAAAATGTAAACACTATTTTTGAATGCATGTGTTGGTTTCACCTTCCCAAAAGTACTTTTTATAAACGAGGAAGCTGGAAAAACCTGAAGGTACATTGCCCATTAGTGACTTGTGAAGCCAGGATATTTACCATTGGGCTAGATTTCTCTCCTACTGCAGTCTCTTCTTTTTACACAAAACCAACATGACACCTAAAGAAAAAAAAAAACAAACTATCACACGTTGACATATTTGAGTGGGGCATTTCCCATACAAAAAATAGGACTGCCAAAAGTAAGAGTAATCATATCGACCGCATTTCTATAGGTGAAGAAAGTGAGTCTCAGAAAAGGAATTTGCCTGAGAATAGAATGAGAATTTCAAACTGTGTCTCTTAGAAATTTTTTGGTTTTATGTGTGTGTGTGTGTGTGTGTGTGTGTGTATTTTTAGACTACTAGAAGACAAAAGACAAAGAAGGAAGGAAACAGTGTCTATTGAAGGCATATTTTAATTAGAAACTGTATTTCCAAAACGTCTGAGAAGTCATTATGTTAAATTATTTTCTACTATAGGGGAACTGAGTCTCAGCTGAAATAAAACAGGGGTGAAAGGGACTGCTGCTTTTGGAGGCCAGTGGAAAAGTGGAATACAAACAGACCGCTACCTGTCCTATGGTAAAGAAGGTTCCTGCTGTGGTCCTGAAAGTCATTCAGCATCTTTTAAAGGAATTTAATTTTGCATAATAAATAACTTAGTCTGGAAAAATAGACTTAGTCTGGAAACAACTATTTTCAGTCAACTCCGAAAAATTTATACATGGGGGGAGGGGTTTGTAGAAGTCAGAGCAGCTCTTTTACAAATTAAGAATTCATAACACATGGTGAGACTTTAGCTGGCATTTGTTGAATAAATGTTTAATAAGACAGAATAAATAATATAAAGCATTTTTAAAAGAGTGCCTAGATATTTAAAGGCATAGTCTATATTGAACTCCTTGACAACAAAGCCACTTTTGGGCCACTGGGATATGGATCACCTAACCTGTCATCAGGTTTTGGATTTCCAGAAGACACTACTCTCACTTTGTCAATAGTCCTCTCTGAGTGGTGAGTGAAATCTTGACTTCAGATTTAAAGTAAGAAAGGTCAGATGGGAAGAGACTGGTCTGCACTCAGGTTGGTGAGAGTAAATTGTGAGAGAAGAGAGAAGGGGGGCAGTACAGAGCTCTGCCTCTCTGGCTCAGGACGGTTACGCTCACCTGGGTGTGCCCACAGGTACATTCGTGGGCACTTGTGCCACAGCTGAGGAGGAACAGCTGGAGACGGTACAGTTGGCAGAGGAAGTAGTTGCTATGAAACATTTAAGAAGACATAGTGTTTTTAAAGGGTGACTAGTTTCACAGTGTTTACTAAATCTTAGACATGGTTCCTAGCACTGGAGACCCAACAGAGTCTCTGCCAAACCAAGTGTCTGCCCTCATGGGAATCCCTTTATATAGACAAAAAATGACAAGTATTATTTTTTTATACTTTCATGTGTTTTTAGGCTTGCTAATTAAGTATGCATTATAATAATTATCAAAATAGACAGTGGTTAGTGAATTTCATTCTGACAGCATATTAAATAAATAATGTCAGGATCCAAAATAGCTCCCAATGGTCAGAGCTGAAGGAATTGGAGCAACAAAGTAAATAACATAGCATTGGATTATGTCATAAAGTAAAAAAATAACAAACAAAATACATGATTTCCTAACTATATAAAGTATTATATAAAGCCAGGTGCAGTGGCGCATGCCTGTAATCCCAGCACTTGGGAGGCTGAGGCAGGAGGATTGCAAGTTCAAAGTCAGACTCAGCAACTTAGCGAGGCCCTGAGCAACTCAGTAAGACCCTGTCTCTAAATAAAATACAAAATAGGGCTGGAGATGTGACTCAGTGGTGGAGTGCCCCTAGGTTCAATCCCCAGTACCAAAAAAAAAGAAAAAAAATACTATATAAATAAATAAATCATCATGCTGAAGCAACCAATCTCCCTTGCAGCATGTCTATTTCAATTCTCAGAAAGGTAAAGTTTGTATTGTATCTTCAATTTGCTATCGACTCACTGATTCTTTCCCAGAAATAGCACAGGGAAAGAAAAAAATACTAACCTTACAATAGAGAAAGCTGAATCACATTTGTTAACCAACTGATGAAGGGTAATGTCACCAAGGATGTCCTATGGATGTCATGTAACCCCTGATAGGATGTTACAAGAAGAGAATTTTGCTTTGATGGTATTCTCCCCCAAACCATGTCTCCAGTCTAATTGGATGAAAAACATCAGAAATACTCAGAGTGAGGTAAATTCTACAAAATACCTGATCAAAAATCTTAAAGACAGTCAGAGTTATTAAGAGCAAGAGAAGAATCTTATAGACCAGGACTAGGGAGACTGAGCAACTCAACTCAGCATGGTACCCAGGAATAGATCCTGAGGTAGAAAGAGAACATTCATGGAAAAAATGGCAACATCAAAATTAAATCTGGACTTCAGGTAATGATAATGTACCAATGTCAGTTCCTTACTTTGGCAACTCTACCTTGGATATGCAAGGTTGCTACAACGAAGAAAATTGGATGGAATGTGTATGGGAACTCTATTATCTTTGTAGATTTCTTTTTGTAAATAAAAAAGTATTACAAAGGCAAGCATTTGTTTTTAGAAAGCAAGGGCAAAAAAATATTTAAAAGCAAACAAAAAGGTAAAATGCAGGGATGCTCTTCACAGGAGTAAATAACTTAGAATGCAAAAGCCTGAAAACATACTAAAGAGAAGTGCAAGATTTTTACATGAACTGTTGTGAAAATTCTGAAACCCCATCCACATACTGGGCTGATTATCTGTGTCAGTGACCACAATTATAATGAATACAGACAAGTTTATGACTGTAAAAGCAGAAGAGAGATGAAGGTGAAACATGGATTCTGTCTTTGAAATAGGTGACAAAAGGTTCTACCATGTGAGAACTTATTTTGGAGACCTTGAGTATCACTTGCTAGAAATACATGCCTGGTGTGGAAAAAAACACTAAAATAAAAACCATGTGTGAGTGAAGAGCTATGAAAGGATAATTTATATCTCTAGAGATTTGGGAGAAGTAACTAAAATAGTCAAGAAAGGCTGCATTTGCTTCACTTAATAAAAGTTGGAGTGGGAACCACTGGGCCATGCCCATTGCAGTTATTTCTGTGTTCGTAGGCCCCAAAAGATGGTAGGCATGAATGAATGAATAAAAGAATTAATGAAAGAATGAATATGATGGGAAGAAGGAATGCTTAAATTGGTGGGAAATGATACAATGTTGTATTCTAGTAGGGAAATACTTGCTAATGAATTTTATTTTTTTCTTTTTCTTTTGGGGATTCTAGGGATTGAACCCAGGGGCACTTAACCACCAAGTCACAAGCCAAGGTCTTTTTAAAATTTTTTATTTTGAGACAGGCTCTGCTAAGTTGCTTAGGGCCTCGATAAATTGCCAAGGTTGGCTTTGAACTTGCAATCCTCCTGCTTCAATCTTCCAAAACACTGAAATTACAGGTGTGTCCCAGTGTCCCTGGCCCATGAAAGATGTTGATTTAAAAGCAAAAAAGGTCATACAAGCAGTAAAAGGTTTAAAAAAACAATAGGAGTTCAAAGGATTGCATATTAAATTCTAAACTAGATATAGAACTGCCATTTGTGTTGAGCTTTAAAGTGTTGTCAGGACTTTCCCACATGATACGTTAAGCTTCAATCCTTCTCTAGTTGTATGTGGTATGAAGAAAGCACTTCATGTAAGAACATCAAAATTTCCATCTCAGCATCATGTTTAACCTCAACACACTTAACTCTCATAGCTTTGGTAACTTCCTCAGTAACAGAGAGAGAATGAGAATATTTAACTCAGAGAGAGAATGAGAATATTAACAATTTGCCGGAAAATTCAATCAGACAGTTTGTAAAAAGTGCCTGGCAGAGCAGAGGGGCTAGGAGAGCAGATGACTATGATTTTATACAGAGAAAAGAGACTGACAGGGCTGGGGATGAAGCTCAGTTGATAGAGTGCTTGCCTTGCAAGCACAAGGCCCTGGGTTCAATTCCCAGCACTGTAAAAAAAAAGAAAAAAAGAAAAGAAAAAAAAAGAAAAGAAAAAAGAAAAAAAGAAAGACTGACAATTGACTGTTTCTAATCTTGGTGGTCAATCATTATTTGCTCTGATCTCTTCACAAGCTAATATTGACACTTTAACAACACTCCATCACACTACTCTAATACAGGGATTTCAGAGAGGGAGAACAGGTAGGAAGTTCCCAAGCAATTGACAATCACAGCATTTAGGTGACTGTCCCTGAAACACATTTTTCACTACTTTTAGGATTTAGTCTGCCAGCTATTGAAATATGCATGTATTGGTTTCTGAATACATAGACTACAATCATTCTGGGTAGGCCAATTGATATTACACATTGGTTTTATCCATGTACTATGTAGTTTTCAATAGCACATCCCTAAGATGATGTATTAATATAATTCCCATTTTGTATTGAGAAAAATCAAGTCAAGATCTGAATAATGTCTCCTTATTTTCCCAAATGCAAAGGGGACAGTTAAAGTCTAGAAGGGTGATGGGTAATTGGTTGGGCAGCTGAGAATTTAAGGAATCTTTTTGTAATTCTATCGTTAGTTAATCTTCAGTTTTATCTTTTTTTTTTTTCTTCAGATACTCCAAAAATACTGAAAGCTCATTATTAAAAAAAAAAAAAATGCAGGGATTACTATGCCCAAAACTTTGAAGTTCAGGGAAACTATCTTAAATATCTCTATCTTAGGCATACAGTGGTCTTATGTCCTGGGCTTTAGTTGCAAGAATGTCACAGATGGACAAAAATAGCACAATTAGTCCTTAAAAAGTGTTCTTACTTATGTTACATTATTTAATGCTCACAATAGGAATCTATAGATCCACTTAATCATTGCTGTTTTCCAGATAAAGAAATACAGCTGAGAGAGGTTAAATAACTTGTTCAAAGTAACAAAGCAAGTAAGTGAGTCTTTTAACTCTGCATCTAGAAATTTTCAACCCTATGCCCTGCTGTTAATACCTCAGTGTGAATTAATTTTAATTAGCACTTTCTTCCTAGGGCTATTGGATTTTAAGAGAACATAGCAAATAAAAGGACTCATTCATTAAGGAGGGAGTTTAAAACATTATTGTACTTGAGTAGGTAGATATTTTGAGGGAGCAAAGGACCTTTCGGTTGTTCCACAAATTATATAAAATGTAAGTGAAGAATAACTTCTTGCAGGTAAGATTTATTTTGATGGTATCTTTCACCTATGACCCTGACTTATTAGCAATGTTATGCATATTTAAATTCCTAAATAATTTAAGGTTCTTTCTAGCCTCTATAATCATGAGTCAGAACAGCAGTGGAACAATTACCTTCTGTCACAGAGATCCCTGGCGGGCCAAAGAACAATCATCTAAAGGACCACAGGGTATAATTTGAAATCTTAGGGCATCCTAATAATTCTATAATGCTTCTATCACTGTATCTGTTGTCTTCAAAGCCAGCAAGTGATTATTCCTCTTGTCAGTAAACCAAATTTAATTTATGTAGAGATTCAAGAAGCTCAACTATGAAAGAAATAAAATCTGTAGATGCAGTTTGAGTTTAGAATGATTTGAACAATATGCTGGTGGGAAAGAGGTTCATTTGCAGAGATAGTTAATAGTTTGAACGTTGAATTTCTCTGCCATGAATGAATAAAGGTGCAGTAAATAAGTTACATACAGTATGTTGTTTTTTGTTTCTGAATACACAAAAATGTTTCAAGAAATAATAATTGACAATGAAATATAAATGATAATGATGAGGTTGACGATGCTTTTTCTAGTGATATTAAGTGTGGTGAGATTAGAGCATCATGGAAAACATTGGACTACGTGTTAGAAGACTTAACTCGGGCCTGCTTCTGTGACTCACCAGCCACCAGCCTTGTGACTTTGGCAAGACATCTGGCCTATGTAAGTCTCAGAAATTAGCTAATGCATTAAACTCCAAATCATTACATTCCCTCTCTGGTATAAAACATTTCTTGCTGAACAGGTAAGATGGCAGATAGGCACACATTCATCTAGTTAAACATTCATACTGAGCTTCATGCTCCTGAATCAAAGGGGATTATAGACTCTGAGTCCCAGTCCCACCCTCTCCATCCTCAGGGCTTATACTGTCCAGGGCAGAGACAGTTTATTCATAAGCACAGGGGCACTATGGGGTGGTTAGACAAATGGACTCCAGAAACACACTTTCTGAGTGGGAATTGCCTCTCCATATATGAGGGTGGACAAGTCACTGAGCTGCTCTGTGCCTCACTTTCTTAGCTCTGTATACCCAGTTCCTCAGTATCCTCAGCTGCAAACTAGATATGACAGTAGCTCCCAATTCATATGCATTTATGTTAATATAGGAAGTGATTTAGAAAAGTGCTCTATTAATAGTTATTAAACAGAATAAGTACAACACAATAAGTGTTAATAGGAGTGTATAGCAATGGTTCTGAACTGGACAACCACCAGGGGTTATTTAGCAATATCTACAGATGTTTTTGGTTGTCATATCTGGGAGGTAGTAGTGGCAATTCAGTGAATAGGGAGTAGGGATGCTGATAAATACCCCAGAGTAAATAGGACAGATACCCATTAAAAACAAAAAAAAAAAAGTTATCTGGCCTCATATCTCAATAGTGCCAACATTGAGATAATTTGGTATATGCAGAATACCAATGAAAAAGAATTCAGTTTTATCTGGGTTGTTAGGAGACAGGAGGTCTTTGTAAGGGTGTTGGTAAATGAGTGTTTAAGAAAATACCACAAGGCCCTCCCTGGCCCAGAGGACATGATGGCCAGAGCCATTGATTAGAGTACCTGCTATGTTCCCGCTATGGCTGAAGCCCTGGGAATCTAAAACTGTTATATTACTTCCTGTGATATCAAGAACTCAGAGTCAATGTTAAGGATTTTACTTTATAATTAATGGTTTGCCTTACTAATTTATTTGTCCTCATGACAATCTAAGGCAAATATTATCATTCCCATTTTATAGATAAGACAACAAAAACATAGAAAGGTTGTGAAGCTTGCCAAAAATAGCACAGCTAGTGACAATTGTAGTATAGCTTATGTTTAAATTCATCATTCAAAATGTGCTATTTGTAGATCACATAATACAAAAAAGTAGTTAACAAAACACAAACAAATAAGACAGCTACCATCCCAACTGGAAAATGGTGTTTAAATTTTATACTCATGAATCTTTTCAGTAAACAAAAGAGAATAAATAGTATAAAAAATTCCTGGTTTTTATGAAGTCTGTACAGAGTAGGAAATTTGACCCTATATTCCTTTTAAGCCAAAGTAAGAAGGAACAGATTCATTATGGTCATGCCTCACTTACCAATGAGGGTACTCTCAGATAAGTGCATGGTAGGCCATTTCATTGCTGTGAAAACATCAGAGTGTTCCTGCTTGAATGGAGATGGCTATGAGGTCACCAGTAGCACAATCTTGGGGATCACCAGGCTCTCTGCAGTCCACTGCTGACTGGAATATCATTATGCAGCTCATGACTATACACTGATATTGTTATCAGATAAAAGGAATCAACTAGTTTTTCAAGAGATAGCAAATACTCCCCAGGATCTCTTTTCTGAAAGGAGTTTGTGGTAAGGAACACTGTTGTCAAGGAAAGACGAACGTCTTTAAACAGATACATCAAGCCATGAGCTCAAGCAGGATCACACTATTCTTTCTCTCATAATTAGTGCCAGTCATTTTAGGCTGCTGGGAGATTTCCTAATTTTTCTTCACTTTGACCCTAAAAGTGAGTAATGTGTAGTGTTTAATCAGTATATTAACAGCATATTTGATGGTCAAAGAGTGCAAAGTTTCAGTTATGCAAAATAAATATATTTTGGAGATCTGATACACAAGAGAGTGTCTTATAGCTAATAATACTGTACATATTTTAAAATTTTCTAGGATATACATCTACGTTCCATATTCCTACCAAATACACACACGCATGTACAAACAGAATAATAAAAATTATAAAAGAGATGGGAGAAAACTTTGGGAGGTGATGGATACGTTTATGGCATTGATGGCATAATGGTTTAATTGGTGTATATTATCACTCAAACACACTGAGTTGTGTATATTAATAAGTACAGCATTTTACATGTCAGTTACACCTCAACACAGTGGTTTAAGAATATACACATTCATATATATATTTCATGAAACAAAATGCTTCCTTAATGATCCTCACGTTGCCATGTTGGTTGAACTCAGCTGGAAACCTTGAAGCAATGACTAGTGTCTGTTGCTAAGAAGTAGGCCACTGATTTGTGAATGGAAGAATGTCACCTCCTACTCCGTGAAGGGCCTTTCCTCTCAGTTGGACAGCTCCAGGCTCCATTTCTCTCTCTCTAAACCAAGGAAAAAGTTTTAATTATTACTTAAACAACTGCTGTAGACAAATCCCAAAATAGATTGCCGTGGGAGTTTTTTTCTCTAAAAAGAATGACAATCATTTACCACAAGTATATGTTTGTTATATATTCTGCTTCTGCCTGGGGCCCCACAACCTCGTGGAAAACAGCATAAAATGATTTTACTGGGAATACTTTTCAGTAGTGAATTTTTATTTTTTTATCCAACCAAGATGTATTGAACACTAAGGTGAGTTGGTCTTCTCTTCAACTTGCTAACAACCTATTTTTAAAACTTTTCAACACCACATTGAACCCATTATCCAGATGGAGAGCAGAAGAGTAAACTGTTATGTAATGTGTTATGCAAAAAGTACATGCATTTATTCAACAGTCATTTATCAAGTGCATATTTCGTCCCAGAGTTTACACGGAAATCACACAGTACGCAGAAACACTGAGTTTCTCTGAAACATATTTATCAACATTTATTTCATTTTTCTCCTGACACCTATGAGCTCACTTCTCCGTAGGCAAGTCGATTTTTCAGCTGCTTTTCTATAGGGTAATGGCTCTCAAATATCTTCACTCAATACAAAGCTGCTATAAACTAGAAGAAGACTTGCAAAACTGCAAGGTAAACCCTTAGCCCTAAAGCTATTAGACACCAGCGCAATTCATATCCACTCAGGTGTTTTATTTACCAACTCAACAAGCATATAGTGAAGTGAAAAGTCTGACAAATGTGTTCTCTTTTCTCCCAGCAGTCAAATCCCTCACCACTGTGGTTTGCTGGAAAAATAAAACCATAATGCACTTTCCAATCTCTCCGCTGATCTTATCAGCAGGGCTGTAAGGATATCCCCCCACCACCACACACGCCCCGGCTTTTCCTTTTCTTTCCTCTCTGTTCCTCAAACTAGTTCTTGGAGAAACTTTTAATAGAACTGAATCAAAGACAAGTGATGTGCTGCTTTCTACCACAAACCAAATGTCACCCTGTTGTGCTGTTTGAACTGCGAGGTTCAGAGATTCATGGAGGAGCAGCAGGCCCTCTCAGGGCCACAGATCATGGAGTCAGAGCTTTAAAAATAAAAAAAAAGAAAAAGAAAAAACAGAAAGAAAGAAAAGAAAAATGTGGAAAGCAAGCTGGAAGAGGATACTGTCCCCAAACTTGAAAGGCAATAGACAAGCAGGTTTGAGTTAAGTCAATTTGACACTTCTCAACTCCTGGAAAGCCAGGTGCTTTTAAAGCTGGCTTTTGTGATCCCAGGGTTCTCTGAGGGAAGCTAAGAAATGGATGAGTGAGTAGCTTTCCTGTGTGGATGCTTGTGGGGACAATGCATTCAAAAGTGAATGACATCTGTTTGCTTCTAATTGAAGAGAAGACGGGTTACAAATACTGCCTCTTTTCTTCTCTTACCTCTGAGTTTTGGGTGATGGACTGCCCTGTTCTGGCTTTATAGAATCTGTCTGAAAGTCTTCCTCATGGAAATCAGACAGGCTGGCAATCCAAGGCTCAGCAGAGCCCAACAACACTGCTTTCTGTTTGAAAAGTTTGGACAGATAAACAAGTTTTGGCTGGAATCCCAGGTGAAGTGTCATTAATGCCTCCCTACAACTGCCAAGTAGGTGGCAAATAGTTTGATCCCAATGCCTGAGGTCCCAACCATGAGAATGTGGCAATATCCCCAGCCACTGATCACTAGGAGAGCTGTTCTCAGAGACACCTCCCTTCGGCCCTTCTAAGAGGGTAACTGGAAGTTGCTAGGCAGTGACTCTCTAGAGGGAGATGACTGGTCTTCACCTTACTTTAACAAGTTCATCAACATGGAACTGAGACTGCATCTTAAGACCATTAATGAAGAGTTTCATCCAGAAATGGTTAGTTTACAATGCATATTTTCTCCCTGTGAGCAGGACCATAAGTTAAAAGTGTATTTGTTTTTTTTACAAAATATATATACATGCTGTGTAAATTGGAATATCTTGTTTAGAGTTACCTAAGAATACAAAGTCCTGAAGTATTAATTGAAGAGTTAGTCCAATTTGAAAAGAGGAGAGCATGAGAGATAATGAATAATGAGAGAGAGAGAGAGAGAGAGAGAGAGAGAGAGAGAGAGAATAAAGGTATAAAGTAGCATATACTTACAATTATCAGCATTTGCAGAGATATTCAATAGAATATAGTGTACCGAGATTAAGTAACGTGGATAGGAATCTCTAAAAATACTTGATCTTTTTTCCATTAAAGGAATATTATTTCAAACTTGTTAAAATAGATGATCTTGATAATAATAACAGTTTCCAGTTATTGAGCTCCTATCACATGCTAAAAACTATACCTGAAAGAAAAGCATCAGTATTTGCTTTAGAAATGATCAAGCCGAGGTTCAGTTCATTTAACTGGCTCAAAAGTGTAACCAGTCTTTAAGCACAGATTGCTTTGGGCCTAAGGTATGTGTTAGTAAAAACCAGTTACACATTTAGGTAACTATTCAACCTTTCTTTTTAATTCATGGCATATATTCAACAACAAAGAGTTTGCTGGGTTTTACTTTCTGTAGTTTTGATATAATGAAAACAATAGTTATGTAGATGTACTTTTTCAATGCAGAAAAGTATATTCATATAACTAGCAATACTACCATGGTTCAGGAGAGACTTGCTTTACTGCCTAGGTCCAAACCCCTACCTGATCCCTACCCATCTCCTTGTGCCACTTCTGCTCCTCCAGACCTGATGGAGAGTCAGTCATGTTGTCAGTGAAAGTCCTCACCGTTTATATATACACTGATTTATTCAACTGGGCTTTGCCAGTGTTCATCATACAGAAGTCTAAGGAAACTGTTTTCTAAAATCTCCTTAGCATTTGCTGCCTAGATTTACAGAAATCTAACCAAATATGAATAAATCGGAAGGTGAATTCAAGAGGTATATATACCGAGCATCTTTTCAACAGGAAGGAAAGAGAGTGATCAGGGAGAAAAGGAGTGTTGGGTTTGAGGTTTATCATTTACTACTAGCTGTGTGCAAGTCCACAATTCAGAAGTCTGACAGTCTGGAATCAAATTCCGTTTTGTCCACTCAGTGAGTGACTTTTGCCTTCTCTCTCTATCTGTCTCTATGTCAGTTCTATAATATATAAATCATGGAAATAGCACCATCTGCCTAATGAGGATCACACAAGATGATTATGGTATGTTCTTAGAACAAGTTCTGGTATATTGGAACTGCTCAATAAATGATATTCATTATTATTATTAATATCATTGTTGTCATGGTGATTACTGTTACTGCCATAATAATTATGATCAACAGCTATCATCAGCCTCAGGCTCTTCATATAAGCACAGTATGCAAGCAGTTGTGTTTAAAATTGATTATTGTACTTAAATTATTTTGGTTTTGTGGAAATATGGCTTTATGGGGAAAAAAGTAGAAAAATTCACTCAAATAATAGAACTGTCGGAAAAGTCTGATGGTCTACATTCAGTCCAGGGACTATGTTTTTCCCCTGTGTGTCCATCCACCTCCATATTTTACTTGACAAAAGTCACCAGATGAATTTAGAAGGCCATGTTGGAAGTGAAATCTATCTGCTTTACAACTAAACGTACTTTACTGCTGAATTCTGGGTCCAATATAATTCAGTTTTCTCCTCTAGAAAAAATGGGATTAATAATATCAGCCCTGATGGATAGTTGTAATGACTAAACACATAATGTCCCAAAGTAACGAAAGCTAACACTTACTGAGATCTTATTTTGTGCCCCACACTGGAATAAGCACTCTTCATGTATCAACGTGGGTATAATCTTCCCAACTACCCCATGTGGTCCAAGCTACTATAACCTCTCATTTTGTAACAGTTAAGTAAATGGCG
Source organism: Glaucomys volans (assembly GCA_020662805.1). Classification (NCBI taxonomy): domain Eukaryota; kingdom Metazoa; phylum Chordata; class Mammalia; order Rodentia; family Sciuridae; genus Glaucomys; species Glaucomys volans. The sequence goes on along the minus strand of JAJEJO010004507.1, from coordinate 558,153 downwards.
ACTTCAGTTATTTAAACAAGTTCTTCTCTGTGCTTGGCATTTGTCTTCAGAGACAAAGGCTTTCCAAGACTCTCCCCTTCATGGAGTCATTTAGGATACAGTCACATTATCTGCCTAGGTTTCCCGCAGCCTGTCTTGCCTGAAGGACTCCAAGCTGAGTGTGGGAGAATTTACCAAGGAGAAAAACAATTGACTTTTACCTGGGTGACAGCAATTATGCAGAATGACAAAAGGAGCAGTTAAGTTACAAGTTAAGGATGATAATTCACTCTCCCCAGGGACTGTCACTCAGAAAGCCTCAGAGAGAATATAATAGCAAAACAATGGCGAGCTCTATTGTTAAAAGTCATGTCCCCATAATGCCTTGGCATTCTGAAACAGTAAGGCCAAAAATTGTAGTCTGCTCTCCCTGGAAAGCTCTCCAGGCATGTATGCTACATCACAAGCTGTCACTTCTTGGAGAACTACCACCAAATGGGTCACTAGGTCGGTTCTGTTAGCCTGATGGCTCCACAGGACCCTCCAAACCTCCAAATAACTTACTTGAAATCTGAATTTACCAATAGCTTTTAAAATACATGAACCAAAGAATAGGAGAAACCTGGATAATTCAAAATGAAGCTCTCTTCCACATAGATAGGGGAGTGTGGGCAGCAGTGGGGGGATTGAGTATGATGATGTAAGGTGTGTGCTGAAACAAATTGCAATAGTTATTACTTTTGCACACCATAGAACAGACCACTTTGAAAAAATTCACCGAATAAGTAGAAATAAATTATGAATGCCCATATCTCCAGAAGTCAAAACAATTTGCTAAATTCTGGTTCATTCATTTCATTCGCTCCTTGCATTAGGTCATAGCAAGCTGGTGTGATGGGGGCACATTTATTGCCTGAAAACCATACATAGAGCAAGGGAGATGGGCTAGTCAGCTTTGCATCACTGTAATGAAATATCTGACACAGGCTACCATGAAAAGAAGAGAGTTATTTAGCTCACAACTTGGGTGGATTAAAGTCCAGATAGCATAAGGAAGGTCATGTGGCGCTCTTGGTGAAGGTTGGCCCTTGGCTGGTATAGATAGCAACAGCAAGGAAGTAATTACATCTTCAACCAGGAGAGAGGACTAGAGGGACAGGCTTGCTCCTTTTATAACAACTCCCTTGCAAAATTCAGAGGGTCTCTGGACAACTACCATGTGGTTGGATGAGAAACTCCCTCCCAGACCCAATCACCTGAGGACCTTCCACTAGGCCCCACCCCTTAAAGGTTCCTCTACCTCCAGTGAGCACCATTCAAGCAATCTGGCTTTTAGCACATTAACCTCTGGGGAAGACAATTAATCCAGAGCCATACTATAGCAGGAGACTGACAGGTTCTGCCAATTTGTTATGCCATGCATGTTTTTCTGCATAAAAACAGAAAAGATGAATAAGAACAGGGAACCAGACTGCCTGGGTTCAAATCCTTGTTCTTCCCCTTCTTGTTGTAAGATATTTGACAAATAAATTTCTTAAATGTTCTATGCCTCAGTTCTGGAGCTATAAAATAGGGATAATTTGAACTAATAGGTGTCAAATGCTTCAAACTGTGCCCTCCCAGTCCATGATAACCACAGGATAAACATAAGTGCTTATTATTAATTATTTAACACTTTCAACACCTAATCATTTTAACTTCATTACAGAATGAAACTAGTGCTCAGAGAAGCTCCATGATCTCCCCAGGGTCAAACAGAAGAGCTGGGACTGAACCTCTACTCACTCGTCTGGATGGAAATTCCATATTTTTCACTACATGATTCCATTTCTTTGAGAGTAGGAGCTTTGAGGAGCAGATGTAACCTTGAGGAAATCATGGAAATTCTGTTTAATCTTAGTTCCCTAAGATGAAGAGCATCAAAACAGCTAATTTACAAAAGAGAAGTAAGGATTCAAAGAGATTGCTATGACAAGAAAGGAGCAGAAAACTCATCTCATCAGAATTCTTTGTCATTCACAAGGAAAGGTGCTCTCTTTGCAAGCACCTGGAAGTGTTGGTGTAGCACTTCATTGCCTTTGCAGGGTAAAGCAAAAAACCTCCAGGTGACTCTTAGCACAGTCACCTGAAAAACTTCATGTAGATACATAGTGATTCATTCTATCCAACCCCAAAATTAGAATATATGACTTGGAGATCAAAGTCCAGGGATATGCATTCATTCATCCATTTATCCTTTAGTATAGGAAATACACCAAATATCTCCTATGTGTAAAGAGTCTTAGTAGGTTATTGATTCAGATGGAAGGTAGTACAGTCACAATGTAATCCTCTAAAACTGCTTATAGGTTAGAATTAACTCTGATTCCAAGCAGAGAAATTGAATAAAATTAACTGCTGTGTGATGATTACTCTATAGAAAAATAGTAGTATAGGTTCTGTTATAGCCTTAGAGTGTTTAGAGGAGTTCTCCCAGGTAATTCAGATGTGTCTTCCCTTGAAAAACCACTGAAGTGGGTCTTATATTCTCCTGACTCTCATTTTCATGTTTGTTTTCCCACACGTAGAAATCTCTATTTGAAAACACTTTCATATTTCTTCTCACAGTGGATTGAAGGCTTTCCAATTTCTATGTCAGTGGAACAAGGTAAGCATGGAGCCATGCTTGGGTCCCAATACAATGGGGAGCAGCCAAGTCAGTATATAAACATGTAAACTGCTATTATTGTGAAAGCTAAGTCTCTCAAATAAGAAACTACACAATTCCTGCCAGACACAGTGGTACACGCCTGTAATTCCAGCAGCTCAGGGGCTGAGTCAGGAAGATCATGAGTTCAGAGCCAACCTCAGCAACTCAGCATGGTCCTAAGCATCTCAGCAAGACCTTGCCTCAAAATAAAATATGTATTTAAAAAAGGGCTGAGGATGTGGCTCAGTGGTTAAATGCTCCTGCAATCAATCCCCAATACCAAAAGAAAAATAAAAAATAAAAAAAAAAGAAAAACAGAAGAAGAAGAAGAATCTCTAGAACTTCCAATGAAAACTCAGCCACTTTCAAGCTGGTCTCCAATTCTCTTTGAACCATCAGAATAACAAATAGTATGAAAAAAATTTAAAAATTCGTCTTAGGGTTCTCACTTAAAAATAGACCACAATAAAGAAAATCTTATCTAAATGATCTTATTCTTTACATTTTTCCATCCTCATCCTTCTATAGCAACATGGGTAAGATTAATAATAAGAGCTTTTGATGATGTGAGTACTCAGGAATCACCTGAAATCCATAAAAAATTGGAGTTCTAGTCCTGCTCAGTACGCGGTGATAAGAACTAAGCCTCGTTTAAAGGAAACTGGATGGATTCAAGGCAACCATATCGTTTTCTGAAAATCAGTTGTCTTAATTACATGGTATGGAACCTAGTCACTTCTGAAGAATTTGGCAGGGCTGCAGGGCATTCTGAGTTTGTTGCTATGGGTGGGCTCAGGGCAAACAATTTGAATGTTTCTGCAAGAGGAATTAACCCTGAGTGGAAGGATCCACCTTCCCCAGGCTTGTGTTTCTCTTTCCCTGTTCTAGTCTACCCAGAGGTCACAGCATGGGAGGGGGAGCAGAAGCAGCATCCTGAGAATTTGTCATTTGGGGGTCATTTTGAGCTGAAAGGAGCAGAGATAGGAAAATCCTTCTCCAGATGAGAAATCTCTCTCAAGGGCTTCATACAGTGATCTTTCTATTGTTTACCACATCCTCCTGCTGTCCCTGTTCTGCATTCCAAAGGTTTCTGCTACTGACACTGCTGACATTGGCTAAGTTTGCCTTTGACAGCCCCCGGCTTCCATTTTATCTCTGTATTTCTTTACGGTGAAGCAGTCCACTCTCATGATAATGCTAAGCTCCCCTGTTTTGCTTTGCTTTGTTTTATGTATGTTATGGAGTGTACTATTTTTTAAACCCAAAGCTATTTGTTACTTTTATCATGTTGTCTATTTCTTTCAAGCATACCACAAATTCCTTTCTCCAATGGCAATATGAGCCCTTCATAGATTTCTCTGGGTCTTTTATCTTAGCTATCTTATAAACATAGAGATGAACAAAATGTCAAATTCTGAGTCAGTATGCTATGGTCTGAAGAGCACCAAATTGGATTTGAATCCCAGCTTTGCTTTCCGATGACCTTGAGCATGTGAAAGTCAAGCAAGGAATTACATATGAAGAAGTATCTGGTTACTTATAGATCTATCTCTAAATCTTGAAAATCTGTATTTATGTGATGATCCTAGGAACATATGTAGCATAATTTCTAAAACATGTTCCAAAATTTAACAATTTGCTAGCTATTTGTGAGATAGTATTTATTTCCAAATCAGGATAATAATGCCCCTCTTCTTTGCAGCAACAGCATAAGTTAAGTTGGGGTTCAAAAGCTACATCTCTGTATTTAACCAGATGTTAAATAACATTGCTGAATGACAGTTCCCTCAATTTTAGAACACAGGGAGAATGTCTTCCCTCCATGATTTTTGTGAGATTAAACGCGATAATGTATGTGAAAATGCCTGGCATGGGATCTGACACAAGGGGTCAGAAAATAAATGATAGCAATTCTTACAATTATTGACACAAAGCTTTGTTCTTTTCAAAGCTCATTTATATACATTATTTCATGCTATCAGACTAAGCTAATGCTGCCAAGAAATTTCATGTAAACATATATCCCAGGGTCAGTGACATTGTGAAATTCCTATTCTGAGATGAAGACTCTCGGGCTGATTTTAACTTGTAGCAATAAACTCCTTCAATCTGTTTCATTCATTCAAACATCTCCTTGACCCAATAGCCTTGCAAACACGCCTGTCATATTTTATTTATGCAGTCATTAATATGGCAAATATTTAGCAAGTAGCAACTATGTGCCTGCATATTATTTTATCAGAAGCTAGTTTGCTAGAAGCAGATTGCTTTAGTATAGCACTGTGCTTAGTAGGGAGCTAGTTTATTTTTAAAAACAGCAAGAAAAGTGAAAGTATCTCAGTAATTGTTAAGATGAATTTATTACAAAATACTTGAGTAACAGTAACCAAATAGTACATTACATTTTCACATTATAGTAAGATCTACAAAGCTGTTTTTCTAAAGCATTTCATGAGCCTGTCCACTTTGCTTCAAACCCACTAGCATCTCTGACTTCCCTGTCACCTTGACTTTGTTACTAGGGATTGAACCCAGGGCCTCACACATGCTAGGCAAGCCCTCTACCACACAGATACATACCCAGCCCTTTCTTCTTTTATTTTGAGACAGGATCTTGCTAAATTGTCCAGCCTGGTCTGGAACTTGCAGTTTTTCTGTATCTGGTCCCACATGGCTGGGATTACAGTCCTATGCCACCGTGCCCTGCAAAACCACTCTCATCACTAGCCAAGACTCTCAACATGCTCAGCCATGGGATCATTTAACTTCCTGGTTTAAGGCCTTCAGGTGTCCTTGGCAGTCCTCTCAATGTTGTGTCCAACAGCTGCTCCTGCCCTTGCTAGCTATGTTCAAGGCACAGGTAATTCTGGGCCCTTTCTGGAGCAGGCAGGGCTGGTTTCTGCCTCATTATTCACTGTGTCGGAAATACACTTTCCTTTCATCTTCTTGAGCTGACTCCTTCGTATTAACTGGATCTCAGCTGACTTCAATGTGGTGAAATTGCCCTCTCTCCCCAGTGTCACTCTGACACTGATTCCATTGGGGATCAGAAGGTGATACCCCATGCCTGGAGCTTTAGCATGCTGAACCAGAGAAGCAGTCATAGAGTCAAGTCTCTCCAACATTCCCACATGCCCTGTCTCTTGTTTTTCTTTCCTCCCCATGGGGATAGGAAAGGGCTTTCTCGAGTATTCCTGCACTTGCTTTAAGATGGGATCTGCCAAGGAGAACACAGTTGCCCTTCATTCCCTCCCTGAAATCTCATCATCGCTCACAGAAGACCAAGGAATGTAGGCATACCTGGACAGACTGTGTCACACCATATCTTCTGAATCATTCACATTCCCAAGGATGACAAGCCAGTGTCTGTCTCCTAGATCCATTTGTCTTTCCTAAAATCACTTATTTCTCCTTAAAATTACCTACCTATATTTCCCACCTCCCCTGCCCTAAGAAGAAAGATACCTAAGCATCTAAACCTCACTGAGCTATTAGGTGCTCAGCTTTCTATGATTCCCCCAGGTTCATTTAGTAAAACCATACGCTCTTTAGCCTATTGATCTCTCTAATGTCAATTTATTCCACTAAACTTTCAGAGGGCAACAAGGAAGTTTCCCCTTTACTCCTATCCTTCCATTTCTGCTTTTCATTTTCCATAGCTCTTAATTATGTTATAAAAATATCACTTATTTGTGTACAAAGTCATTATTTAACTTCACTAGAATGTCGACTCCATAGAAGAAGGGTTGGTACTTACTTCTTCATTGACATATCCCTGTTGCACAAAGAAATCAGGACAAAGAAATCACACGACCTATAAGCAGGTATAAGGACCCTGTGCACAATATTTAGGATGAATTTTGTCTTCTGATCTATCTTCTGCATCTGATTGCATTTCACAGTGGTGAATTGGCCCCACATCTCCATAACTCTGAGTTGAATTCCTAAAACAAGATATTAACTCATCAATAGTTAATGATCCAGGAGTTAAACTGTGTTTTAGTCAGCTTTTTTGGTGCTGTAACTCAAACACCCAATCAGAACAACTGTGAGAAGGAAGACTTTATTTGAGGGCCCACGGATTCAGAGGTCTCGGTCTGCAGACTCCAGGCTCCATTCCTCAGTGGTCGAGGTGAGGCAGGGCATCATGGTGGAAGAGTGTGGCAGCAGAAGTGGCTCACCTGATGATCAGGAAGCAGAGAGAGACTGCACTTGCCAGATACGAAATATGTATCCTAAAGCCAAGCCCCTAAAGTCCTGGCCCCTCCAGCCACACCCCACCTGCCTTTAGTTACCACTCAATTAATCCCATCAGGTGATTAATTCCTATTGGTTCATTTCTTCTCTGAACCTTCTTGCATTGTCTCAGACATGAGCTTTTGGGGTATTCCTCACATCCAAACCATAACAGACTGCAAGACAACAAAAGCCCTCAAAATGCAATAAGTCTGGATACAATTGTGTGCCTACATCATCAGAGAGAATAAGTGCTCTGAATATGCAAAGACAATTTAAACAAATATGTTACAAGAAGTGGGTCTTTTCCCCAGCAAAAACTCTTTATTCTTTAAGTTCATATTGTTCAACTCTTTGAGGTTATTTGATTTTTCTCTTTGTTTTATTAGATGTCATACCCAGGGGTCTCCTGAAATGTACTTTTTTTTGCAAATTAAAATTATATTTAATCAACTCTCTCCTGACCATTTCTTAAATTGCTCTAAATCCACTTAAAATAAATGTAGCTACAACACTGATGATATTTCAAAATCAAACTGCAGAGGAGGCAAGAGGCCTCACACAAAATGGTACTTTTGGGGAATATCTTCACTATTAGGGGAATCAAAGAAAGTGGTTTATAAGGCATGTTTCACCATATTTTTTTCATACCATTATAGTTTATAATTACAAATTATCTTGGAAATTCTATTTGTCCTAAAAGTGATTTTTAAATTTTCCACAAATTCTGTTAACAATTCCTCTTCCCCATCTTCTCTACATAAAAGACCATCAAATCTCCCTAGTAAGTTCGCCTTTTTAACACTCTTTAAAATAGGTTGGAAGGGCTTGCATCCTTGAGAAAATGTTCTGAATGAAAAATCTCAGACAGTCCTCTTCCTAATATGTTAGTCCTGATATATTAGGACCATTGCTACCTGGGGCTTTGGGAGATAAAACTCTAAAGAGCGGCCTTTTGAGTCTAATTGCCTTTCTGTGGATCACTGCTCTGTCTTTGTTCTCATTTCACATGCCCAGAGTCACAGAGCTAGAAAGTCCTTCAGTTGTATGACTCCACACACTATTTCCAATTACAGGCTGGGCAGGATACACATAAAGTTGTTTTCAGTGTCAAATCAAGTAGCACAAATACTTTTGTGCTTAAATAAGGCAAAATGAAAATATCAGTAGTCATGCAAACAAAATGTAGACAAAAGTAGCATAAAACCACCTTAAGGAAACATGATAGGAAAAATATTTTAAAGATGAAAATAGAAATTAAAATAGAAATAAAATGGAAAATCCAATATGAATTTTAAAAAAATAGCAACTGTTAATTTTATATTAAAGTAATAGAATATTTACAGTTCTATTAACTATGGGAAAAACAAGAAGAGAAAACACAAATTTTGGAAAACAGGGTATATTAAATAATAGCTATGGGAGTCAAATGCTTTGAACTAAGCTCCTACACTGTGTCCCAATAGACTAGTTGTCTGGATCTGGAATGTCTCCCAAAACTCATGAGCTCAAAGCTTGATCCCCAGCTGGTGGTGCTATTGGGAGGTGGCAGAAACTTTAGGAACTGGAGCCCAGTTGGAAAAGGTAGGTCACAGGGGATACCTTTGAAGGGTACATTTTTCCATGGACAATTCCCACCCCCCTTTCCTGCCATCTTGAGTTGAACACCTTTGCTCCATCACCTTTGTCATTGTGATCTGCCTACCATAAGCCCACAGTGGGTGGGACAAAGTGACTGCAAACTAGCACCTCTAAAAGCATGGGACGAAATAATTGCTTCCTCCTTGAAGTTGTTTTTCTTAGGAATTTCATCACAGCCACAGAAAGCTGATCAAGACAACGGACTAACACTCAAAATGGATTCACAGCCTGAAGTTCCAAGTCACTAATATGAAACTAAACTCTTAACGTGAACTTCTAAGAAATCAGAATTAGAGAATTAATAACCAAATGTCCAAAACAGGCCAATTTAAATTGGCTTAGGAATGAAGTTTGGTGGGTTGGGGATATAGCCCAGTTGGTAGAGTGCTTGCTGTGAAAGCACAAGGCCCTGGGTTCAATCCCCAGCACTGCAAAAAAGCAAACAAATAAACGAGTAAAGTTTGCTCTGCTTTAATCCTTACACATAAAAAGTAATATGATGTTAGCTAATCAGATATTTTCCTATTGTTCTATCTCATCTTAAAAGCAAGATAACTTTGAAATGCTCATTTCCTTTTTGTTCTTTGGTTTTTGCTCTTTTCAACATTAAAACCAAGCTCTTCTACATAGTACTCACTTTATTTTATGGAATAAAGTGTTTCCTAATTCTAGAATCAAAATAAAATCCCAAAAGATCTTTAAACTAAATGGTTATAATTCTGTTTTCTGACAGATCCCATGCTGGGAAATCATTAATAAAAATAGCAAGGTTGTAGAATGAAAAGTTAATATTTATGAGTTAACTGCCTTCCTAATGGCATGCAGGAGGAATTCGAATTCAAAAAAACAAATCACATGCACTATCACTTCCAAAGTAAGCACATAGATGTAAATTTAACAAAATATGTACAATATCTAAATGAGGAAAACTATAACACTCTGAGAAAAGAAATCAAAGAACTGCATAAATGGAGAGTTTGTCCATGTTCATGGATAGGAAGACTGAATATTGATAAGATGCCAGTTCTTCCCAGCTTGATCTATAGATTTACTGCAATTACAATAAAACTCCCGGCTAATTGTTCTGTGGATGTCACCAAGGTGATCCTAAGATTTACACCACATGCAAAAGACTCAGAATAGCCAACTTGGTATTGAAGAACAAAGTTGGAGAACTAATAAATACCTGGCTTCAAGATTTCCTGTAAAACTATAGTAACCAAACAGAGCAGTATGAATGAAAAAATAGAAAAACAGCTCAATGCAACATAATAAAGTTCAAAAATAGATCCTCATAAATAACAATGCAGGAGACCAAAATATGCCACCCCAAAGTATGCCTCTCTGGCAAAAGGATTATTTTGAGCTGATTATTTTGTGAAATAGCATACACAGAAGAGGCTCTGAAACAGAATACAATTACCCTTTTGTTAGAGAAATTTATATTTATAAAGAAAATCTGCATTTGTAAGGGAGTAACTCTAAATCACAAGAACCTCTTATCAGTGGAGAAGGCACTAACTTAAATCTGCAAAGCTACTGAGACAATAAAAACACTCAGTGGTTGCTAAGACCTGGGGGACTGTGGAGGGAGGGATGAACAAATAGAGCATAGTGGATTTTTAGGATAGTAAGATTCTTCCAGATGGTATTATAATGGCAGATGCATGCAATTATATATTTGTCAAAATTCAGAGAATGTACAATACCAAGTGTAAACTCTAATACATACTATAGATTTGGAACGACAATGATTGTGACATCCTCTGGTGCAGACTGTTGATCAGGGTGGAGGCTGTGTGTTAGAGGGGACAATAAGTGTACAAGGAAACTCTCTGTACTTTCAGCTCAATTTTACTGTGAATCCAAGTTTCTCTTAAAAATTGTCTATTTAATACAAGACTGTAATGGAAAAATACACAGAAATAATTTGAGCAGGCTATCAAAGAATTGTTTGATATTAAGATTAAAAACTCTGGAGCAGTCAGAAGATTCTGTATTCCATCGTTTCAAACTTAAAAGGAACAACTAGTTCCTGTGCAATAGTTATCACAAAGAAAATGAAACAAATCACATGAATATGATGAAAGTGGTCATCACTAAAGAAAAGAGATTACAAAGAATTATGTCCTTTCTAGTTTAGTGTTGTATTAAATTTTTATCCAACTGATGCACATGCTTAAATAAACATTTTTGGGGACTGAAATACACACATAGAAATATTTGTTTTACATTCTGTGGCCTGAAACACAAACACAAATTTTTGAAAGGCATGAATTTCAGTGTTAAAAAAGAAGTTTAATGAGAATTATATGTTGTAGGAAAGAAAAAGTAGTATCTTTTCCTGACTCATTACAAATTCTACAGCTGAAACATGACCAAAACAAGATTAACAACAGGAAAGCATAACAACATTGTTTAATGAAAAATTCATGATATAGGAGTCTCCATAAATGGAGTCCCAGAGACCTGGGAAAATGCGTTTTTATGCTAAGTCCGGTGAAAGACATGGATAGTTGTGGATGTGATTGGACAAACAGTTATGATCTAATGGCAATAAACTGGGGGATCTTAGCAAGCTTGTTTACCCAGATCCTTCTTTGCCTCTCTGTGTAGTGTTTTGACCCCTGTATACAGGGTAATCTGGAATGAGAGTCTTATGACCTATTAAACATTAGGCAAGGTAGGTTAGAGAATTCCTTTAGGATCGCTCTAAACACATGTAGACAAGTAGGGAAAGGTCAAAGTGATATTGCTTCTGTTGTGTTCTCAATTTGCCATATTTGGGGGTATTAAGTTCTGAGCCCTGACAACATAAAGGCCTAAAGTGAAACAAATTTTATCAAGTACCCAATGTATTTGCAAGGATAATACATATGTGATTTAAATGTTTATGTAAAATCAAGTATATTGTCCATAACATCCACATTTTTTTGTGGATCTAACCCATAAGGAACAGGGATCACAAATTCCTCAGATTTGTGTTTCCAATATATAAAGGAAGGGGAGGAAGTTCTGTTTGTTTTGTTCTCTGGAATATTTTAAGGAGCTATAACAGCACTAAGCCTTTTGCAGACACAGGGTAAGAAGGTACATTTTTCTTGAATAAATGATTAATTTTTAAGGAACACACACACACACATATGCTTTGGCATTATATTTCAAAATTTATGAGGAACTTCATTCCTGGATTGCTATCTTTGAATTTACATATCTGCTTTATTTATCTGCTTATTTCTGGTTGTTTAAGTTCTTACTAGTGGACACTAAATATTTCCAGGTCCCTGTCTTCCAGTCACAAGGTAGGATTCCATTTCTCAGACCCACTTGTAATGAGATGAGACTGTTTCTGACCAATGAGTTGTGAACAGAAATGACAGCCAGGGAAGCATTTCATTATTAATGCAAGATACTTTTCCATCCTTTCATCTATCAACCATAGTAACCAGTAATACTTAAACTTGGGAATTTATGGACAGAGCTCAGAAATGATCTTGATTATAAACTGTACAATGAACAAAAACTAAATGTTGGCTATAATACAAAGTATTTATACTTAGTATGTATACTAAGATGTTGCAATTATTCATTGCTACAGTACATTTTAGTCCATCTTGATAGACACACTTGTCCAGTAATAAACCATATTAATTATTATTGATAATTATTCTAATTTTAGCAAGCTTTAATCTCCATTTTACTATATTTCCTTTTTTTTTAATTCCTATATTTTCCATGGATATCATTCCCCATTTATTTTCAAAAAAAAATCTACTTGTGTTTTAGTTGGGATTAAATTGAATTTATAGGTGCATTTTATGAGGATTTAAACTTTTCAAATATTGAGTTTCAGTACAAGAGTATTCAAGTACTTCAAACTTTATTTAGTCTCCTCAATAAAAAAAAAAAACTTAAAAATTACCAACATAAAAACTGTGCATATTTTCTTTTCAATCTATTTTAGGAAGCCTATTTTTCTGATTGCTATAGTAAATGAGACTTTTTAAAATAATGATTCTTCTACAAAGTACTCAAAAATCTTTACACCAAGAATGCTAATAACCCAATCAATAAATGGGCCAAGGAAATGAACAGACACTTTACCGAGGAAGATCTACAAACAATCAACAGATTTATGAAAAAATGTTCAACATCCCTCGTTATAAGAGAAATGCAAATCAAAACCACCTTAAGATTTCATCTTACCCCAATTAGAATGGCTTTTATTAAGAATACAGGCAACAACAGGTGTTGGCGAGGATGTGGGGAAAAGGGTACACTCATACATTGCTGGTGGGAGTGCAAGTTGGTGCAGTCACTCTGGAAAGCAGTGTGGAGATTCCTTAGAAAACTTGGAATGGATCCACCATTTGATCCAGCTATCCCCCTCCTTGGCCTATACCCAAAGGACTTAAAATCAGATTACTACAGGGGTACAGCCACATCAATGTTCATAGCTGCTCAATTCACAATAGCTAGATTATGGAATCAACCTAGATGCCCTTCAGTAGATGAATGGATAAAGAAACTGTGGTATATATACACAATGGAATATTACTCAGCCATAAAGAAGAATAAAATTATGGCATTTGTAGGTAAATGGATGATGTTGGAGACTGTTATGCTAAGTGAGATTAGCCAATCCCAAAAATCCAAAGGCTGAATGGTCTCTCTGATAATGCATAATGTGGGGTGGAAGGGTGGCAAGAATGGAGGAAGGATAGATAGCATAGAGGGAAGGGAGGGGTGAGGTCAGGGTGGGGAGGTAATAATAACAGAATGTGTGACAGACATTATTGCCCTGTGTACATGTATGAATGCACAGATGGTGTGACTCTACTTTGTGTACAATCAGAGAAACAATAGCTGTCCTCCATTTGTGTTCAATGAATCAAAATTAAATAAATTCTAAAAAATAAAATAATGATTCTTGACTGATTAATAATTTTACATTAAATGTCTTGATGTTTTATATATTTTTAAAACTACCTATATAAATCCCCTTAATTTTTGAAAACACTTTGTTTCTATTTATTTTGTCTTTTAAAATATGTAGAATCACAAGATATTAGTTTTACTTCCTCTTTTTCCATGTTTATGCCAGCATCACTTTTTAAAAATAATACTAAGTGGGAAATACTTATAAAGAAAAGTATAGAGAATAAGAAGCCAACAAATAAAAAGTTCTAAATCATATGGCACTAACTGTCAGTGATGTAAATAGTTTTGAAATTAAAGTGAAGTATTACCACATCTTAAAAGGTCATTATGATAAGAAAAAGTAATTTTCCATAAGAAATGCTTGAAGCAACGTAATTGCAAAAGTATTTTACTGCTGAAAAACAACAGTGAAATGAGGTATTAAAATCAGCACGTTTCACCAGTTTTGATGTTGGCCATAGTCAGCAAGACCAATGTTTCCCTGCTTATGTGTGCAGACCGTAAGGCACCCAGCTGAGTGTTTCTACATGCTTTCTGCAAATCGTGGTATTTATGATTTGTTGCAATTAATATTTAGGTCTCCTTCCTAAAGCCAGAAGTTATAGTCATTTTGGCAAAATTCTCCCTGCATATTCTGCCAATTTCAGAGTTATACCAACCCTTGCCTGGCTTCCATTGGTCTGAATATTCTTTCTTCTTCATATTGGTTTCCCTGACTTCAGAACGCCTGCAGAATTATTTGCCCAGTGGCATCTGACCTTAATGGACAGACTGACAGTTCTTTCACCACAATCTCCATTTCTAGAGATGAGAAAATGAGTGAGTTTTATGAGAGAGTGAATTTCATGTCTGCCTAATAAACAGATGTAGGGCCTGGGACTGGGGACAGAGCCTTGGGAGCTAGTGAGCATTCCTAAATGACAACACTTACAACTCCCTTCCACAGCAGATTTTGAAAATTCTTTGAGGGTAGGAGTGTTTTTAGTTATCATGAGAGGTGGGGAAGAGCTACTGGCTTTTATTAGACATGGCCAGAAATGCTAAACGTCTTGCAGTACAAAGTAAAGAATTGAACTGGCCATCTAAATCACAACCAAAACCAAACCAAACAAAAAAACACAGAATGTATGAAGCAGCCTTTGTCCTTGAAGCTGCTTTCACCCACCAAGGCAAGAACAGACATCTGATTCCTACTCTTCTAACAACCTTGTGATCCTTCCAGGCCTACAGTAGTGTACTATACTTTCTACCTCTTTTTCAATATAAGCATAGCTGTACCATTGCTTGGGGCCCTGGAATATGAAAGGGTGGTAGAAACTTTGAAAACCAGTGCAGAATCCTCCAACTCTGCTTGTTCTATTCTCTGAACTGATGTAAGTATGTTAAGATGCAACTCTGACAACTTGCATGCCTAAGAAATTATATGCACACAGCTAAGTCTCACTGTGCCCCTGTGGAAAAGAAATAAATGTTTACTAATCTACTAATATTTTAATTTGGTCCATTACTGCAGGAGATCCACCCTACCCTGACTGATAAAACCCGTTGGGGTATCATGAATCAGATTGCCTCTCTGTACCTATAATGGACTGAATTGTGTCCCTCCAAAATTCACAAATGGAAGACCTCACTCCCAATGTGGCTCTACTTTGAGACAGGGCATTAAATGATAGTTAAGCAAGGTCATAAGGACCACAGGTCCCCTAGAAAAAGGAGAAAAAACACAGATGTGTGCACATGGAGGCCAGGTCTTCTGAGTACAGGACAAGAAGGTGGCTGTCTGTGAATTAAGGAAAGAGGCCTCAGGAGAGGCCAAACTTGCCAACACCTTGATCTTGGACTTCAGGCCTCTAGAACTGTGAGAAAATAAATGTGTGTGGTCCAATCCATCCAAACTTAGGGTTCTATTACAGAAGATTTAATATGCTACAATCCCAATTCTCCTTTCTTTTGAGTAGTTTTTCAACTCTCTTTATTTCCACCCTCAGGGCTGAGCATGGTGGCACACGTGCCTGTGATCCCAGGAACTTGGGAGGCTGAGGCAGGAAGATGGCCACAGACCCACCATATGTTAACTATGCTGATGTCCCACCAAGCCCCCAGTGCAGGCTGTCACTCTGGGCCCCCTGCTTACATGAGAAAGCAGCTTTGAAGTTTCTTCTGCAGTGAGTCCTCCAACCTGGATTTCAATTTAGGGCTTCAGTTAATCCTTCCTGTGTTTTCATCCTCACTCTTTCTTGAACTTATTGTGAGACCTTGGGTAGGTTACTTTATTTCTCTGAACCTGTTTACTCATCTTTAAAATGGAGATAGTATTAATATCTACCCCATAGTGTAGTAGAGAGGATAAAATGAGCTCATGAGAAAATAAAACACTTAGGATAGAGCTTGGTTGACAGTGAACACCTAAGAGTGTCATGTTTCATTATGATAATCTTTAGATTGCAATGTTCGAATCACCAAGAATCTCATTAAACTATTTGGGACTCTGGTATGGCAAGTGAGGTACTTTGGTAACTTTGGGAGGGGAACCTCCTTACATCTTGTACCCTGGCTGCTTCAGTTGCCTTCACCCTAGTCCTGGGCCACAGAAGACTGATTAATCCTCCAAACTCTATGTCTCAAATAGGCCAAGTTCTCTTCCCAGTATTCCTAGAGAACAAGCAGAATTTCTGAGCCCGAGGCCCCGCTTTGGGGGTAATTCATTTTAAAGATCCTGATTCCAATGCTGCCTCTGGCAGCATTGTGGTGGCAGGACTCTCGTGTGTCTTAGACTCAATTCTATTCAACTTATATGGTAGTCGAAGACATTTTAGGCCCCTAAACAACGATAATGACAAATTAAAGTTCAATGAGCAATTTGCTCACAAATCAAAGAATTTGTAAGGACATTTAGAATTGCTTGAAGGAGACAGAGCATGCAGAGTTTGATAGCAAAATGCAACTTCATTTGAATTTTATAACAAGGAAATAAAGGCCAGAGATGTGCTTGTTTTCACACTAAAGGAAATAGCTTCTATCAGCTAGAAGATCAGCTCCAATAACTTCGGGGATCCATTTGGCTTTATTAGGTCTGTTGCCATTGTGATGGGCTAAGAACTTTCTTTTGAAGAAAAGTAATTACTGTACCAGAGCCCCTAGTCAAAGAAACGCAATTGTGTTTTAAAAATCTACTTGCTCAGCACAATTTAGTTTCTCTGTGTGCTTCTTGGTAAGCTGGATCGATATATATAGATCTCCATGATGGCCAGAGCTTAAATCCTCACTTACACTCTGTGGCGATTCTACAATGGAAGAGAAACCACTGTGTGAAAACATCCTCAACGAAAGCTAAATTAGTACCTCATCGCATTCACAAAGCAGTCTCAATTGTCTCCTGGGGTCTTAGAATAGTTTAGGAAAGAATATTTTTAAATAGCTATTTTGGGCCCATCACTGCAATATATGATAGACTTGAATTATATGATTTGAATTATATGATTTTTATCACTACCACAAAAGTATGGAGTGGAAAATGCCTCAATCACCCTCAATAGGATACATGAAACTAAAAGGCAAGAAAAGAAATCTGAACCCTTGCAAAACAGTCAATTACTCAGCTATATTTAGTCAAAGATTTTTTTAATGGGTATTTACTTCAAATCCCTATAATGTCCTACTTAGAGTTGGTATAGATATAAATACCTTTATCTAGATTTACAGTAAACTCTCTATGGTTTGAATGATCATTCAATTTTCTTGAGTGATCATTTTTTCCTTCCCCAAGTCCCCTGAACAATGCCTCCCTGCCTGTTATGGAAAGATATTGAAACCAGACAGATGGACCCGAGACTCTGACAGTGAAATTTTCAGACTGAGGGAACAACTCCTTTAACAGAGTGTCATTTTAAAGAGTTTTATTTCTGACATTTTCTTTCTAGAAGGATTGCTCACCAAAATGAGAGCCTCCTGACATAACTTTTGTACAATTTTTTTTTTCAGGAGACCCTTTTCCTCAGTGTTGGAAGATTTGTGTTGGTTTGGAGTCCTGAATTTCCTTTTAACCAATCAAGGAAACCAAGACCCTTTATTTAGAAAAATTAACGCACAACAAATTCAGTTTAACATAATCTGAAGAAGACTTCACTCTAATATTTCTGAAATGGCGAATACAAATTAAAAGTAAAATGATATTTTCCCTAATGTTGTTCTGTGGCAGGCCTTGATTTGAGAAAGAAAAAGAAAAAATCCATCTGGCCTTAATAAAGATTTGTGCTTTCCGGGTTGCTGGGGTATATTGTTTCCTTTCCATTTTTACAGTGAGGGCTAATTCTTAGTGCTGTGGAACTAAACAATGTATTTTCTTTTTATAGAGATCAGTCTTATTGATTCCATAAGTCTTCATTAAAAAATAAATGAATAAGTGTTGAGCATCTCCTTGGAGACACTGATATGATAAGTCCTATGCCAGAGAGAAGCAAGATGTGCTCACAGGAGAAGACTTTCATCCAATCTGTGGGTTAGGCACGGCTCCCCAGAGGACGGGGACCTGGGTCAAATTCTGAAAACAGGCAGCAATTACCAAAATGAAGAATGGGAGGAAGGATTTTGCAGGCTGCATGAGAAGTGGATGCAAATCACATTACTGAAGTCTGATCATGATGCATTTCCATCTAAACCCTGTACTTTCTCAGATGTCACACAAGCATCACTAATAGGCAGCCCTGCACATACAAGGTTCCATCTGGATTCCCCTTCTCTGGCAATGGCACCACACGTAACTCTGTCTCTAAACCAGAAAGCAGGAAGTCACACTTGACATCTCCTTCTTCTTTACTATAATATTAAAGGAAACACCACATGTTCTCTGTTCTATCTACTGGGCGTTCCTTTAAGCTTTCATTTCCTCTTTACCCATAATACCTACTTCTTTAAATGGATTTTTGACCCCCTTTATTCTTGAATGAGCTTTTATTAAATAATTAGCTACCTTTGAAATTCAGCAGTTATTGGTAGTGATGGTAAGATATGTACCAAATACTGAAGACACAAAGACCAATGTGTATGACCATGGCTTCCAAATAGATCATGTCTAATGGAAGAGAGAGAGAGATGTAAACAGATCATTTTCATATAAGTCCTGATAAAGACACAGAAAAAAAAATCATCCCAGGAGCAGGAGAGGGCTGGAAAGCCTTCCAGGTGTGCTAAAAGCCTGTGGTGAGACATTAAATATAAGAAGAAAACACATCTGGGGAATATCCTAGAGAAAAAAAGAATTAGCAAAGGCTGGGTGGAAGATGGAAGGAGCTACAGTGTTGCTGAAACATCCACTTGGAGTAGGAAACAAGGCAGATAGTGTACTCTTCCTTGACGGTTGTCATTTATGTGTTTACTTCTAAGAGCCTCAAAGGAACCAAATCCCATGTTGGTTTCCTTCACAAGATATGGTCTCAAAAAAATGAGGATTCACTTTTACAACGTGTAAGAAAGACTGACATTGAAATGTGATATTTAACCAAAGATCATATGAGAATTTAACTTTCATCATGTCAGCTGCATAAGTATAATATAATACTATAATAGTATAATAGACACACTTTATATAATGAAATATATAATATAATATAATACTATTAATATAATATAATACTATTATAGTATAATAGACACACTTTCTTATCCGGTCCAGTAGAGTAGTGTAGCCATTCCCACTGACAAATGGCTGTCTCTGAATTTTCTTTGCCTACACTTTGCAATCTAGGAACCTAGAAAGGTAGCACATATAGTCTAACTCAAGGTATCACACAAACCAAAGCATGGCCCATGCATTTCTGCACTGTTGCTCAAAGATTGCAAAAGGTGTACTTTTCACATTCCATACGTTAGCATAAACCAACATCAGAGGTAGCTGTTTGATGTCTATGACTACAGGTGGAAAAGAAGTTGAGATGTTCAAAGATGTGTGTGCACAAGTGAATCTCAAGTATCACAGCACTGCATCTGTCTTTCAATAGCTATTTCTTGAGGACCTATAAATTACCTAGAATAAGGATAGAAGGCAAAGTCCGAACCCTAATAAAACCCATGATCTTAGCCAGGCATGGTGGCACGCGCATGTAATTCCAGTGACTCCAGAGCCTAAGGAAGGAGGATTGCAGTTTTGAGGTCAGTCTCAACAACTTAATGAGACCCTGTCTCAAGAAAATACTGGAAATAAGAAGGATGGAGGATATAGTGCAGTGGTAAAGTGCCCCTGTGTTCAATCTCTAGTATCCAAATCAAAACAAAACATGATCTTGCTGGAGAAACCAAATATAATACATGGAATATAAATAACCATGTAAATAAAAACAACCATCAATATAAGAGACTTCATTCCACAGGAAAAGACTTTGAAATAAGCAGTTTAATATAGCTGGTAAATAACAAAGACCAGTGGATTCAAAGCATGAAGTCTGGGTGGTTTACCACAGTTCTGGTAAATAACATCTATATGACACAGAGCAAGTCATTTAGACTCTCTCTGACTTGTGAATTCAGATAAATGTACTTGATATGCCAACTTCACTGAGCTTTGGAAAGGTTCAAAGTACTGCTAATACTGTAAAATAATACCCAGATGGAATAAAATGAGCCTATGCTAGGGATCTTTGGTGGATGTTCTTCCTTTTCCTCTCTTCTTCATTCATTTTTAAGTTGGCTCTTCTCTTACTACAATTACTAAATATTCAATTAAATATGACTATTTTTTGTATCAAGTAAATGAATAATTGAGCCATTATTACATTCTAGTCAACTTGTACAATGTTGGGGATTCACTTACAAACCTGTCATACGAGGACCCTATGCCTTGCAGAAATTGGCATATAATGGGTTCTCAGTAAATGCCACTTTTACATTTAACAAACTTCAATTTCCATATTTGGTGAGTTCAGAGAGGTAATTGAGAGTAAATGAAAGAAGTTCACGACAGAGGAAAAAATTTTGATTGCTGCAAAAGTGGTTTCCATTCCAAAATATGTTAGGACTGATAAAAAAAATTCTATTCAGTTGATTTCCAAAATTTATCAGCCAAGAAGCAAATAATAGGAGCTAGAAGTGTATAACAGGGATAGGAAAAACAGCAGATGAAATCTTGACAAATTTGGAGCCTCATTCCTAAACACATACTGTTGACCATCTCCCATGGTTATAGAATCCCTCAGGGTAGGAAAGTCCCATAATGATCAACCCCATACATAAAATGGTGTAGTCACTGCATCTAACAAACACATCCTCCTGTATCCTTTAAACCAGGTCTAGATCACGTATAGCACCTAACATTGTATAAATGCAATACAAATAATTGTCATACTGTACAGCTTAGGAAATAATGACAAGGGGAAAAAAGTCTGTAATACTTAGTACAGTTACAGAAGAAATGTTTTATGGCTATTGGTCACATACCCAGACTTTGAACCCATGACTAAGGAGGGTCAACTATGTATGTAAAAACATGTGTATATGTGTAAGTATATATACAAACTAAATTAACACATAATAACAAATAAATTAGCAAATGAAAATACAACATCTAAGTAAGTATGACTGAAATAGACATTTTCATAGTTCAGTTTTGAATGTACTTGAAGCATATAATCTTGCTGGAGAGAAATTTTAAAATGAGATATAACTGCACTTACTTTTCTGTATGATCATTTTTCTACCTGCTTGGCAGCTGAACATAATACAAATTTATTAATTTCTGTGGCTCAGGAGTCTAGGTGTGGCTGTGGTGGGTTCTGTCTCAGGGTATCAAGCTATAATCAGAGTGGCAGCCCAGAATGAGGCCTCATCTGAGCTTCCAAGCTCACTAGAGTTGTTATCAGACTCTGGCCCTTGAGGTTGTGATGCTGAGGGCATCAGTGCTTGCTAGCTGTTGGCTAGAGGCTGCCCTCATCTCTGTAGAGGCCACCCATCATCCCTTGCTTCCTGAGGCTCCCCGAAGTGCCGATTGCTTCCTCAGAGCCAGCAAGAAGGAGACTGTAAGTAAGACAGACACTGGAATTTCATGCAACCTACATACACATGTAATCACATACTTTCCATCACTGTTGCCATTTTCTGTTGTTTCAAAGCAAGTCAGAGATCACCACCATGCATACAGGGAGGGAATTACACAACACTGTGAATGGCAGTAGCTATGGATAGGGGTACCACCAGGAAACAGCCCAAAGAGGTAACTCAACCTAGGAAGGAAAGATGAGATAATAGTGTTTATTGGTGTGTCTAGTTATTTGTTATAACTAGGAGCAGTTTTAATTCTCTAATAAGTGAAGGCAAGAATGAGGGGGAGATATAAATGACTGGACTCTGGAAAATGAACCCAAATGTACATGATGTTATATTAGACATAAAATCAAGAGATCTACACACACATATAATTTAAAAATTGTTCTAAGTAGTAATAATAAAGGAAAAGTATATATAAAATACTGGATATGTGATCCTAACACCTAGAAAAAATTTATATGAATAAATATTCAGATTAGGAGATGCTACACTATTTCTAAATAATTTTTGGTCGTTGATAATTTACAAGCCTTCCAAAAGCTTAACTACTGCCTGTTGTTCTTGAAAATCAAAATAAAGCAATTCTCACAAAATATGACATTATTTAAATACAGAAAACAAAAATTAAAAATATACATGATTATAAATAACCTTGTGATTTTGATTTTTTTTAAAGGCTCACAAAAATTGACAAATTTATAGTTAAGGAAAGAAAAGAGAAAACAAAATTACATATTCTAGTAATGAAAAATGAGAAAAATCATATTACAAAGAGTTTAAAATATTTATATATAAAATATTATGTGCAAAACTAGGGCAACTAGTTGAAATAGTTGAAGAAAAATGATTACCTAGTCAAGTATAAGTTATCAAAATTGATCTGAAAGGAAGTAGAGAAATTGGACACAGAATACAGAAAATATAGGGCAATGAATTAAATATTTTACCACTTAGAAAGATTTAACTAGAGTAGAGCTTGGCAGCCCATCTGTAATGTTAGTGAATTGGGGAACTGAGACAGGAGAATCATGGGTTCCAGGCCAGCCTCAGCAATTTGGTGAGACCCTGTCTCACAATTTAGAAAATAAAGAAAAAAGGAACTGGGAAAAGTTAGCATTTGGGATGACATCAAGTTAAAAAGCTTCATCAATGCAAACACTTAAGAATGGAATAAAAGAACCTATGGAATGGGAGAAAATCTTGGCCAGGTACTCTTCTGACAGAGAATTAATATGTAAAATATATAAAGAACTCAAAGACTTCACACCAAAACAAACAACCCAATTAATAAATGGGCAAATGAACTAAACATGCACTTTACAAAAGAAGAAATACAAATGGTCAACAAGTAAATGAAAAAAAAAATGTTCAAGATCATTAGCAATTAGGGAAATGTAAATTAAAACTACACTGAAATTTCATCACATACCAGTCAGAATGGTAGTCATTAAGATTGCAAATAATAACAAATTCTGGAGAGGATGTGGAGAAAAAGGAACACTTTTACACTGTTGGTGGGACTGTAAATTAGTTCAACCACTATGGAAATCAGTATGTAGTGTCCCCAAAAGACCAGGCATGGAACTGCCAAATGACTCAGCCATACCACCCCTCAGTATTTATCTAAAGAATTAGAGCCATCTTATTACCATGATACATGCGTACCCATGTACAGCAGCACAAGTTTAGCAGCACAATTCACAAGAGCCAAACTATGAAACCACCCTAGGTGTCCATCAGTGGATGAATGAATAAAGTGTGGTAGATACACATGTGGTTTATTCAGCCATAAGTAAAAATGAAATTATGTCATTTGCAGGAAAATGGATGGAACTTGGAACATTGTTAAGCAGAATAAACCAAACTCAGAAGGTCCAGGGTTGCAAGTTTTCTCTCATATGTGGCAGCTAGAAAGGAAAGAGGAAAAGAAAGGTGGAGGGGGGTGTCATGAAAATCAGAGGGAGATCAGTAGGAGAGAGAAAATAGGTAGTATTGGGGAAGGGAAAAAGGAAATATTGGGGAATCACATTTTCAAATTATTTTGTTATATCCTGTGCACAAATAAATAAGTAACAATAAATACCACCATTATATGAAACTATCATATAGATTGAAGATTTTTATTTGCTTTGTGGTCCTGCAAATAATGCAAGCAAACAATTAAGACTAATAGGAAACAAAACAACAATAATAAAACTAAAAACAACCTGAACTTTGGTTAATTGAGGGAGACCAGTGCATGCATTTAAAAACAATGACTTAGTTTTGTGTTTATTGACTTTCCATGTGTATATCTTATTTCTTCTTCTTCATGGGAGCTTAAATACAGACTGTTTTTGCAATTTTTATATACATAATCCTTTGCATCTTTTCTTACTTAATAACTGGTATGGCATGTACAATATGTGCTACTGCTGGAAACCTATTTCTTCTCAGTTCTTAGTATTGCATCCAGTAAATAACAAATAATAGAAAGGAACTAGCTGAAAATGAGAGGGGAATGTAAAGAGGGAAATTTGAGATAATGCAGCTCATCCCTTATATGTCAATATTCTTTAGCTACCTGTCTGATACTCTCTTTGGCCTGGAGAAGGGTTGAATTGCATTGTGTTAGAATTACCTCATTATTACCTGGTTCTCTCACAGGATTTAAAGATCTCACAGGTCCAGAAATGGTGGCTTTATTTACTCTCTTCTTTCTGGAATGTAACTGGCAGTTGGGCATACACATGTATTGAATTGTGGAAAGGGGAGGAAGAGAGGGAAGGTATAGAATATCGTTACGGTGCCTGGCACCTGTGTGATCTTGCAGAACACTGTCACCCCGCACTCCCCTCACTCCAGTCCCCCTGCCCCACTGCCTTTGTCCAGTGCACTGCTCACTTTTCTGATTCAGATAGCAATCCAAGCAACAAAAAGGTTATCCAGCAATTCATCAATTCCTCACCTCCCTGCTTAGCTCTCCTGGCAGTGTTTCAGCCCCTGGTGGGAGATCCACAGTCTTTGGCTCTGCTTACAGAATGGCCAAAGAGCACATCTGGATTGAGCATTTCATTTTCAATCCAAACCTGGTTGTATTAACGCTCTGTCATACTTAATATATACTGGGCAACATGTAGTCTGCTAGATTCAGACTCATAGGAAAAAGACAAAGCATGACATTGTTGAAGCCATACCAGCAGGGGGTATAATTCTTTGTAAAGCTATATAATATGTTCCAAATATATTGCAGCTGTTGATAGGTTTTATTACATTTGCAGTTAGGGACCTTATTATATTTGCAGGAAAGATTTATTATATTTACTTTTATTACTATAGCAGTTCGGGATATTTTCATATTTGTCATGAACTTATTCCATTTATGCTCATTGAGTTTATATCTTAAGTTTGCTACATGAGCAGTCTATGAATAATTTCACCTGTTGTCGTTACACTTGCAGTCAATTTTCATTACCACCCCGCTAATATTTCACAGCATCTGCAGGTGCTGCATATTACATTAGTGGCTTGAATATTTTAAAGTCAGCAGTAATGGGGCTGAGCAATCAGCTGAGGAAAGGGCAAGGAACCCATCAAATGCTCAAACCCTTGGCAGATGGAGGAAACACACTGGGCTGCGGAAGCTGGCTCTGATCACCAGCCCCATTTCAGGACTATGTGTCCAAATGACTTAAACCTATGCCTGACAAGCCCAGACTCACACACTCCAAATTCTCTGTATATCTTATTGCTTCAAATTTCCAACATTCCTTCACTGATAAACTAAATGAAGATAAGACACAAAGCTTGAATTTATGACAAATTTATGTTTCAGAGTGGTTCCTTGCCTGAACTCTCTCTACATGAAAAGCTACAAGATAAGTCACATAAAATCACATTACAGATGAGTATAAGCAGAATTCTTAGTCCAGTTCTTAGAACTGAGGGTAGAATTTAGCAGCTTAGAGTCTTCTTGTAGTCCCGGTCCCACTTACAGCCTCTACACTCTGCTAATAAATGGAGCATTGGATACAAACCTCTGTTTGAAGTTATGTGACTTGTTATTGCAGTTAATGATACCAGCAAGAGGCAGTTTGGGGCAAGGGGAAAACTGGAACAATTACAGTATATACTGGTCATAGCAGCTGCAGAAGGAAAATAATCATCATCAAAGAAGCTTAAGTTTAGTGAGTATTTACTGCTTGCCAGACTCAGTTGTGAAACTCCTTACATATATAAAATTAATTAAGCCTCTTAACAACCATTAAAATATTGGCTCCATTTTATGGGTGATAAACTGAATCACAGAAATTAAACATCTTGCCCAAAAGCACAGAAGATAGAAGTGGGTTCGAACCCAGACAATGGGACTTTTAGGCTCAATGTCTAAAGCCCTGGTCCATGATAATTATTCCCATCCCTCCAACTCAATCAAGGAAGACAGCCTCCTAGACTCCAATCAAATAACGATTCATATTACGCACTATACTATGCTCACTGGACTCTCTTCAGACCTATAGAGGATTCTACTTAGCCAATATTTAGATAAGTATATTTCCTACCAATTATCTGGGAAACTACTAATCCAGGAATAGTTTTCTCTTTCAAACTATTTGTGATACTCTGGTCATAATTTAAAGGCAAAAAACATGCCTAAATCATCCTTACAACCCCAGTGCCCTCAATATATGCTAAGGTAATGTGCGCTGAAATGAAGCATTTAGGATCACAGTATCATCATTGTTCAATTATCCCTCAAGCCACAAAGGTGAGGCTCAGAATCTGGAATTAGAGGTGAGAAAACCAGTTCACTGATGGTGTGACAGAGAGAAAACCAGGGACTCACAGAATATGTTCCTTCATTTAAAAAATCAGTTGAGACCAACACTTGCTATCTTCCTCACAGGTTATGAAGTATTAGGGTTACTTGATTTAGCCAATAAAATCAGAGATATTTTAGATAAAAATTCATTTATAGTATAAATATATCCCTTGCAATATTTGGGAGAGACTTATGCTAAAAATGTACTCATGTCTTATGATGAAATTCAAATATAACGGGACATTGTGTATTTTAATGGGCAAGTCAACATGAGGATTGAATGAGATAAAGCATGAAATAGTTAAACATTTGCTATCCTGACATAAGACGCTGAGATTGTAAATATGGCCAGTCCTTCTGAAACAGGAAAAAACACACAGGGAGAATTTAATACAGAACCTTAATGTCCAATGACTCTTGAAGACTTTTGTTCCCTAGTAGGTGGAAGGCTCTCTGAGTGGCTCCTTTGGAAAGGACTGACTGTCAGAGAATACCAAAACCAGAGACAAACCAAGGATCCTGTAGATCAGAGTTTTCCCAAACCTGAGAATCACCAAGTTGACTATACTAAGAGTCCCCAAATGGAAGGTTGTTACAGACACACCCTCCTGGGTCCCATCCCCAAACTCCAATGTGTACCTTTGAATTGGTCCCTTAAACTTAAACTTCAAGTAGCTAGACTCAGAATGACACTTTAGGAAAGACATTTCTGGCTGCACCCTAAATTCTTTCATGGCCATTTCTGTCTTTTTCCACCATCGCAACTTAGGTCTCATACAGAATCTGGCATAGGGACATAATCCTTAAATATTTGGTGATTAAATGGGTGTATAAAAGAATGGATCTCTTGCAAGCCTTGCTGAATGATAAAAGTTTACATTTGGGGCACATTTTCTAATTGATTAGGGATGTTCCATGTAGGATAGGGGAAGGAGGGCAGCAGTGTGTGAGGAGAGATTCAAAACAAGCAACAAGCCTTAGGTAACTGGATGGTAATGACAAGGGCCTGAGTTAAAGCTCCAGAATCTCTATGTCAGAATCTCTATGTGAGAGCCTCGTCTGAGAGGAGCCCTCTCCTTCCACTTAGTCTAATATATGACCACAGTCCCTACTCAGAAGCATTGGTCCTAAGAGAGCACCAGGAGTTTTCTTTTAAATAGTGCTTCATAGGGAAGATTCTACTTATTATCCTAAGCAACTAGCATATGTTAATTATCATCATCACCATCAAAATAAGTGGATTGAGAAAAGTCATACCACCTGCATTTTTATAAAAGCATTTCTTTCCCTCTTTGATGTTAGCATGCGATTAATGAACATTAGTTTCTCAGATCATTTAAGTTCGTAGTACTTGGTTCTTCATTTAAGAAATGACGGTCAGAATCATAACAGCATTTTCTGTTAGCACAGCATTAATTCTCTACTCCTCTGTGACAAGGTGCATATGTCTGCTCAGTTTAGGAGTAAAGTGTCAGCAAACTCACTTGCCTAAAGGTCTGGAGCCAGGTCTTCATTGACCTTTGTATCAGTAAAACAGATGCTTTGGTTTTTTTTTTACCTCCCGTCTTCTGGATTTCATTTTGTTCTGAATTTAAGCTGAAAGTTGTTATTTATTGTTCTCCTCTAATCTCCTCTCAACTGCAATATCTGGGTGCATGGGATGGGCTTGGAACCTTGAGAAAGGTCAAGAAGAAGTTTGGGGAACAAAATAATAGGGAGAGAGAGACAGAAAGAGAGAGAGGGGTTGATTGACTGGTAGCTATATTATTAAGACTGCAGTGTGGCCTAAGTAGAATTTTGTCCTTGGTGGATCATTATGGTTTATGGCAGTTTTGTTCACAGGCAAGTGGCTTCATTGATATAGGTAGAGCTATTTTTAGTCAGCTAAGATCATAGAAAATATAGACCCCTTGATCCTTGGCAAACAAACCTTGCAAGGACCTTAGCAGACTTGGACAGCTCTTCCTTGGTGCACAGCCCATGCTGGCCTTGGACTATGTAAAACTTCAGCTTGATCATGAACACAAAAGTATGGTTTGACTTTGCAGAAGT
Source organism: Glaucomys volans (assembly GCA_020662805.1). Taxonomy (NCBI): domain Eukaryota; kingdom Metazoa; phylum Chordata; class Mammalia; order Rodentia; family Sciuridae; genus Glaucomys; species Glaucomys volans. Next base: position 529,780 of record JAJEJO010004507.1, on the reverse strand, counting down.
CTGTGAGGCAGAATTAGATGTTATGTGCATGATGATATTAAGATGAAAGAGTGCAAAACTGAAAAGATCTCCAATGTATTTTACTTAAGTTGCTCACAAAGCAGGCAGGAGAAAGACGTTTCTTCCTTTGGTGGAGCAGGGATGCTGAGCTGCCTGATCATGGGTGGGAAGAGACAGATCACCAAAGGAGGCCTATACCTGTTAGATGTCACCTTGGCTTAGCAGTTAATTCTGTTGCCAGCCCAGCAAATAATATAAAGTAGAATATCTCTGATGTGGTCGTGCATGGTTTAGGGGAAAAATCTAACAGGGAAGCATGTTTGGAACATCCAGGTAAATGGACAGAGTAATAGAGATTTCACAGATTCAGAACATGAATTCACCTAGATAAGGATAATAAGCTTTATTAATGAACAAGGGAAAATCTTAGACTGCATGCAGGGAGGGGATAAAGGTGATATTTTAATCTCTACCTACCTAATTCCCATGTTTATTTCCTTCTGCTGAAAGAATCAGGAAGAGAAAAAGGGTGCTTTTTATCAAAGCCCTTAAAATTCTGATAAATAAAAAGTTGTTTACATTCGTTTTCAGCTTTTCAATTCTCAGAGTTTCTTTTTCTTTTTCATTTTCTCTTCCCAGTCAGGCTGGATAGTGGATGTGTAGTCATTGCAGTGACCAGGGCTGTGAAAGTACAACGGGGAAAAATTATGAATTCAGAATATGTCCTAGAAGCAGAGCAACAGAATGGGAAGAAGTGTAGGATGGGAAGGAGAAAAGTAGGTTAAAATACCTACTGAACTGTAGTCTTGGTTAATTGGATCATTATGATTAATTGAGATGGTAAAGACTGGAGGGATAAGAGGAAACCTTTTTAAATTCAGGTAAATGTTTACTTATTTTTTTTTGTACTTTCACATTTGTAAAACAGAATTGATAATGGCTCTATTCTTTAGGTTTTGACAAGAGGAACAACTAAGACATTCTGTGGAAATGTGTCTTTGAAAAGCATAACGCCTTCTGAAGGTACAGACTCTTAAAGGAAACAATTATCCAGGAAAGAGAAAGATAATTCTCTATATTTATTAGACATCGTATTAGTGGGATCAAGCCCATATTAAAAAAACACCATAGACTAAGTGACTTATAGACAAAAAAAATTATTTCTCACAGTTCTGGAAGCTGAGAAGTCCAATATTAAGGTGTGAGAAGATTCTGTGCCTGGTAAGGGCTGAGTGCCTGGTTCATACATGGTGGTTCTGCTGTCTTCATGTTGGAAGGGCCAAGGGAATTCCTTGGCGTCTCTGATAAGGGCACTAACTCATGAGGGTTCTTCCCTTATATTCAATTACTCCCAAAGGCTCTACCTTTTAATGCTATTAGTTTTGGGAATAGGGTTTCAACCTATGAATTTGGGGGAGTACAAGTTTTCAGTCCATAGTAGAAATCAAATCTACCCCCATGTTTTGATTTTGTGAAAATTTATCCTTGATTCTCAAGAGTGTCTCAAATGAGATGATTTAATGGAAGTGGCAATAGAACATTTTCGAGTTCTTGTTTTTTAAATAGAAAGGAACAGGAGAGAGTATCTAACATTATAGGAAGAAGTAATGTGTGTTCCACTTTATAAATAAAACTTCATATTTAATTACTTAACTACTTAATAGTTAACCTGTGTAACTATTATTTTGACAATTTTTTGCTTTTGTTCAGAGAATAAAAGTAGTTGATACAAGGCCACAATGTCATTAAATAACTAAATTCATCTCACATTGCTTACAAATAAACATATTCCATCTAACGAACACGTCTTCAGAGTCCACCCTGTGCTCTGACCCAGCTGTTTATCAGAGCAAACTCTCCCAGTTATGTAAGGAGAACAAAACAAGCAAGAGTGAAAAATGTGAACAAGACTCTTGGCCATAATAAATATTCATTGTGGCCTTTTACCTTCAGGGGTATGAAGTCGTGCTGATGCAGATGAAATAGATTTTTGTGGTGATTCTGGACAATAAATCTGGCACTGGAAGCTGTATGCTTTTTGTCCTTGGTTTAGCTGACCATTTTTTTTTTCATCTTAAATAACAACCTTCCTTGGCAATTACTTACACTGCTAAGTTTATTTATATAGCAAAATGGACAGCATGTGCTAAGAGATACATTGGTGGTTCCACGTCAGGCGTGAAGCAGAGCAGTGATTCAGATTAAGTGGCCACCAGTCCCTTTCTTCCTGTAAACAGAACAAGTTACACACATGTGATCATTTTCCAAAATGTGCCCTTTGAAACCATTCCCCCACACCACAGTGTGAGGAGAGTGGAGGGTCCGTAACTACATTCCAAAGCTGGGTTATGTTCAAAATACCAGACCCTGCAATTTAAGGAACAGGTCAGAACTTCTAGCCACTTGTGACAGTGAAGTTCCTACTCATGAAGGTATTCACAATCCATTTAGTTTACTTTGTTTTTTCAATTGTGTTGTAACTTGGATTGGAGTCAATGATTCTGATGATCTAGATTAAAACAAAAAGAATATAGTCCCGGTGATATAGTAGATTTCAATACAGTACTGTGAATTTTATCCTTCAGTCATCCGTTTTATTTCTGCTTGTGAACTTCTTTCATATACAATAAAACAAGGAATTTTTGTGGGGAAAGGAGAGAAAAATAGAGCAGATATTATCATTTTTGTTACACTATTGGGAAAACCCTGGCAGAAATGGAAATTGTATTTTCTGGGCTGTTCCCAAACAAAGTTCGGCAACAGTCTCCAATGAAATGTTTTCCTTATGAGGAGGAAAATAGGTTCATTAGTATGTGTGTACTTACTATTGTGTTAGTTTTCTTTGTCTGGTTGGGATGCCATAACAAAATGCCACAGATTAGATAGCTTAAACAATAGAAAGGTATTTTCTCACAGTTCTGGAGGCTGAAAACCTAGATCAAGGTACCAGCATGGTTAGGTTCTGGTAAGGGCCACCTTCCAGGGCTGTGGGTGGCTGCTTTCCCACTATGTGCTCACACAGCCTTACCTGCATGTTGGAGAGAGAGGTCTCTTCCTCTAGAAGACCACCAGTCTTACTGGATTAGGTTCTTACTCTTATGACCTCAATCAACATTAATTGCTTTCTAACAACCGTATCTCCGAGTACAGTCACATTGGAGGTTAGGGTTCAACATTTTTGGTGTGGACACAACTCAGAACATAACATCAATATAATAGAAAACATTTATTGATCAAATATTCCAACTATAGTTTTATCACAAGTTAGAAAACAGTAGCAATTCATAGCAATGCTATTTTGTGTACATTCTTACCTTATAAACACGCCTGATGAATTTTTTTTATCACTACTAAGATGAAACCTCTTCAGTTTGTTTAAATTATGGATATTTTGCATTTTGTTAATTATGAAAAATTGATAAGAAAAGTTTTATTTTCATTTTGAAATAAAGTTTCAATTTATTTTAGTTAAATGTCCACTTTCCATTTAGTGTTTTTATAATCTTGCAATAAAGAGGTGGTATTTTATGCTGTGTCTACAGTGATAAAAAGTAGTCTTATCCACTAAATAAATAAAATAAAGAAGATTATATTGCTGTAAATGGCCTATATATCCAAGAGTAGGAAGAAATATTGTAAATCAACAGAGAAAAATAATTAAATTCACTAATAATAAGGTATATGTGAATTAAAATTAAAAAGCACTTTAATATATGTTTATTGACTAAAAATCATAAATTTCATGTGATGATAAACTTCAAAAAATCATTTTTCACTTCTGTTTACATTATAAATTAATAAAACTCAAAAATTCATGAAGATGTTGATAGCCTTGACCACAGAACACTTCCACTAGGAATATTTCACAAGAACATCATTCTAAAATTTTTCTACATTAGAGAATAGAAGACTGTCTATGCTTAAAATGAAGAGAAATGCTGTATGACTTTGTCTAAATAAAAATTTATTGGACTGGGGTTGTGGCTCAATGGCAGAGCGCTTGCCCAGCATGTTTGAGGCACTGGGTTCGATTCTCAGCACCACATATAAATAAATGAATAAAATAATGGTCTATCATCTACAAAGAAATTTTAAAAAGAAGTAAAAACCTATGGAAATAAATACAACTAAACCAAAAATGAATTTAGGTTTAATACAGGATTATCATACACTTCAGATTTCTGTACTGACTAGAGTTTCTTCTTGCTCAAGCTTAAACAGCAACACAAGAAAAGCTAAAATGTAAAGGAAAGCAAAATAAAACTTGGCTAATACAATACATAACAATAGCACACAAGTTTAATTATCAGATTTTATTATGGTAAGGTCAATAACAAAATGTACAAATTCATACATTTTTCATGTGAGAATACAGCAAGATAAAGATGTTTTCATATATCTAGAAATATTTCTAAATTTTAAGAAAATCTTATTTGATTTTTGTTTCTAGTACAGATTGTTTTATAATGCAGGCAATTAACAAATGTTAGAAACACAAATTAGATATTAATTTATGAATGTATTTATAGAAGTTTTCTTAAATATTAATTTGTCTCAGACTTGAGCTACTTCCATATTTCCCTCTCAAAAGGTGAAATAAATATAAGAAAGCAACATGAACTTAGGAATCAGAGAGCAGGCACACAGTATTTATTTATTTATTTTTCTTTTTGTGCTGCTGGGGAATGAATTCGGGGTTATGTCATCTCCTCTGAACTACACCCCAGCCCACAATAAATATGTGCTAAGTAGATGAATGAATAAGTTAGTAGCTAGATGAATGAATTCTCTTTGAGTCTCCCCCCTCCTTGTGCAATATTACCTATATCAATGTTCTTCAGAGTGTTGTCCCCAACCAGCAGCATCACAGCATCACCTGAGAGCTCACAGAAATAGAATTCTCAGCGCACCACAGAAACTAGGAGTGAGGCTTGAAATTTGACTTAACGAGTTAGCTGGGTAATTGTGATGCATGCTTATTCTGAAAAACCAATCAAAAAGCCCAGTTGATATTAGTTAGTTGGTGAATTTCATAGCTCATATGGCAAGCAAACAAGAGCATCAGTGTATCCACAAAATACATGCTCTCTTGAGATTCATCAACATCCACATGATGTTTAAGAACAAAACCATCTTTAAGAAGAGTTTCTGTGAAATTTGAGTACAAAGTCTGAAAAATATATAGCTTCAAAATCTGAAAGACATAGATAGCCTAATGTTTATAGGAAAGTCCTAAAGTAAAGAAAATAATTGTCAAAGGCTGGGCCTGAAAATGAGTTTTAAGTAAGCTCATAGGTCGACATTCCATTAGAGTATAAGACGAAGTCCAGATTGGGGTGAAAGCCAGAGAAAACTGCTTTGCCAAAAGGCCACCGGAGGATCCTCATGGGAGGAAAATCTATACTTTGGGTACTTATGAAAAAAATGAGTTTGGAAATCAACTTTGTCATTCAGGGGAGATCTCACACAGGGAAACTCAATAAGCACTTCTGTCCTAAGAAAGTCTTCAGAAGAATGTCTAAATCCCATTTCTTTGGGGAATCCATTTTAAGGATAAGGCCAATAAATGTGATCAGTGTGGGTAAGCATGCTGTCAGAGATGATATCTTCACGTTTACTCACGAGTCTGTGCGGGAGAGGAGCCACATGAAATAGAATCAGTATGAGGAGAATTTAAGTAGACATCTCTTGCAAAAGCCACATAGGAAGCATTCCTAAAACACCTGGAAGTAGTGTTAGGTTGCTTGCTCCCAAAAGATTACTTATACTACTGTGCCCCATGGTTTCTGGTGGTAAAAGAATAAATTCTATTCAGTGAAACAGAAACTATCTGTGTGTTATTATGTGTAAGACCATTCTTAAAGTCTACGAATGCTATAAAAAGTGACCAAAGCATTGTGTGTTCCCTCCAAAAGGATGGTTGTCCTTCCATGCACATAACTCAAACAGGAATGAAGTTTTTAAAGTTAAAACTTCAAGTAAATGAGACAATGTGTTTAAAAAGAGACAAAAGTGTGAGGAAAGGATGTGTTTTCTCCCAGTCAGTAGAATCTGGAGAAGAAGTTGAATATGAAATGGACTTTGAGGACCGCAGCTCTGCAGGGCTTCACACGGTAAAGTGACCTAGAACCTTCTGAAATGGGAAAAGAAAGAAGGAAAGAATGAGCAGTAACGAAGAGAGGAAAACATTGTGCTGTAGGCAAAATAACACCTTCCCAAAGATGTCCACCTAATAATCCCAGCAATGTATAAATTTATTAGGATAAAGGACAAAGGAGAATTAAAGTTGCAAATAAAATTAATATTTCTAATCACCTGGCTTAAAAGAGGGAGATTGTCCTGGAATCGCAAGCAGATGGGCACCATGTAATCACAAGAGAGAGTCAAGAGAAAGGGATGAGAGGACAGAAGCAAGTTCAGATTGATGTAATTGCTGACTTTGAAGAGAGAGAAAGGGGACACTGAAACAAAGAATTCAAGGTACTTGAAGTAATCTTTTAGAAGTTAGGAAAGCAGGAAAATGTGGCCTTGTTTTTCTTTGATACAGGTCTTGATAAATTGATGAGATTTGCCTCAGTGTACCAAATAGCTGAGTTTCCAATTGTGCCCCTCTGTGCCCAGCAAATGGACAATTTTTTCATATAAAGATTCCCCAGTAACCTCTAGAGAGACTGATCCTGATTTTGGTCCAGTGAGACACATTGAAGTTCTGATCACAGGATCAATAAGATAATAAATTTGTGTAGTTTTAAAATCCTTAAATTTGTGGTGATTTGCTAGGACAGAGATAGAAAGTAATAAACGTGACTTGTGAGAAATAAGTGAACCTCAGAATGTTCTACAGAATTTGAGGTCATACAAGGAAAGCAGATTGGGACCATGGTGAGAGGCATATTGACTTCCAGGGTGAGGCAAGTCTGGATTCAAAAACAAAGTGATAAAGCACCACAAATTTTGATTTGGGGGTTTCTAGAGTTGGGGTGGATAATTACTTGTATTTGATCTGGAAACAGTATATAGGATGAAATAGAGAAGAAAAAGATAGGAGGCGGATAGTCTCACTGGGAGGCTGATAGCCAAACTCAGTTAAAATAGACTTGAAGTCTGAAAGGCAGTGGAAAAAAGAATGGGAAGGCTGGGGTTGACATTGCAAATATTGATTTACTAAGTGTGGAGTTTGGAGCCTGGGGTGAGTTGAAAGGAGTCAAAGCATCGCAAAGACAGTCAAATGAAAAAAAAAAAAAATATATATATATATATATACATAGATACATATAAACATATATATCTTTATATCTGTATATATATATACATACACACACTCATAAATATTTTATATATATATCCAGAGAACAGGAGAGATAGTAAATTATCTGTTTTGATATCTGACAAAATTAAGATTATTATTTTTCATATTAGTAAAATAGGGTATATCAGTTGAATCTACATAACATTTACATACCCAAAATATGTCTGAATTTCTCAATTGCTCACTTAAATCAATTAGTTCCTTATTTCAAAATGGGGATCATAGCTAGATACAACTCTGGATTCTATTCCCCAGCCTCCCTTGCAGGTAGGTCAGATGACTAGACTCTTTCCAGTGAAACATGGGGAGAAGTGATATGGGAAAATTTGGGGTCAGAATTCTTAAGAGAGATTTATGCCAACTCCACACTTCTTTTTCTCTTCCTTTCATTGAGATGGCAGAGTCAGAAGCTAGAAAGACACAGGGTCCCAGTACAATCAAGGAGAGAAAACAAGTCAAGCCACTGACACCCTTGTTTTCATAGCCAAGTCTGCCCTAACAACACAGAGTGGAGTTTCCAACACAAAATGTGGTATCAGCAAATGCAACAGTGACCTTCTTTGTATTATGGCAATGGCAACTATGCAGATTTAAACACATGCAATCATGCAGCACCATACACACCCAACTCCTCTGAATATAAAGTGACTTCATTTGCAAAGAAAATACAGGAATCTCCCTTTTCAGAAATATTGTATTACATAAATTGAGATACAAGAAACATCTATGTTAAACATACCAGCAAGACCAAACAAGGAAGGAATTCAAAGGGAAAGTGAAAGTAGCAAAAAGCAGAATGATCTTTATTGTTACTCCAGTTGGAAAAATCTTCAGGATTCAACATTGTCATAATTTCACAAAAAGGAATGCACACATGTGCACACACATTTATAGTTGAAATTAAGGAAGATTGTCATTCCAAAGGTGGTAGCAGTTCATAAATGATTTGAGTTTCCATGTGGGATATGGTTTTCCAAGCCAACAGAGGAGCCATATTGGGTTGAATGGATAGTTTCTGGAGGAAGAATTTCTGGGCAAAAACTTCATCTACTTTTATATCTTTTAGACTGAACTACAAATGTATCACCTCACAGCTCATTAGGCTTGGAGAAGGAATAATTTAGCTAATCATTATCCAGCCTTAATGATGCATGGAAATGGGCTGAGCTCAGCTCCAGGCAGGCTGACCTGTTCTGAGAAAAGGGCAGCCAGGCCGTGGCAGCAGCTTCATGGCTTTAAGCAAATTAGAGTCAGACCAACTGAAGGCAGAGGGCAGAGGAGGGAAACAGCTCCCTTCAGTTTTGATATTTCAATATTTTTGTACTTTGGGTGACTCCATGTGCTATATAGTCCAATGAAGGCTTAAAGTCAAAAGACAATTGGGTAATTGCCAGGTAGATAAAAGAATAACTTGAACTTGTATACTTCTAGACAAGTGCAAAGAAGGAACAAGCACTGGAATTTCACAAGAGATTTTGTGCAGTTGGCTTTGCCACATTCTGCTTCCCATCAAAGTCTCTTCATCAGGTGAATTTCTATTTTGCCTTCCTGTTTTATTGCAGGTACTTGTTAGTTTCTTTGAAAGTTCTAGCCATGACTGCAATGGAATTATTTTTTTGTTCCTTTCCTGCATTGACAGTATGTTTCCTAAAGAGAGGAAGTATATCCCACAGCTCTGTGTCTTAATTTCCTTATCAGAAAGAATGGCTGTTATAATAATAGTACCAACTTCAAAGAGTTGTCCTGAAGACCAGGCTGGTTAATATGAAGTAGCTTGAATTGTGCTTGGCATGTGGTAAGTGCTTCAAAGGTATTCCTTTTTACTGCTGTTGTTTGTTAGTTTAAGTTATAATCCAGTCCTTGTCATAGGAGTTCCAGTATATTTAGATTTAAATATATATTAACAAAACTTAAATAAAATTAAAATTTTGATTATTCAGTCAGACTGGTCAGTTTTCAAGTACTCAGTAGGTACGAGTGGCCAGTAGGTTCCATATTGAACAGAATAGTCATAGGACATATTCATCACCTTAGTGCCTTGTTAGACCAATAGCATAGTGAGTATCTGAATGGTTCTATTTCTTATTTCCTAATTCTTTCTCTTCCAAGTACTCTCTTCCCTTTCCCTAAGAGAAAAGAACATATCTATTTTACCCATCATTATATTTCTAGCAGCAACATGTTTGGATGAGTTAAATGAGTTCTACAACCACTTGCTTAACATATAAATTCCCTTCCTTCACACCTATTCCAAAGCAACCCAAACTTTTTCTTCAAGTTTCAGATCTACAAACTCAATTCATACTGGAAATCACCAACAAAACACTCCACTAAGCTTCACTTATAAACATGCTCTGAACATCTTAACATCATTCTTATTGTTTATTGCTTGCACTAGGAAGAAACACTAACACCCACGGAGCCACTTGCTTAAATCTTTAAAGTGATCTGCAAGATTCATTCATCTCCCAGGACCTGTTGCTTTCTTTTGCATTTGGGTACATGAGTCAAAGGTATTATCCTGTCTTCTCTGTATTCAAATTTGGCCACAAAATTAATACTGAAGCCTAAATGGAAGTTATACATGTAACTTTGAGTCTGGAACTTTTAGGAAGCAGCTATTCCTCCTACAAGCCTCATTTCCCTTCTGCCAGCCGGATGAAAGAATTTTCAAGGCATAGAAGAGCTACAAGGCAGAGGAATTGTGATCTCTAGATCACTACTCTGGAGCAAAGACATTCATCTGTCAGGAACATCTGCTTTGAAAAGTCATTAGGAAATAAAGCTCTTTTCTAACAAAACCATGGACATTTAGGATTTATCTATTATAGAATCCAGCATCATTTTAAATAATATATCAACATTTTTTTCCTGACTCCCATGTTTCAAATTCAGTTAAATAAATGTTAAGCAGACCAGACACCAAGTGAACCTTTCTTAAATATGTATCCCTCTTTCCATCTCCACTGTTGCTCCCTCAATTAGATCTCCGTCACCAACCATCTTAACTAATCCAACAGCTTCCTAACTGACATTTTCCTCCTGCCTTGCTGCTCCAGATCCATTTAGAAACCAAAGTGATTCATCTGAAATGAGCTGTCACTGATGGTCTTCCATTTTTAGTATGTTGAAATTTGAGTATCTAAATACTACCCTTCAAAATCTTATTTCTTTGTATCTCTCACTTCTTCCTCTACCATTATTGTCTATAACCTTGATTTTTCTTAATCTCCTGCCACTTATTTCTGCGACACAGTTCAGGACTTCTGATTCTAGAATGAGCACTCACACTCTTGTATGAATGGACTCATTCATATTTCAGTTCATATTTCCACAGGTTATATCATTATCAGACTGTAGTAAATTATGAATAAATTTCATTAAAGAAATGATCAAATGATGACAGGTATTTTTAAACTAGGTTGTGAAATTCTAATCTCCTCTCTTGAAAAAATAGAAGCATTACATGAAACTAAATAAATAAAACATATGTTTTTAACAAAATAACTTGCATAGTAAGGGTTCTTTAAAATGCCCCTGCCATTGTTTAATTTAATTAAAAGAAGAAATCTGTCAAATCAGACAATATTTTAACTATCTACATGTATGAAACTTTGGTAGAAGCCCAAAAGGCATTTGCCTGCCATCAAAAAAACTTGGTTATTAATGAAATCTCCAAATCTTCACAGGTTCTCAATGCTTACCTGAATTCCTTAAGGCAAAGATTATTCATTAACTTTCATGTTTGGATTTACTCAGTAGCAAATTCATTCCTCTAGTAAGTAATCAAAATTATTTGTTGGATTCAATTTAGTAGTTTTACCAAAAGTACTAATTTTCAAAATAAAAAAATTATT